>CM053029.1:74615743-74853490 GCA_028564925.1 Lithobates sylvaticus
CTGAACTTCTACCTCCAGTGACAGAGATGAGCCATCCACCGGGCTGGACCGGGACACGGAGAGCTCCGTGCAGGTCCAGCTATCACAGGGAGGAGATCCTCTCCCTATGATAGCCAAAGTGAGACTGATTGTGAGCCAATAGGATGTGATGGAGGCGGAGCATCTCATTCTATGGCAAATCTCATTCTATGGCAAATCTCATTCTATGGCACTGCACCGGGTATCTGGTGGCATTGGATAGGACAAGGGCATAGCTGAAGCAAGTACCAGAGCAGTATTCTCACCAACCGGGGAAGGTGAAGAATTGGGAAACTTCAGCAGGTGTCAAGCCAGGGACCCAGCCAGTGGAGGTGACGCTTGCAGAGCAGTCTCGTGTGCCAAGCCAGGGACCGGGCAGGCCAGCGGGGTGACGCTTGAATATTTGTGAGTGCCAAGCTAGGGACCTAGCAGGGACACGAGGGTGACTCTTGAGGAAGATACTCAATGAGAAGATTGGAAGAGCTCAGGAGATCCAGTGGCAGTGGATCAGCAGGTCTAGGTGATAGACTGGGAGCTCAGTTGAGTGAAGATCTAAAAAGGGGATTGTGGAGGAAGCGAAAGTTCATTGCAACCTTTGTTTGAAACTGTTCAAGATTGTTGCCATAGGAAACACACAGATGTGGTACCCGGCTGGGTGCTTTTCACTGCGTGGCTGTCTACCTATAGAAGTCTCGAAATCTGTCAATTAACATTGCGACTACTAAAGGGTGTCCTGGTAACCCCATCTCCCACAGTTCTGTTTAAGAGAAAATAAATCTCTTTGCAATTTTTAAGAAGTGTCTGGCGTCCATTAATCTACTTACATTGCACCCACCATGCCTCATAACCCACTCTACACAGAAGGATGTCGGCTGTCCCTAACTCTGGAGGTCACCATTAGGCCTGGAGAGGCTCGGGACTTGGCTAAATTTTTTTTTCTGGAACTGACTGCACTGGTGTGAACTATGCCATATAAAACCATTTTGGGCTTCGTGCCAGTCTGTCTCTAGCCCCTGGAAGTGGCGGATCATGGATCGGGTCTCCCGGTGGGACAGGAGGCCCGGTCAGAGCGGTGGGAGGGGGGGGGGTGTCCCCTCCCGCTCCTCTGGGATAACAATCGAGCAGCTTTTAGCCGCATCGGTTAGTTTCCCTGGGTCGCCCGCTAAAAAACGGTACTGGGGTGATGCCTGCAGCTGCGGGCATCATCCCGGTATAACCCCGACAGCCGAGGCCGCATGTCTGCGTACGTTTGGCGGGAAAGGGTTAAGGGCCAGTTCACATCACATGCAGTCCAGTGTGGGTTTTTTTTCTCTGCATCAAAAACGCATGGAAAGTAGGTCATATGGTTTTCAATGGCATAGTTCACATCAGTGTTTGCAGTTCCAGTTCCAGAAAAAAAAGTACTCTTCTATTTTTCCTGCACTGGACTGTACTGGAACGCTGTAAAATGCATGAAAAATGCACTTGCACACACCAGAATGCACCTAAACACACTGGAACACACATGTCCTTATTTAAGGTTAAGAAAAAAGAGGGGGGGGAAATGCACTTGACTGCATCAAAAACACACCAAAAGCACACTGGAATGCATCAAAAACGTGTCAAAAACACGCATGCAGAAAAGTATCTTGAACGCATCCGGACTGCATTTCTATGGTGTGAACTGGCCCTAAAGGAGGAGATGTGTTACAGTGCGTTTTTACAGCGTTCCAGTGCAGGAAAAATGCTTTTTTTTTCTGGAACTGCAAGCACTGGTGTGAACTATGCCACTGAAAACCATATAACCTACTTTCCGTGCGTTTTTGATGCAGAAAAAAAAAAACGCACTGGACTGCATGTGGTGTGAACTGGCCCAAAAAATGAATTAAACCGTCCTATTCTTGTTAGCCAAGGAAGCTGCCATATTAGCCTCTGTTTGATCTGCCATTGCTGTGGTCCTGCACATGTGATCAGTTATGACACCAGACATTTTGATGGCTTGACAGTTCAGTTGAGGAAACAGGCAAACGTGTAACTGTTTTTTGAAACTGTTAAGTCGATGGGTTTAGTTCCGCTTTAAGCGATCACAGCAACAGTTTTTTTTTTTTGTTCCTTTTTGGGATAGAGGAATTATTTAAATTAATTAAAAACTGACCATTATAACTTCTTCCGTCAGTGGTTTTGTTTGTTTGGTCAATGGTTTGTCTCAACCCTCTAACTGCCACTTTTGCTCGACAGTTAGAGGAAGTTGAAAGATAACAGAATTACTGGAGCGGATCACCAGGTGAAAAATAAAGGAATAAAGCCTAAAAATAGAAAACGAATGCAGCCATCGCAGAGTAAAAGTAGTGCTAACGTCTTAACATTAGAGGATCTTTACCCTAGGAAGAGAAAAATTAAAGGTCAGCAGCTACACATACTGTAGCTGTTGACTTTTAATAAAAGGACACTTCCCTGTCTATGGATGCAGTGCTGTTCTCACCTGGGTCGGTTCTTTGCCAGTCTTTAGGTCCCCCAGTGCCGGTGTTCTGTCAAAAACTGTCCGGCCATCGGATAGTGTCCGCCCCGTACTGCGCAGGCCCTGTGCTTGCGCAGTACGGATGACAAGGAGACTCCGAAAGTCTCCGAAGAAGAACGGCACCTGCGCACTGAGTGCAGGTGCAAGCCCCACCATCCAAGTGGACATACGGTAGCACGGCTTTTTTTTATTCTAACTCTATGTCCACTTGGATGGTGGGGCTTGAACCTGGACTCACGGCGCCGTTCATCTTTGGAAACCTTCGGCGTCTCCTTGTCCTCCGTACTATCCGATGGGGGACAGTATTTGACACATCACCGGAATGTTTACTGCGGAAAGCGGGCTCTGAGTCCTTACTTACAGCTGGCTTCCCACTGCGCATGCGCAAGCTGCTCTGCGCTTTGCGAATGATCCTGCAGCCTTCCCTGTCCTGTGCCATGTACCAGAAGGCTGCGAGCAAAGGGAGGGGAACTTCACCTCGGATCACCCAGGTGATCCCAGCAGAAGTGGGAGCAGGTACCTATCAAAATTAGGTACCCATCCCCCCCCCCCAAAATAATTAAATCATGTACTAAATGTGATGGGGGGGGGGGGGGGGAGGAGGACATAAAGTGGAATGTTCTCTTTTGAGTGAAGTTCTTCTTTAATGCATTTTGTCCGATAAAATAAAGAAAATGCCCCACTACCTGTCCTGACCTCCTCCGCTCCATCCCTAAACACCTACCTGACCTCAGTGTCCTTCCCCTCACTTCCAGATTTTATAAGGGAAACCGAGGGCAGCCAATCCATAGGCGGCTGCTGCTGTCACACTCCTGCAATGTGTGTCTATGTACATTAGTTACATTAACCCCCATCAAATCATTCTCTGCAGCTATTACCTTTTGTACCACCACCCCGTCCCTCCTGTACGGGGCCCTCCTGTACCTTTTGTATTGAACTGTACTGTAATTGTGTTGCCCCCCCTATACATTGTAAAGCGCTGCGTAAACTGTTGGCGCATGTATAATATAATAATTAGTTGGCTGTGTGTCCGTACCATTACACTGTAGTTTACAGCTGCAGTTTTGACAGCCGGGAATTGCCAGCAAGGGTGAGGGTAGGAGCAGCAGAGCAGGAGGACAGGACTTATCCCATATTCCCTGTGTACTCTGCATTAAGGAAGAAAAAAAAAACCTTCCAAGGCCTGTCCCCCCTCCCACGCTAAACACTTACCAGAGTCCTCTCACGCTCCAGCGCTGTCCCAGCTGCAGCGCCACTCTTTTCCTCCCCTCACAGGATACATGGAGAGCAGCAGGAACCATTGGCAGTACAGTGTATGTACATAATCATCTGTGTGAGAGAGATCATACATGGGTTATATAGAGTAGTATGGGAACACACAACCTGTCTAAGGTGAGCAAACACCGGCTTACAGACCCTTATGTACGACTCTGTTATCATGTATGTTGTTATATATTATTCCTAGTCACAGTGCAGACTCCCCTACCCTGGCACTTCATGGAAGCAGTGGGCTCTCTGCAGCAGTCATCACGCCTCAGCAACTCCAAGCGATACAATGCAGAGGATCAGCATACCAATAAGCCAACCAACATTTACAGAAGGCAGTAGAAGCCTGAATATTCTCACAATGACTGTTTTCCTCTACATCCCTGATGCCCAAAACGTGGCCCGCCAGCCCTCTGCATATGGCTGGCGAGTTATTGGGCACCAGTTAGACAGCAGGGTGGCAGGAGCTAAAACACACTTTGTGGGTGGGGATGGGGGGGGTAAAATGAAATGCTTTGACCACCAATGCAACAGGGCTTGGTAATTACATTTCACTGTACGTGACCACCAATGGGGGCTATTATCGCATCCACTGATACCAATGCTGGGAGTTATTATTGCCTCCACTTATACTACAGCTGGGGGTTAATATTGTGTCCACTGATACCAATGCTGGGGGTTATTATTGCCTCCACTTATACTACAGCTGGGGGTTAATATTGTGTCCACTGATACCAGTGCTGGGGATTATTATTGTGGTCACTGATACCAATGCTGGGGGTTATTATTGCCTCCGCTTAACCCCCAGCTGTAGTATATTATTGTGTCCGCTGGTACCAATGCAGAGGGTTATTACTGCATCTGCTGATGGTAAAGAGGAAGTAAACGCTTACTGTTTTTTTTTTCTTCCCTGCAAAGTAAAAGCATAATGTGCTAATGTGCATCGCATACTGGCACATTATGTGACACTTACCTGCAAACAAAGCCTGCATTGTCATCGCTGGAGGCTGCATTCATCTTTGCCCATCTTCCTTTCGGAGCTGCGGACTGCGGCTGTGTGACTGACCAGAGCCATGTGACGTCGCTCCTTTGCATGCTCGTGGGAGCTGCTGGTCACGGCACATGCTTCTGAAGAAACGGGACAGGCAGCCGTTGCTCTAGAGCGCATGCGCAGATGATGGAATCGGCACAGTATACAGTAAATATCTCCCAAACGGTGTTTGGGATATATTTACAGTACCTATAGGTAAGTCTTATTATAGGCTTACCTATAGGTACAAAGCTATTATCCCATCCACTGACCCCAATGCTGGGGCTAATTATAGCATCCATTGACATCAATGCTGGGTGTTATTGTCGTGTACACTGACAGCAATGCTGGGGGTTATAATTGTGTCCACTGACAACAGTGTTGGGGGGGCGGTTATTATTATATCCACTAACACCAATGTTGGGGGTTATTATTGCATCCACAGACATCAATACTGGGTGTATTATTGAATCCACTGGCACAGTAATAGGAATTATTATTGTGTCCACTGACACAAATGTTTGGTTTGGGCAGCCTAACTTGACATAATGCACTGCTACTGTATGCCCTCTGGAAGTGTTGGGGCCATACTTGAGGCCCTCTATAGGTGAGTGGTGATGGCCCTTGTCCCTCCATATCACTGTAAGAGGTGAGGGCACAATAAAGGTGAGTGGTGATGCCCCTTGTCCCTCCATATCACTGTATGAGGTGAGGGCACAATAAAGGTGAGTGGTGATGCCCCTTGTCCCTCCATATCACTGTATGAGGTGAGGGCACAATAAAGGTGAGTGGTGATGCCCCTTGTCCCTCCATATCACTGTATGAGGTGAGGACACAATAAAGGTGTCGGTGAGTGGTGAGGTCCCTTGTCCCTCCATATCGCTGTATGAGGTGCGGACAAAATGAAGGTGAGTGGTGAGGCTCCTTGTCCCCCCATATCACTGTATGAGGTGAGGACACAATGAAGGTGAGTGGTGATGCCCCTTGTCCCTCCATATCACTGTATGAGGTGAGGACACAATGAAGGTGAGTGGTGATGTCCCTTGTCCCCCCATATCACTGTATGAGGTGAGGACACAATGAAGGTGAGTGGTGAGGTCCCTCCATATCACTGTATGAGGTGAGGACACAATGAAAGTGAGTGGTGATGTCCCTTGTCCCTCCATATCACTGTATGAGGTGAGGACACAATGAAGGTGAGTGGTGAGGTCCCTCCATATCACTGTATGAGGTGAGGACACAATGAAGGTGAGTGGTGAGGCCCATTGTCCCCCCATATCACTTTATGAGGTGATGACACAATGAAGGTGAGTGGTGAAGTCCCCCCATATCATTGTATGAGGTGAGGACACAATGAAGGTGAGTGGTGATGTCCCTTGTCCCTCCATATCACTGTATGAGGTGAGGACACAATGAAGGTGAGTGGTGAGGTCCCTCCATATCACTGTATGAGGTGAGGACACAATGAAGGTGAGTGGTGATGTCCCTTGTCCCCCCATAGCACTGTATGAGGTGAGGACACAATGAAGGTGAGTGGTGATGTCCCTTGTCCCTCCATAGCACTGTATGAGGTGAGGACACAATGAAGGTGAGTGGTGAGGTCCCTCCATATCACTGTATGAGGTGAGGACACAATGAAGGTGAGTGGTGATGTCCCTTGTCCCTCCATAGCACTGTATGAGGTGAGGACACAATGAAGGTGAGTGGTGAGGTCCCTCCATATCACTGTATGAGGTGATGACACAATGAAGGTGAGTGGTGAGGTCCCTTGACCCTCCATATCACTGTATGAGGTGAGGGCACAATGAAGGTGAGTGGTGATGCCCCTTGTCCCTCCATATCACTGTATGAGGTGAGGACACAATGAAGGTGAGTGGTGAGGTCCCTTGTCCCTCCATATTACTGTATGAGGTGAGGGCACAATGAAGGTGAGTGGTGAGGCTCCTTGTCCCTCCATATCACTGTATGAGGTGAGGACACAATGAAGGTGAGTGGTGATGCCCCTTGTCCCTCCATATCACTGTATGAGGTGAGGACACAATGAAGGTGAGTGGTGATGCCCCTTGTCCCTCCATATCACTGTATGAGGTGAGGACACAATGAAGGTGAGTGGTGATGTCCCTTGTCCCCCCATATCACTGTATGAGGTGAGGACACAATGAAGGTGAGTGGTGAGGCCCCTTGTCCCTCCATATCACTGTATGAGGTGAGGACACAATGAAGGTGAGTGGTGAGGTCCCTTGTCCCTCCATATTACTGTATGAGGTGAGGGCACAATGAAGGTGAGTGGTGAGGCTCCTTGTCCCTCCATATCACTGTATGAGGTGAGGACACAATGAAGGTGAGTGGTGATGCCCCTTGTCCCTCCATATCACTGTATGAGGTGAGGACACAATGAAGGTGAGTGGTGATGCCCCTTGTCCCTCCATATCACTGTATGAGGTGAGGACACAATGAAGGTGAGTGGTGATGTCCCTTGTCCCCCCATATCACTGTATGAGGTGAGGACACAATGAAGGTGAGTGGTGATGTCCCTTGTCCCCCCATATCACTGTATGAGGTGAGGGCACAATGAAGGTGAGTGGTGAGGTCCCTTGTCCCTCCATATCACTGTATGAGGTGAGGACACAATGAAGGTGAGTGGTGAGGTCCCTTGTCCCTCCATATCACTGTATGAGGTGAGGACACAATGAAGGTGAGTGGTGATGCCCCTTGTCCCTCCATATCACTGTATGAGGTGAGGACACAATGAAGGTGAGTGGTGATGCCCTTGTCCCTCCATATCACTGTATGAGGTAAGGACACAATGAAGGTGCGTGGTGAGGTCCCTCCATATCACTGTATGAGGTGAGTGGCGTGACTGAGGCTCCCTGTCCCCCCATATCCCCGTATGAGGACACAATGAAGCCATCACACTACACCCAGCTCTGCAGTAATGATCACTCTCAGCACTGAGCCGGTGAGCCCAGGCGTCTGCAGCGTTTCCATGGGACCTGGTCCCGCCCCTCCCCCGGCGCGCTGATTGGCCAGATTATCCTGCAGGACAAAACTCGGCGTCAATCACACCGCGGGAACTTCAACTTCTCCTCCCGCCAATCAGCGCGCGGGGAGCGCCGGGACGTGACGTCGCAGGAAAGGAGGGCGGGATTGGTTGCCGGAAGCGAAGGCACCGGCGGGGAAATGGCGCCGAGCTCGAAATCGGACCGGGGCGCGAGCCGGAAATGGGGACCCCGGGACCACGTGATCCGACAGCTGGACCGAGTGAAGGTACCGGGAGGGACGGGTCCGGGGCTGAGGAGGGGGAGCTGAGAGGTGTTTGTTATTACTGAGGAGGGAGGATTACAGAGAGCGGGGGTGGGGAGGGACAATAATAGACCGGGGGGGGGGGATTAATAAAGAGAGGGGGGATGGGCTGGAGTGTAATAAAGGAAAGGGGCGGTGTGTAATAGTGAAGGGGATGGGCTGGAGTGTAATAAGGAAGGGGGATGGGCTGGAGTGTAATAAGGAAGGGGGATGGGCTGGAGTGTAATAAGGAAGGGGGATGGGCTGGAGTGCAATAAATAGAGGGGACGGTGTGTAATAAGGAAGGGGGGTGGGCTGGAGTGTAATAAAGGGAGGGGGTATAATAAGGAAGGGGGGTGGGCTGGAGTGTAATAAATGGAGGGGGTATAATAAGGAAGGGGGGATGGGCTGGAGTGTAATGAAGGGAGGGGGCGGTTTGTGATAAGGAGGGGGAGGGGCTGGAGTGCAATAAGGGGAAGGGGCGGGGTGTCATAAGGATGGGGGAGGGCTGAAGTGTAATAAAGGGGAGGGAGCAGATTGTAACAAGGGATTGTACAAAGAGAAGGGGCTGGAGTGTAATAAGGGGAGAACGTAATAAGGACTGGAGCTAGAGTGTATGCGGAGGAATGGAGCGTAGTAAGAGGGGGGGACTGGAGTGCAATAAGGAGAGAAAGGGGAGGGGTTTAGTGTAATAGAATGGAGTGTAATATGGAGAGGGAGTAGCGTAGTGTAATAAGGGGAGGGGTCGGAGCGTAATAAGGAGGAAAGTAGGGTTGCAACTAACGATTATCTTCATAATCGATTAGTTGGCCGATTATTGTTTCGATTATTCGGTTAATAACCTTAAAAGTGGGGTATTTTATTTAGTTAATATGTAAAGTTTAAGAAAAAGGCAATTTATTCTTAAATATCTCTATGCAGTGATAAATATAAGTAACCCACTATATGATTAGGGAGCAAAATATCTGAGAGAGACTATTAGAAGAGATATATACTGCAGGGCTTGACAAATTTGCTTAGAATCTAGGAGCCAGCTGAAAAATTTAGGAGCCAGTTATTTAAATCCTCTGCCCAGCGCCCACAACTGCATGTCTGGGGCATCGGGCAATAAGAATTACTCATGCCTGATGCCAAGAGAAAAAAAAGAACAATATTAAAAAAAAAAATAAATAAATAAAAAAAATCAACTTTTGTTTTGTTCTAAGATTTTGCAAATAATTTTTTTTTTTTTTTTTTCCTTCACTGATGTGCTCATCTGCTGCACTAATGAGGTGGCACTAATGAGCACTGATGGGGCGGCATTGAGGTTGGAACTGATGGGCACTGATGGGTGGCACTGAGGGGTACTGATAGGCAGCACTGAGGTGGTATTGATGGGCAACACTGGCAGGTGGCACTGTCAGGTGGCACTTGTTGGCACTAGCAGGGGGCACTGCTTGGCACTGGCAGGTTTCACAGCAGATAGTGTAACTGTGAAACTGAATGCTCTCTGCAGTGCTGCAGCGTGTGAAACTGGTATGGAGAGAGAGGAGCTGACGAATTCAGCAAGATGTCAGAGGTGGGCGGGACCCAGCAGCTATCCAACCAATTATTGGGCTTTTTAAGAAAGGGGCGGGGCCACATACCCGTAGCGGCCCGCCCTGATCCCATCGGCTGGTGTTGGATAGCTGGGTCCCGCCCACCCCGGGTCCGCCCACCCCGACATCCAGCCTCAATTTTGACAGCTCCTCTCTACATTCAGTTTCACACACCGTGTCGCTGCTCTGCCAACAGTGTGTGGAGAAGGGAGGAGGATGTCAGCGGCTGCTGAACGCTCTTCCTGCTCCATCCTTACTACCAGACAGTTCTTGTGTCTGGAGGGCCTCCACTTTCCTGTCCAAGACCCCACAACCTGCCCTGTAGCAGAGGCACCTGTCACCAACAAAAACCCAGGCGCCAGGGCACAATTTCTAGTCACAACGGCGACCTGGCGCATGGGATTTGTCGAGCCCTGTATACTGTATCTACTATTAGAAGAGAGATATACTATTAGAATATATATATATATATATATATATATATATATATATATATATATATATATATATAAAAAACTCATATATATATATATATATATATATATATATATATATATATATATATATATATATATATATACACACACACACTTACTTATATGAGAGAGATATGTGTATACTGTATATACTATTAGATAGGGTTGTCCCGATACCACTTTTTTAAGACCGAGTACAAGTACTGATTACTTTTTTATGTTATGTGACAGTTTTCAAAGCACAATACAGATTAGGTGGCACTGCCATGCAGCACTGATAGGATTAGGTGGCATTGATGAGCACTGACAGATGGCACTGGCAGGTGGCTGGCATTGATAGGTGGCGCTGGCACTGACAGGTGGCTGTCGCGGGTGAGCAGCACTTATGGATATTGGGCACTGATAGGTGGCATTTATGAGCACTGATGGACTGCCTGCGACGGCCCATCTTGATACTCCTTGCACTGGGCCACATAAAAGCAGCAGCGGCCATCTTGTTACACCCAGCCTGAACTATGTGGGCTGGGTGTAACAAGATGTCCACTGCTGGCTTACTGCGGCCGAGTGCAGGGTGTACCAAGATGGGCGTCGGGATGTCCAACCCACCAACGTCGACACGGAGCACCACTTCCGCTCGCTGACTTCCGGTTGCGCCGGATCGCTTTCTCTCCCGGGTATCGGATCCGGCTTCGGGAGCATTTGCGCGAGTACAGGTACTTGCACAAATTATCTAATCAAATTATACTAGTATCGGGACAACCCTACTATTAAAGGAGATCTATACTATTAGAGGGGAGATATACTGTATATACTATTAGAGGGGATATACTATACTGAGATATATACTAGATATAGATATATACTATTAGTATATACAGTATATATCTCTTCTAATAGTATATATCTCTTCTATTAGAAGAATCTAAAATCTATTATATATATATATATATATATATATATATATATATATATATATATATATATATATATATGTATGACAGGATAAAGGAAAATGTTTATGGTCATAAACGACCATAAACATTTTCCTTTATCCTGTCATACACCTACTTTTATATCAGGTGTACATATACACATTTTACCACTATTTATACCTGTTTATAATTATCCATTTAAAGATTTTACATATTTATATGGTTATTCTGCTCTCCCCATATCTACCCTGAACAGCGCCACCATCCCTTAATTTTAAAACCATTTTCTTACTACACACTCGTGTGCAGTACCCATCTGGGAGGCTGCAGTTCTAATCCTAAGCACGGATCCTATACACATTCAATACCCTGCATTACCCAGCATATACTTTGCATTACTCTGCATTACCCAGCCAATACTCTGCGATACTCTGCATTACCCAGCCAATACTCTGCGATACTCTGCATTACCCTGCCAATACTCTGCATTACTCTGCTGATACCCTGCCAATACTCTGCGATACCCTGCCAATACTCTGCGATACCCTGCCAATACTCTGCGATACCCTGCCAATACTCTGCGATACCCTGCCAATACTCTGCGATACCCTGCCAATACTCTGCGATACCCTGCCAATACTCTGCGATACCCTGCCAATACTCTGCGATACCCTGCCAATACTCTGCGATACCCTGCCAATACTCTGCGATACCCTGCCAATACTCTGCGATACCCTGCCAATACTCGGCCATACTCAGACAATATTACAGTGGGGGAGATGACGTGGATATTACAGTGGGGACTATATGTTGGCGGAATTTTCACAGGTTTTTGCAAATTAAATTATTATTTGCTGATCCGAAAAATGATCCGATCCGTGACTCTGATCCGAGGATCGATCTGATCCGTGAGTTTTTTGATCCGTTGCACCGAGTATTGGCTGGGTAATGCAGAGTATTGGCTGGGTAATGCAGAGTATTGGCTGGGTAATGCAGAGTATTGGCTGGGTAATGCAGAGTATTGGCTGGGTAATGCAGAGTATTGGCTGGGTAATGCAGAGTATTGGCTGGGTAATGCAGAGTATTGGCTGGGTAATGCAGAGTATTGGCTGGGTAATGCAGAGTATTGGCTGGGTAATGCAGAGTATTGGCTGGGTAATGCAGAGTATCGCAGAGTATTGGCTGGGTAATGCAGAGTATCGCAGAGTATTGGCTGGGTAATGCAGAGTATCGCAGAGTATTGGCTGGGTAATGCAGAGTATCGCAGAGTATTGGCTGGGTAATGCAGAGTATCGCAGAGTATTGGCTGGGTAATGCAGAGTATCGCAGAGTATTGGCTGGGTAATGCAGAGTATATGATGGGTAATGCAGAGTATATGATGGGTAATGCAGAGTATATGATGGGTAATGCAGAGTATATGATGGGTAATGCAGAGTATATGATGGGTAATGCAGAGTATATGATGGGTAATGCAGAGTATATGATGGGTAATGCAGAGTATATGATGGGTAATGCAGAGTATATGCTGGGTAATGCAGGGTATTGGCTGGGTAATGCAGAGTTTGTTTACAAGTGATCGCTCCGTCATTTGACGGAGCGATCACATGGTAAACAGTGGCCGGGTGTACCAAGATGGCCGCCGATGCTCCGGAGCTAGGCCGAAGCCGCGGCCTTTCCTAAGGCCGAGCCCGCGAAGCGCTCCGCGGATTGCGGGGTGTGCCGATCCGAACGGGGGGACCCGTTCGGATCACGGATCGGCGACGATCCGTTGCACCCCTAATATATATATTAGAGGGGTGTATACGGTATATACTATTAGAAGAGATATAAATGGTATATACTGTAATGTATTAGAGATCATGTTTGTTTTTTAATGTCTTCCTTCAAAAAAAAAAAAAATAATAATTTTAAGAACGTTCGTTCAATTTTCTAATCGTTAGTGGGGTTAAATCGATGTTCATTTTCAATCACAGTGATGGGGAAAATTTGGAAATAGAAAAATTCGGGAATTTTCAGACCGTGTATGTGGTTTTCGTTCAGAAATAACATTCTGTTTTTAAAATGAATGTAAAAAAACAAGTGAAAATTTCAAACAACATTCTTTCGTTTAGCGAATGTACAAAGATTTTTCGTCTGTATATTCGTGTCTGAAAATCGATTCATGTGGCCAGCATAGGGCTGGGTACACATCTATGCAGTTTTCTTTTGATGTGTTTCTGCAGTGCTTTTTGTTATGCGTTTTGATTTTCACGCACGTGATTTTGCTGCGATTTGCGTTTTTTTTGCCATTTTTTTTTTTTTTGACCAATTCGTTGTTGGAACAGTTTAAAAAACACAAATTGCTGAAAAAACGCATTGCATGCTTTTCTGCAGCTTCTCTATTGAAGTATATTGAACCAAAAAAAGCACAGTTTTGCGTTTTTTAAAGCGGAGCTCCACTCTGAAGTGGAACTTCCGCTTATCGGATTCCTCCCCCCCCCCCCCCCTCCGGTGCCACAGTTGGCACCTTTTCAGAGGGGAGGGGGGTGCAGATACCTGTATAATACATGTATCTGCACCCACTTCCGGAGGAGATATCCGGAGCTGCCCCATTGTGTCTTGGGAAACACAGTTCCCAGGACACAACGGGGACCAATAGAGACGCGCAGCGCGACTCGCGCATGCGCAGTAGGGAACCGGGCAGTGAAGACGTTGCGTCTTCACTTCCTGATTCCCTGACAGAGGATGGTGGCGGGGCAGCCGAGAGACGATCGGTCGCTTGTCACATTCTGCCGACACCGCTGGAACCTGGAACAGGTAAGTGTCCATTTATTAAAAGTCAGCAGCTGCAGTATTTGTAGCTGCTGACTTTTTTAATATTTTTGTTGCGGGTGGAGCTCCGCTTTAAGAAAAAAAAAAAAGTCCTTGACTCTTTCCATATACGCAGCAGCTGAAGAAAAGCATCGATGTAAACGTGTCCCATAGGAAACATGTAAATGAACTGTAGTGCGTTTCTGCAAAAAACACATAGATGTGACCCAGGTCTAAGACGTTTAGTATCATAATGGGGTTAAAAAAACGAAAATGAGCCCTTTTATAGTACAAAAAAAAGCAAATAATCAATACTGTACGGGGTTAATTTTTTTACTGTAGAACTGTGAAAGTAATTACAGTAGCGATTATTTGCTCTTTTTGTACTATAAATGGCTCTTTTTTTTTTTTTTTCCTTTTTTTTTTAACCCCATTATGTTATAAGTGATTGATTATGAAAATGGTAATTGATTCATTTCGTAATCGATTAGTTGTCGATTTAATCAATTAGTTGTTTCAGCCCTAGAGGAAAGGGAGTGTAGCGCAATAAGCAGAAGGTCCAGTGTGTAATAAGGAGAGGGGGAGGGACCAGCGTGTAATAAGGGGAGGGACCAGCGTGTAATAAGGAGAGGGGGAGGGTCCCTTGTGTAATAAGGGGAGGGACCAGCATGTAATAAGGAGAGGGGGGAGGGACCAGCATGTAATAAGGAGAGGGGGAGGGTCCAGTGTGTAATAAGGGGAGGGACTAGCATGTAATAAGGAGAGTTGGATGGGGCTGGATATTATTCTGATGACTAGTGAAATACGGCATTATGTCCACTAGGTGGAGCTGAGAAGTGCAGGAAATACAAATGTGATGTAACAAGGAATACAATGTAACAATTCTAGAGGATTGGGAAATGTAAGGCGTGTATTTGCTGGGCTCCTCCCTCCAGTCAGTGTTTTGTAATGTAGGATTATAATACAGAAGATGGGGTGTGAGGAGGGTCCAGTGAACACACACACACACACACACACACACACACACACACACACACACACACACACACACACACACACACACACACACACACACACACACACACACACACACACACACACACACACACACACACACACACACACTGGAGGAATGTCTGACCCCCTCAGTGTGTGGATGTCGGATCCATGGACTCTCCTGGTCTCTCTCCCTCCTCCTCTGGGGTGTCTGTAGTGGAAGTCTCCTCCTTGCAGTGGCCATAAATGTTGGTATTATTTCCTGTATGTGATCCTGGAATAAGGAAAGGTTTCTCTCTTCCTCAGATCACAGGTCAGCTCTCCCCTCGTCTGTTCCGGAAGCTTCCGCCCCGCCTCTGCGTCTCTCTGCGCAATATTGTGGATGAGGAGTTCCTACAAAAAGGGTAAATATCGCATCCTTTCCACACACCGCCCCGGGGCAGTGCCGCTTGGTTTACACACCAACTGATCCTTATGTTTATGAGATTCCAGGGGCATCCAAACAAACCTTGTTCATAGAATTCCAGTTAGTTTTCCTTAGGAAGCGTCAACTGCCATCAGCTGCAGAGATGGATCCTTGCTCTTTTGTGTGGAAGCAGTGGTCTCTCTCCAGAGACACGAAATGGGCACCATTCAGAGAATGCTTTGCATTTTCTAAAAGAATACAAAGAGGGATATTTACTAAAACCGGTGCACACAGAATCTGGTGCAGCTGTGCATGGTAGCCAATCAGCTTCTAACTTCAGCTTGTTCAATTAAGCTTTGACAACAAAACCTGGAAGCTGATTGGTTTCTATGCACAGCTACACCAGATTTTGCACACTCAGTTTTAGTAAATCTCAAGTGGTCTCTGATTGGATGATGTGGAGGGGTGGGGCTGTGAGTCTCCATTCTGTCCAATCAGAGAACACTTTGCATTCATTCAGAAAATCCAAAGCATTCTTTGAATGGTGCCCAGCCCACCTCCTGTGTTTTTTAGATGCAGCTGAGCTTGGTGAGGGACCTGGAAGCTAGCGGAGATGACTGGAGTCGCGCTGTCTGAGTGATTTCCAGGAACATCAGACAAGTATGTTCTGTACAGAGTTGCATTTGATACAAGCTATATAAATAGTATAAAATAGCCATACCTGGGATTCCTCTTTAACCGCTTCAGCCCCAGACCATTTGGCTGGCCAAAGACCAAAGCACTTTTTGCGATTCGGCACTGCGTCGCTTTAACTGACAATTGCGACGTGGCTCTCAAACAAAATTGACATCCTTTTTTTTTTTTTCTTCCCACAAATAGAGATTTCTTTTGGTGGTATTTGATCATCTCTGCGGTTTTTATTTTTTGCGCTATAACCAAAAAAAGAGCAACGATTTTGAAAAGAAAACACAATATTTTTTACCTTTTGCTATAATAAATATCCCCAAAAAAATTTTTTTTTTACATAGTTTAGGTCGATATGTATTCTACATATTTTTGGTTAAAAAAAAATATATAAATAAATCGCAATAAGCGTATATTGATTGGTTTGCGCAAAAGTTATAGCGTCTACAAAAGAGGGGATAGTTTTATGGCATTTTTATTACAATTTTCTTTTTTTACTAGCAATGGCGGCGATCAGCGTTTGTGTGTTGTGTGTTATTTTTTTTTTTATCGTGAATGCAACATTATGGCGGACACATCGGACAATTTTGACACATTTTTGGGACCATTGTCATTCAATTCAGCGATCAGTGCAATTAAAAATGCACTGATTACTGTAAAAATGTCACTGGCAGTGAAGGGGTTAAAACTAGGGGGCAGTTAAGGGGTTAATGTGTGTCCTAGGAAGTGTTCTAACTGAAGGGGGGGATGGGGACTGTGCAGGGAAACTAACAGATCGCTGTTCATACTCAGTATGAACAGACGATCAGTCACTTCTCCCTTCAGAGAACCGGAAACTGTGTGTTTACACACACACAGTTCCGGGTTCTCCTTGTGCCCCGAGCGATCGCGGAAGCCCGGCGGTGAACGAGCCCACCGGGCACTCGCATCGGCGCGGGGGGGCGCGCACGTGCCCCCTTAGTGGCCGTCTGTTACCGACGTAACATAACGGCGATTCGCACAGCCGTGCCATGTTCCCGCAGTACAACTGCGGTGGCTGGTCAGCAATCGGTTAAAGCTGCAGCTACAATAGACACAAATAGTGCTTTGCACCATTACAACATCAATACACGGGGTGTGTTTTTTTTTTTTTTTGTTTTTTTTTTGTTTTTGTTTTGTTGTTTTTTTACTTGCAAGCAGTGTAAGTACCTAAACTTGACTTGGTATCGGCCTTCTGCAGGCCCCATACAGCAGAGCTCAGGGAGGGTGAAGGAGAAGCAGCACGAGGAGCTAATCAGTCCATGTGATGATAGGAGGAGCTCATCATGCGGTTTCTCATTTACTGCCCGGTCATAGATTAGGGGGAGGGTACATGACAGGCTGGGCTCAAGGATGTGGGATGAATGATGCAGACAGTCATTCATTCTAAAAGAATGAGCACATCTTGTGGCCAAAAAGTACTGTGGGGGGGGGGGGGGGTCTATATTGAAGGTGAGTAGCAAAAGCCACTTCTTTCTAGCCCACGGAGAGACTCAGGAAGTCGCTGACCTTTGAGTTATACTGCCACCTACAGGAGGGTTCAACACTTGCAAAAAAAACAAACTGTTGGCCAGCCCGGTATAACCTCTCCCACTACCAGCATGCCTCGGTTTTTTGCTTGTCCTCTAGGAGGGTTGACATATTTTCTATCGCTCTGCTGAAGACTCGCCTATTCTTCTTTAAGTCTGTTCTCTACATTTCTGCTAAAGGCCTCCCTCAGATTGGCAGCTATCCTGAGTGGTTGTCCTCAGCCTGACCTTTTGGAGTGCCTCACCCAGACCCTGCTGGACTAGATGTTTTGCGGGTGTGGTGATCTTTGGGCACTGGGCTCTTTGTCGGGGCGATTTGGAACCGCCTGCATTACCTCAGTGCTTACCCTCTTGTCTCTGAAGAGTCGCTCAGTAGGCGGGTCAGGCTGAGCATTGGGAGCCACTTCATTTTCATCGGTCGATTGGTGCCGTTATTGCCCCCCCCTCCCCCCCCTTTTTTTTTTTTTTGGGCTGGAAGGGGGGTTAACAGTGTGGGATTGAGCTCACAGCAACCTAAACGCTCGCAGCACGGTCAATGTATCCCTTTAACCGCTCTGGTGATCCACCATTGGCAATGGTGCAGACGCCTGGAAAACTCGTCTAGGAAGTGCCATGGCGGTGCAGTAAAGAGACGCCGCACACCTCCAGCGAAATGTTTGACAGGATGTAAGAACGGCCTCAGCCTTGGCTCCTCTTAGGGCGTGTTGTTGACGCGTTTCGCACCCCCCAGGGCTTAGCCATAGAAGTCACTAAGCCCTGGGGGTGGAGTGAGAAATCGGAGGGCGTGGCCTGGGAGGAGCCAAGCCTGGGGCTGTTCTCTACATCCTGTCAAACATTTCGCTAGAGGTGTCCAACGTCTCTGTACTGCACTGAGGGCTGATTTCATCCTGTTGGAGGAGTCTGTGCTCTCGTCTGCCATAAGATGGCGTCTTTCTGCTGCTCCTCCCTCTTATAAAGACCAGCGTGGAATTTTCAATCTTTTCTGATCCATTCCTGCTGCTCGCCTACAGCGACTGGTCACCTGAGGTCATCAGACCCTCAGTTGCTATTAGCCTGGGTACTTGAGACCTTGCCTCTTACCCTGAGCCCTTAACGCTGCCTTAGATCACTGTGGCAGCAACATGTCTTCTCCCAGATACGAGGGTCTGGCCCGATGCCTCAGCTCACTTTCTGCCAACACTGCTTTCAGAGTGGCTGCCGGCGGTGCCTAAGTCTGCAGCGTGGAATCATGCTGTTCTTCTCTCTCTTTTTGTTCTTTCTGTTGTCACCGGATCCTCTGCCCTCCAGGGTGAGGTTTTTACTACAGTCATACAAAACTTAATGACCCAGGTATTTACTGACTTTTAACACAGAGGCCAGAAGCGCACACCCACGCCTTCTCAAGCTAATTCAAAGCAAAGCGGATGTATCTGGTTTACCCGTGGCCCTGGCTGCTTTTGACTTATCAGCCACAGAGACTAAGTCTGGGTTCACACTATAGCGATGCGGGAACCAGCACGATTATAATGCCGGTTCCCGCATCGCATCTCTCCCGCAGGCAGTTCACACTGCCTCCTGCGAACCGCTGCGGGTGTAAATACGATGAGAATGACGCCCCCCCCCCCCCCCCCCCCAGATCGGTTTACAGATCGCAGTGCGAACTGTGGGTTCGGACAGGAATCGGATCGCATGGGTGTGAACGCTTATGCGATCTGAGGAGTCCCTGCACCTTTTTTGTGCGAATCCAATGCAAGTTCAGCCATACAACTGTATGGCTGAACTCGCATTGCACAGACCTCGCATGTGATGGGCACAGCAATGCGGCTTGGCATATGTGTGAACCTGGGCTAAAACTGGAGAGTACAAACTCTGGTGCAGCTGTGCATGGTAGCCAATTCAGATTGTTCAATTGGGGCCAAATTTACACTAGGGGGGGTTATTTACGAAAGGCAAATCCACTTTGAACTGCAAGTGCACTTGGCAGTGCAGTCGCTCTAAATCTAAGGGGAAGATCTGAAATAAGGGGAAGCTCTGCTGATTTTATCATCCAATCATGCGCAAGCGAAAATGCTGTTTTTTATTTTCCTTGCATGTCCCCCTTTGGATACACAGCGACTTTACTTCCAAGTGCACTTGCACAGTGGCGGATAATTCCTGACACTCTGCGTTGCAGTGTGAATTAGTGCTTAATGTGGAGGGCCACCCTAAAAAAAAAAAAAAATGCATAAAAATTTGGAAGGGGGAAAAAAAATGTTCTTTATTTTTTTTTTTTAACTTACCAGAAATGGCTGTTGCTAGGCAGATCGTCCTAATCTGCCTCTTCCACTGTGTTTTTCAGTCTTCTGCTTCTCGCGCCGTCTTCTAGTGAATGGGGCGCGTGTGTTATGGGAACTGTGTGTGTCCCACAACACAGCGCGCCCCATTCACAAAGCGCTGCGCGACTCGTGCATGCACAGTAGGAAACGGGCAGTGAAGCCGCAAGGCTCCACTGCCTGTTTCCCTTAGTTGGAATGGCGGCGCCGAGGGACGGTCGGTCTCGGGCGGGCCGTCATTGCAGGCACCCAGGACAGGTAAGTCTGCTTATTAAAAAAGTCAGCAGCTACAGTGTTTGTAGCTGCTGACTTTTTCAAAAAAAATAAAAATTTCCGGCTGGCCCTCCCCTTTAAATTTGACAAAAAAAAAAAAAAAACCCTGGATGCTGATTAGTTACAATGCAGAGCTGCACCAGATTTAGCATTCTCCAGTTTTAGTAAATCAACCCTTTAAGCCCCATACACACTATTAGATTTTCTGAAGATTTTTGTCTTCAGATTTACCAAAAACACGTAGTGCACCTGCCTGATTGCATACAAATTGAAGCTCTTAAGATTTGATCTCATATTATATGTTTTTTGTAAATCTAAATACAAAAATCTGTGGAAAATCTAATAGTGTGTATGGGGTCTTAGTCCGATTCTGATCGCTCAAGCCCCTGACTAATAAGATTGCTTCTGAAGAGTCTTCTGCTATTACTCCTAAATTAACAAAATCCGATTTGACTTTTGTTATAGTGTGCACCACTCGGAAACTGGAGGATTATCCTTTTGCTTCTTATAGTTGTACTGTTTCTAGTCTCCAGATCATTTAAAACTCCTAAGTCTTCAAAGACTCCACATTGCACCTGCTTTTTCCTATTTTTTTTCCTTTTATGGAAATTGGGCTTTCCCTGATAAGTCGCTTGCTTCCCCAAAAGCGCTTGTTAGCAGTGTATCCCTTTTTGTGAGGATTTTGTTCAGACGTGGTCTATTCCACTGAACCTGGTTGTCTCACCTTTAGTACTGTGCTTGCTCTAAAGGTCAGAGTATACATCTGTCTTTCAGCACCCAACATGCAGTTGGAAGCTCTTTCCAGGGCTCTGTTTTCACATATGGATCCTGCTCTACACCTGATTCAGCCTGCTTTACTTTGTTATATCATCTCTGGTCAAAACCCCATAAAGCGGCACTTCACCCAAAAGGGGAGGTTCCTCTTGTTTGCATCCCCCCCTCCACTCCCACATTTGGCACTTTTTTAGGGGTGAACAGGTACCTGGTTTTGACAGGTACCCGCTCCTACTTCCGGTCAGATTACTGCAGTGATCTGTGTGGAAGTTCGCCCCCCTCCGCGCCATTCTGGGACATGTCGCAGGTCCTAGAAGACTACGGGACCATTCAGAAAGTGGAGCACGGCTCACGCATTTACAGTAGGAAGCTGGCTGTGAAGCCGAAGAGTTTCACTGTTGGTTTCCCTTACTTAAAGAGGAAGTAAAGCCTCAGATTTTTTTTTTTTTTAAATGGAACCTGCAAGGCAAAGGCATAATGAGCTAGTATGCATAGCATACTAGCTCATTATGAATAACTTGCATGAGAACGAAGCGACCCTCGTCCATGTCCTCCTCTGCCGCCATCAATCCCGGAGTGACTTCCGGGTCTCGCTGCTCCGGCGCTGTGATTCGCCGGAGCCGTGATGACGTCACTACCGTGCACGGGAGCCGCCAAGAGCGGCATATCGCCGCGATCTGCGGCTTGCTCAGTGCGCCTGCGCGCCGCTGTCTTTTTTGTAAATATCTCCTAAACCGTGTAGGTTTAGGAGATATTTATTGGACCTACAGGTAAGCCTTAATCTAGGCTTACCTGTAGGCCAAAATGGTTTGTAAGGGTTTACAACCACTTTAAGATGCCATCTGCACCCAAAGCCAATTGAAGAATCCGCTCGGGTGAGGACATCACTGGGATCCCTGGACAGGTGAGTGTCCTTGTACAACCACTTTTCCCTACAGGTAAGCCTATAATGAAGCTTACCTGTAGCTGCTGGTAATATCTCCAAAACCTGTACGGTTTAGGAGATGTTTGCCGTATACACTTGCGCCAACGTCATCGGCCCATGCGCACTGAAGAAAGGGCGCGATCGCGCTGTTTCTATAGTGACGGTCGGCTCCCGCGTGGAAGTGAAGTCGTCTGACTTTGGCCAGTCGCAAAGTAGGAGTCCACGGCCCCGGAAGGAAGAAGGGTTGAAGATGGACGCGGCCACACAGCGGTGACATTGTGGGCTTCTTCTGTAGGTAAGTGGCACATAATGGGCTAGTATGCAATGCATACTAGCCCATTATGCTTTTACTTTGCAGGGAACAAAAGCGGAAGTAAAACCCATCAGGGTTTACTTCCTCTTTAAGAGATCTAGCCAGTACTGTGGTTGTTCCCTTGTTTTTGTACTCGTGGAGCAGATGGCTGCAACATTTAATTTTGACTGTGATGGTTTCCTGGGAGCCTTCCATCTCCTCTCATGAGGTGCCTCAATGTGGATGCATATGTATAAGACACTGTACTGGTTTGCAGAACCTTACCGACAGCAAGATCATCCATCTTCCTCAGCGCAAGTAGCTTAAGCGCTAGACTACAAAGTCATCTCCCTCTCTGACTGTCAAACATTTCTTTGGTTTCTCCATTCCCTCAACTTCCACATCAAGGATACTTTGTTCACCATCTACCCACAAAGTTTGGCATTCCATATTTGCCAAATCCTCACAAGCCCCCCTTCTTATAGAAGTGCACCCCAATTTTCAAGCTCCCCTTTTCTGTTCCCCTGGGATTCTAATTTGGTTTTCTTCGTGCCTTTAGAAATCGTAGTTTGAACCCATTAAACAAATTTCTCTCTTAAATCGGAGTTCCACCCAGAAATGGAGCTTCCGCTGATCCGCTCCCCCCCCCCCCCCCCCCAATCCGGTGTCGCATTCGGCACCTTTCAGGGGGGAGCAGATACCTGTCTAATCCAGGTATTTGCTCCCACTTCTGGTGAAAGATCGCCACAGTATCCGCGTCGATCTACGCCATGTCCGGCCCCTCCTCCGTTCCTCCTTCTTGGAGACACACAGGTCCCAGAAGACAGCAGGGACTAGTCAGAACGCACAGTGCGACTCGCGCATGCGCAGTAGGGAAACGGGCTGTGAAGCCGCAAGGCTTCACTTCCTTATTCCCTTACTTAAGATGCCAGGGCCTTCACCCGGAGCCGAGGGACGGGTTGGCTTCGGGTGAGGACATCGCGGGCGCCCTGGACAGGTGAGTGTCTTTATTTTAAAAGTCAGCAGCTGCAGTATTTGTAGCTGCTGACTTTTATTTTATTTTTTTGCAGGCGAAAACTCCGCTTTTAACTCTCCCACAAAATGCTGTTCTTGTAGCCATCACCTTTTGTGAGACTCGTGTCTGAACCGGCAGCCTTTTCTTGCCAAGAACTCTTTTTGGCCTCTATATAGGGGCTCTCTCTACTCTTTTACTACATAACAGTGGCAGTATAACCTGAAGGTTTAAGACCTCATGCGTCACCCAGTGGCCCTCCAAGAAAAGGATTTTATGGTGAGTACAAATACCCTATTTTATGTTTTAGTGGTCTGTTAATTGTTTTCCAATTTTCACTGCGTTTAGGGTTTTTATTTATGAATGCATAATTTGATTAAATGTTGTTTTTTTTTTATACCTGAATGTAGTTCTGCTTTAAAACACATGCATTTTTTTTTTTTTTAAAGGAATGTCAGGACTTAAATGTTTGTATGTAACTTTGTTTATATATATATATATATATAGATAGATAGATAGATAGATAGAGATATTTGCCTAGATGATTCAATAAAAATAAAAAAAAAAGGCCTTCCCATCATAAAATCTACAACAAAATGCTAGAACATACTCGCTGCCTTCATATTCCTACAGCAGCAGGTAGCTTCCTTTTTTTTCCGTAATTCCTCCTCTGCAGGGCACCGGCCCTCCATACATTATCTGTTCTTCCGTTTGACTTGTATGTGTTTCTGTCCCTGCAGACACATCTTCCTGGGTTTTTCCAAGTGTGGTCGCTTTGTGTTGTCATATACCAGTGATGTCCTGGACGATGACTTCTCCTTCTACTCTTATCACCTGTACTGGTGGCATTTCCAGGGGCACAGCAAGCTGCGTCTGGTAAGAGCCATTTCATGTTAAGATTTTTTTTTTTTTTTTACTAACAGACACCAAAATCTGATCTAATCTGTTACAGCTGTGCAGAAATTCATGAATTGTGGCTGCCAACAAGATGTTTCGAGCCCAACTGTCCACTACAGATAGTCGCCAAGAGGGGAGCATTAAGGTTCATAAATTATCTCACACTGCACATATACAGCTACGAGGGTCAAGGCACAAGAAGTGCCTTTTAGGGCAGGGGTCCCCAACCACTGGCCTGCGGACCAGTGCCGGTCTGTGCCTTGCTTGAAGCCAGGCTACACTGAAGGAGGTGGGCAAGCAGAAACCAGAGCATCATTGCTTGTGTCACCGCACACCTGATTCTCAACTCTCGAAGGAGCGGGACCCTGTAAGGCCGGTTTCACACTGGGGGGGTTAGGGGCGGCGGCGGTAAAGCAGCACTATATTTAGCGCTGCTTTACCATTGTTTTAGCCGCAGTATACGGCTGCTAGCGGGGTGGTTTTAACCCCCGCTAGCGGCCGAAAAAGGGTTAAAACCCCCCGCAAAACGCCGCTGCAGCGGTGCTTTGCCGGCGGTATTACCGCGGTATCCCTGCGGTGTCCCATTGATTTCAATGGGTAGGAGCGGTGAATTCACCGCTCCAAAGATGCTGCTAGCAGGACTTTTTTTACCGTCCTGCTAGCGCAACGCTCCAGTGTGAAACCCCTCCGGCTTTCACACTGGAGTTAAAGGACCCGCTTTTTTCAGGCGCATTACAGGCGCTATTTTTAGCGCTGTAGTGCCCGAAAAACGCTTAGGTGTGAAAGGGGCCTAACTAACTGCGTATGTGCTGTTTTCCCACTCCGGCCGGATTCCTTGCAAGGCTGTAGCACTGGGGAGAGGTATTTCTAAGTTCCTTTTAATGCACAAAAACCCTAACAAATCCTTACAAAGTGACAAGCTGCATCTGGTGGCTGTAGTGGCAGGCTACAGAGATGAGCTGCATCTAGTGGCTGCAATGAGTTGGAGTATTTAAGCATATACTAAAATGTAATAGTAGAAATAATGTTTCAATTATCCCGACACCATATCAACCATGGTGTTGGGATGATTGAAGCGCTAGCACCCACCCCTCCAACCGCCAAACACCAATCCCTCCCACCCAGTCCTTGCCAAAATTTGCTTCCACGAAAGCGGTCCCTGGTGCCAAAAAAGTTGGACTGCGGTTTTCAGGTACTTCTTGGGTACAATTAAGACTTCTAACTGTTTCCTATAACATCTTCTAGAGTGTAAGCTCTAACGAGCAGGGCCCTCTGATCCTGTATTGAATTGTATTGTAACTACTGTCTGCTCCTATGTTGTAAAGCGCTGCGCAAACTGTTGGCACTATATAAATCCTGTATAATAATAATCACAAATCTGGACTTTTTGACTTCAGGTCCACTTTAATTTTAACCCTTAACTTCTCTACAGAAAAGGCTAGTGGATGAGTATTGTTTGATACCTTATAGCCAATAAAGAGGTTGAGCAAAGCGAAAAAAATTTTTTTACTGCCTTACTACTTAGACAGCGACTGCAGGTTATCAACACCAGCAGGAACTGAGATTTAAGCCTAATACACACTGCTTGTTTTTTTTTCGTTCAACCCAGCAGGCTGAACGAAAAAAAATTGACCACTCCAGTCACAGCTGCTGTGCTAACAATCTTATGTTAGTACAGCAATCTCGTCTATTGTCTTCCGATAGGGGGACTGCCCCCCCACCAGAACACTTTGGTCAGCACTGTCAGCCATTGGCTAGGAGCGCGAATATGGAGCCGGTCAGCAGACCTTTTTCGGCCATTCCCCTTCAACAGAAGCCAGCCGAACAGACCAGCTGCAGTACACATGGGCCGCCCGACATTCAGCCTATGTGTACGAGGCTTAACACGCTAACCTCTGGTTCCATTGGTAAGATCAGGGAGCCGGGTTTGCAGACTTTTGGCCTGGAATCGTACACAAAGGAATTTGAAATGTGTTGAAATTCTTGTATTACCTGTAAGTTGCAGAGCTTACTTATCCTGAAAGGGATCCCGACTTGCCTTTTTGAGTATCTGCAAACCACGTGAAATTTCCTTTTTAAGTGAAATATTTGTGGCCACTACAAGTCGCCGTCAGACTGCTCCTCAATCCACCCCTTTTAATTGTCCAGCAGAACAGCCCACTAAATCTTTAGTTGACAGCGTCACTGGACACGTTCTGACACAGACCGCGGGAGCGTGCTAGATCCACAGATCGGGACCCTAGACCAGGGACTGACTTCCCCCTATTTCATTAAATATCACTTCCTTGTTTCTGTATTTATTTATTTAATTTTTTTATATGGTTGAACTGGATGTACTTGTCTTTTTTTTTTTTTTTTTTGACCTGACTAACTATGTAACTATCTGACATGAAAATGGTAGACTCCAATAAACATGGTGCCACCAAAGGCAACGTCTATACTGCTTTGACTCTCCAATTGTTTTTGGCACTTGCAGGTTTTTGTTTTTTTTAAAGCAGAGTTTAACCCGAAAAAAAAAAAAAAGTCAGCAGATACAAATACTGCAGCTGCTGACCTTTTTTTAAAAATATGGACAATTACCAGTCCAGGGCGCCCGCGATATCCTCACCCGAAGCCGACCCGCCCCTCGACTCCAGGTGGAGGCACCGGTATCTTCAGTAAGGGAATCGGGAAGTGAAGCCTTACGGCTTCACAGCCTGTTTCCCTACCGCACATGTGCGAGTCACGCTGCGCGTTCTGACTAGTCCCTGCTGTCTTCTGGGACCCGTGTGTCTCCCAGAAGACATCAGGGGGGAACAGAGGAGGGGCCGGAAATGGCGTAGATCGCATTGGATACTGCGTTCCCTACTGCGCATGCGCGTTATGAGTGGTCCCTGCTGTCTTCTGGGACCTGTGTGTCTCCTAGAAAACTGGAGGGATGGAGGAGGGGCCGGTAGATTTTTCAGCTCTCTTTAGCCGGAAGTGGGTGCAAATACCTGTATTAGACAGGCATCTGCTCCCCTCCCCCCTGAAAGGTGCCAAATTTGACACCAGAGGGGGGGAGGAACCGGATCAGCGGAAGTTCCATTTCTGGGTGGAACTCCGCTTTTAAGTTTTTTTAAAAGCAGGCAAGTATACACCTCTCATACATTCCATTATTCATCAGACCTCAGAGAAAAAGTGAAAGAACAAAAATAGATGCCTAGTGTGTCATCAGAAGACCCTTCATGGTAAAATAAAATCCAATACATTTACAAAGGTACACAGCTGTAAGCATATAATCAGTTCAGTCCCAATGCTTGAGCGGTGCCCATCTGCAGGGGCATAGCTTACCTGTATCAAAGGGCAATGCCCTCTTCATACAGCTCCGGATGGGAGAATAGTTACGGTAACTAAAATTGCAACAATAAAACAAAGGTTGGCACTTGAGTTGTGTGGTGTTTTCATTAATCCCTACTGAGGGAAGTGAAGATATAAAAAAACACATTTTGCATGCGGTCACAGTCCGATGGAGCAAGAGGATAACAAGGGAAGGGGACTAGTAAAAAGAGGTTGGGAGATGGGCAGGGTACAGGTAAGGTTGGTAGGGTGAGGGGGCAGAATGGGTAAAGGAAGCGGGTGTATCAGGAGTGAGTTTGTAAGTGTACACAGATCTGGAAGTGATTTTCTTTAGGAGGAGGTGAGTCAGCGGTTGTGTGGGAGCCAGCGGTGCCAAGGGAATCACAGTGCCATACTTGGCCCCTCAGAGAATAAAAGAAAAAGGATAATTGCACATGTGGTCCAGCCATGGGCATGAGTAAATGAAGTCAGTGCAAGGGGAACCACATATTATGGAATTTCTCCTCTTTATTATGAGGGGTAGCAATAAAGTCTCCCATTTGTGAACTTTTATTCATTTTCAAAAACCATAAGGACAGAGAGGGGTTAATGGTTGGTTTATCAAAATGAAAATTCCGGTTCTGAAAATTCAGGATGCACTTGGCCGAAAACCGAAATGGACATATTATTATTTTTTACTTAAGTTTAGAATTTAACTCTGCTGGCATTTTTTGCATGCAAGTCATGGGGGGGGGGTTTGCATGGTAGTCAGTGGGACACGGCATGCTATTAGCGGCTGCTTTTTTTTTCCTATGAGCAAAACGCTGATAACCCTATTTTTATTTTTTTGGGCCGATCATTTTCGACGGCCAATATATATCAGTGCATTCCTAATTTTAAAGAGAGGTTTTAACCCAGGGCTTTCCCTAGCATGCAGAAGTGCATCCAACCTGTACTTTACTTGTGCAAGGCAAACAAACTGGTTCTTAATACCTCCTCCCGCCCAGGTCAGCTGTTGGAAGTAGGGAAATAAAGCACTGTGTAATCTCCCAGTGACATACTTGGCTATAGATATATACAGTGCCTTGAAAAGTATCCGTACCCCTTGAAATTTTCCACATTTTGTCATGTTACAACCAAAAACATAAATGTATTTTATTGGGATTTTATGTGATGGACCAACACAAAGTGGCACATAATTGTGAAGTGGAAGGAAAATGATAAATGGTTTTCAAAATGTTTTACAAATATCTGAAAAATGTGGCGTGCATTTGTATTCAGCCCCCCTTTTGCTCCGATACCTCTCAAATCTAGTGGAACCAATTGCCTTCAGAAGTCACCTAATTAGTAAATGGAGTGTGTAATTTTAATCTCAGTATAAATACAGCTGTTCTGTGAAGCCCTCAGAGGTTTAGCGAACAAACGGCATCATGAAGGCCAAGAACACACCAGACAGGTCAGAGATAAAGTTATGGAGAAGTGTAAAGCAGTTAGGTTCTAAAAAAATTAAACAAAAATAAAAATCCCAAGCTTTGAACATCTCACGGAGCACTGTTCAATCCATTATCTAAAAATGGAAAGAGTATGGCACAACTGCAAACCTACCAAGACATGGCCGTCCACCTAAACTGACAGGCCGGGCAAGGAGAGCATTAATCAGAGAAGCAGCCAAGAGGCCCATGGGAACTCTGGAGGAGCTGCAGAGATCCACATCTCAGGTGGGAGAATCTGTCCACAGGACAACTATTAGTTGTGCACTCCACAAATCTGGCCTTTATGGAAGAGTGACAAGAAGAAAGTCATTGTTAAAAGAAAGCCATAAGAAGTCCCGTTTGCAGTTTGTGAGAAGTCATGTGGGGGACACAGCAAACATGTGGAAGAAGGTTCTCTGATCAGATGAGACCAAAATTGAACTTTTTGGCATAAAGGCAAAACACTGTGTGGCGGAAAACTAACACTGCACATCACCCTGAACACACCATCCCCACCGTGAAACATGGTGGTGGCAGCATCGTGTTGTGGGGATGCTTTTCTTTAGCAGGGTCAGGGAAGCTACAGAGTTGGTGGGAAGATGGATGGAGCCAAATACAGGGCAATCTTAGAAGAAAACCTGTTAGTCTGCAAAAGGCTTAAGACTGGGGCGGAGCTTCACCTTCCAGCAGGACAACGACCCTAAAAATACAACCAGAGCTACAATGGAAGGGTTTAGATCAGGGGTCTCCAAACTGCCAGATCTGGCCCTTTCCTAGTTTTTATTCGGCCCTTGGGACTATTCCTTCCACTGACACCAACAAGGGGGGGCTATTTCTTCCACTGATGGGGGCACTACTCCTCCTAATTACCACCAATCCTGAGGCCATATTAATTCTCACTGATGCTGGGCCCGGGACATTTTCAGCCCCCACAAGTCTGAAGGACTATAAACTGGCCCTTTTGTTTGAAAAGTTTGAAGACGCCTGGTTTTAGATCAAAGCATATTCAAAAATTGCTATTCAGACGCTCTCCATCCAATCTGACAGAGCTTGAGCTATTTTGCAAAGAAGAATGGACAAAAATGTCCCTCTCTAGATGTGCAAAGCTGGTAGAGACATCCCCAAAAGACTCGCAGCTGTAATTGCAGTGAAAGGCGGTACTACAAATTGGTCTATAAAATCCCCCAAAAATACATTAAAATTTTTGGTTGTAACATGACAAAATGTGGAAAATGTCAAGAGGTATGAATACTTTTTCAAGGCACTGTGTGTGTGTGTGTGTATAGATAGATTTTAATTTTTTTATAAAAATGACACAAGATCTGCTTAAGAACTTTTAAAAAGAATAAAATTTACCTTTTTTTAATTCTGTTGCCCTTGTCACCAGGTACGGCAGGTACGTCTCTTCCAGGATGAGGAAATCTACAGTGACCTCTTCCTGACGGTGTGCGAGTGGCCCAGTGACAGCTCCAAGGTCATTGTGTTTGGTTTCAAGTAAGTCTTCCACCTTCAAACATCCTGACAGTCCTTTACCTGTCCAGTCCAGTTCGCAGTAACCTCTATTTCCCTGTTCAGCACTTCTGGCAATGGGATGATAATGAATATGATGAGCGATGAGAATCATCGAGATATTTACATCAGCACTGTGTCTGCTCCTCCAACGTCACCCTGTATAGACTGCCGGCAGTCAGGGACTGGTAGGTAGAGTTTGTACCATGTCTCCTCTTCCAGCACATCATACGCTCATGTTTCCGCCAACTCTAAATTGCCCTTATTAATTCAAGAAAATGTAATTACCTTTCTGGTTCTCCATGTCTGCGTCAACTATAGTACCTAAAAGGGAAGTGTTTTTTTATTTTAATTTTTTTTTCTTTTGCTTCTTGCCATTGGGGAACCGTAATCATATTTGTGTGTATGGAATGCTCTGTTGCTATCATATTTGAAAAATTGCCTGCTGGGAACAGTCTACACAGAGTCTGTACCTGGGGCAAGCTCTGTATTAGCTGCTGTTTTACAGTGTTAATGGTTTTGCTGTTCTGATTTTCATATCTTAAAGTGGTAGTAAACCCTTTTTCTGCCATTTTTACCTACAGGTAAGCCTATAATAAAGCTTACCTGTAGGTAAAAGGAATATCCCCTAAACGTGCACCACTTAACCACTTGCCGACCGGCGCACGACGATATAAGTCGACAGAATGGCACGTACAGGCAGGAGGGCGTATATATAAGTCCCTCCTTTAGCCTGTCCGTGCCATCGGGAGCGCGCCGGGAGTGGCGCGCTCCCGCGCCGGTCGGGGCCCCCGTGAGTCCGATCGCGGTCCCCGCGGACTCGATCGCCGCGGGGACCCCCGCGATCGTCTCACGGAGCGGCTGAACGGGGAGATGCCGAGATAAACAGCATCTCCCCATTCTGCCTAGCAACTAGTGACGCCGATCTCTGCTCCCTGTGATTGGAGCAGAGATCAGCATTCACTAGCTGACAGCCACGCCCCCCCACAGTAAAAAACACACCCCTAGGCATACTTAACTCTTACACTGCCCCCTTCTGGTTAACCCCTTCACTGCCAGTGTCATTTATACAGAAATCAATGCATTAATTGCTGTAAAAAATGACAATGGTCCCAAAAATGTCCGATGTGTCCGCCATAATGTCGCAGTCACAAAAAAAATCGCAGATCTCCGCCATTACTAATAAAAAAAAAAATATTAATAAAAATGCTATAAAACTATCCCCTATCTTGTAAACGCTATAACTTCTGCGCAAACCGATCAATAATCGCATATTGCGATTTTTTTTTTTTTTTTTTTTTACCAAAAATATGTAGAAGAATACGTATCGGCCTAAACTGAGGAAAAAAAAAGTTTTTTTATATATATTTTTTGGGGATATTTATTATAGCAAAAAATAAAAAATAATGCATTTTTTTCAAAATTGTTGCTCTATTTTTGTTTATAGCGCAAAAAATAAAAACCGCAGGGGCGATCAAATACCAAAAGAAAGCTCTATTTGTGGGAAAAAAAGGACTTCAATTTTGTTTGGGAGCCACGTCGCACGACCGCGCAATTGTCAGTTAAAGCGACGCAGTGCCGAATCGCAAAAAGGGGCCTGGTCCTTTGGCTGCAAATTGGTCCGGTCTGAAAGTGGTTAAAGCAGTTGTATACCCGTTTAAAATTTTTTTTTTTTTTTTTTTTAGCATACTAGCTCATTATGCATCACTTACCTTAGATCGGGGCCCCCGACGCCGTCCTCGTCTCCCCCCTCCGGCCGCATCCATCTCTCCACAGATACCCTTTTGGGTATCGCCACTCCGGCCAATCACATCGGCGCTGTGATTGGCCAGAGCGGCGAGGACGTCGCTCCGCGGGACACTTCAACTGCGGTGAGCCGCAGTTGTGAATGGGGATTAACCCTGTAAATGCACCGTTGTCTACGGCGCGCATGCGCCGTAGACAACGTTGTAAAAGGTTCTTTGCAAATATCTCCTAAACCGTGCAGGTTTAGGAGATATTTCTTGTACCTACAGGTAAGCCTTAATCTAGGCTTACCTGTAGGTGCAAGTTGAATTTAAGGGTATACAACCACTTTAAGAGATTCCAGCGAGCAGCAGCCGGTGATGTCACAGGCGCGTATGCTCTGAAGGAACGGCATACCCGTGCCATTCCTTCAGGACTCTGTACCATGCCTGGGGCTCCCACGTGCACAGGCAGGAGCTTGCGAATCCAAAGAAGACTGAGTGAAGATTGAACCCCTGTCAGCGCTGACAGGGCACCGCTGGAGGGATCTGTTCTGAAGGTAAGTCTAACATAATGTGCTAGTATACAGCACTGTGACATCCATCTATGTCTCCACTAATTATTTGGTTGAGAAATTGCTGTAGAAAACACCCCCCCCTACCATTTCTCGTCATAGCCAAATGATTCATGTAGAATTTACTTCCTGGAATCCATCTGCCGTTAGCTCAGGAATGCAGGAGCGTGTGTTTAGCTTAGAAAATCCCTCCTGAAGACTCCTTGGATGTATGACATAATTTGCCTAGGCAAGAAACCAGGAAGTAACTTTTTTTTAAGGCTGGGTTCACACCATTGCGAATTGGATGTGGGTTTTCCGCATCCAATTCGCATGACAGGAGATTGTGGCCAGTTCACATATCTCCGGGGCGGCTGCGGAGCGGCTGGCACAGGAGTCCTGTGTGTCTTTTGGCTCCGTTTTAGGGCCGAATTCAGGCAAAGATTCGTCCCTGGAACAGAGAACAGATGCACCGGACCCCTGCTGAGATCCACGCCCGTCTGCAGTGTGAAACCAGCCTAAAACAAGTAAATTATCTACTCTCCTATCTATTTACTAATGCTAGCAGCATGAGGATTAAAAATAATCAATGTTGATTGGGAGAGTGAAGTTCCACTTTTAATGTTGTTTTTTGTGGAGTTTACTCTCTAACTTGTTCAGAACAGTGACTTCAAAGAGGCCAAAACTTTGGTGTCCATATGTCTCTTGTGGGTCACAGGAGTGCACTTACTTTTGCTCTCCTGTGACCAAGTCAGCAGAGAGCAGGCAGGCCACTGAGCCCCAGCTGCCCCCCGCCCCTCTCCTGCTGAGCCCCAGCTGCCCCCGTCCCTCTCCTGCTGAGCCCCAGCTGCCCCCCGCCCCTCTCCTGCTGAGCCCCAGCTGCCCCCCCGCCCCTCTCCTGCTGAGCCCCAGCTGCCCCCCCGCCCCTCTCCTGCTGAGCCCCAGCTGCCCCCCCGCCCCTCTCCTGCTGAGCCCCAGCTGCCCCCCCGCCCCTCTCCCGCTGAGCCCCAGCTGCCCCTGCCCCTCTCCTGCCCGGCGCTCTAGTAAGCAGTGGAGGAGCAGATCGAGGAGCGGTGTCTGGTAGTCACTGCTCTCCACTCTGAGCAGACCGAGAACTCAGTTCTTTGTGTTTAGAGCCAACGTGGGACAGCTGCAGCATAGAGGGAGAGTGTTTGTTTTCAAATCCCACACTTTTCCTGTAAGCAGTAATGAAGCAAAGAATAAGGATCACAGTTGACAATAATTTCCTGTATTTCTACATTTGTAAAGTGTATGTTGTGTGAAGGATTCCTGATTGTATCCTCTGTTCTCAGGCCCGTGTTTGTTGCACAGTTTCATGCTGCATACAAAGTATCAGGTGGTCTATCCGTTCCCCACCTTTCAGCCAGCCTTCCAGTTGAAGAAAGATCATGTTGTGTTGCTGAATACGAGTTATTCCCTGGTGGCCTGTGCCATATCTGTTAACCCTGCAGGTAAGTGGTCTGTCCAGCTTTGACTCGCACTTGATCAGCACTGTCTTATGTACTTCCAGACAAGACTGTTACTTGCTCTTTGTTTAAAGCTTGTAAAGGGAATAGCATAGGTTTTATTTTTCTTCTGCTTCTTTTGTTTATAAAAGGTGATCAGGAATCCAGCCGTATCCTCTACAGCAAGAAGAGCCACCACAGCACCCGCCCTAACTCCTCCCCTTCAGCCAGCCCCTGTACCCCTTCTTCTTCAAGCAGCCAGTCCCCTCACCTACCTGACCCCAGTTCCCCCCCTCCTCCAGAAACTCCTCCCGCTGTCACCCGCGCACGTGAGTTTGTGGCTGGGATATTCCGGCGAGCTCGCGAGGCTTCAGGCATAGAGCACCAGGACAAGGGAGAGAAGGCCGGGCCCAGCCGACAGAGCCCTCCGCAGCCTGCTGAACCAGACTCTCCTGTATGGCACAGGCCTGTCGGTGAAGGCTCAGCACACAAGAGCAATCGCAGCGAGGAACCCAGCTATGTCAACTACTCAAGACTGCGATACGTCCTGGGGGAGGTGACCGAGAATGATCGAGCGAGTGGTAAGAGCGCTGGGGCGGTGTTATAGAGCGTTATACTACCCTTTGTCTATGTATGCATAATTTGGCATTGCATCCCAAATAGAAACTGAGGGAAAGTGCGATATGTAAATAAGACGCATGACACAGAACTAGTAAGAAGTGGTAATTTTATTGGAAATAAGTAAAAAATGTAGGATCTTTAATGGGCTGGGCATGTGATATGTGATGCATGTTGACATCTATTTGGTCTCCTTCACACGGGCATACTTTACCTCTTCACACTGGCGCTATAGTTGAATGACGGCTACGGCACATTGCCGGGAGGGCATCCTATGATGTCCTCTTATAATTGCACTTCTCGTGCGCCCCCTGCAACGCACATGCGCAGGCATCTGTGATCACTGTGTCCTTGAGAGACAGCTGATCGCAGATTGTGGTAAAGCGCCAATACAGCAGCTCTTTACCATGTGTACAGCTGTGTCCAATCACAGTGTAAACAGGTTTTGCCGGTTATTGGCATTCCCCCTCCTCACGCTGGCAGCACATGAGGAGAGGAGAGCCGATAACTGGGAAATCCACACAGGGATCATCTACACTGATAATCGGGGCACTGATCATCAATGCAGTGCCCACCAGTATTGCCAATCAGTGCTGCCTGTCAGCCTGGGCAGGAAGGGGGTAAAGGCGCCCAGTATAAATAAGTGACAAAATCTGCACTATTATTTTAAACTGTTGAAGATGTGAGGCGGCTAACGCAAAAGGCAGTATAGCAAACCTTAGTCAAACTTGCACCTGATATACAAGGTTAAGCATACGTACCTGCGAAGGGCTGTGTTTGCCAGCACAGCATGCACAGGTGTTCCCGGGAGCCCAGCTGCTGCGTCTTGGCGCTGCCTGGCCCAAGATGCCCGTTGAGTCGCATGGGGCAGCAGCATCCAATTGGATCCCTTCCCCCAGTGACCCAGGAAACTATAGAGCAGGGATCCCCAAACTATGGCCCTCCAGCTGTTGCAGAACTACACATCCCATGAGGCATTGTAAGACTCTGACATGACTAGGCATGATGGGACTTGTAGTTCCTGAATAACTGGAGGGCCGTAGTTTGAAGACCCCTGCTATAGAGGAACCATGTTACTCTTGGCTTCCCTTCCAACTGCAGGACGGAGGAGTACCACCTGCAACGTAGAAAGTGGACTGCGCCTGCCTACATCCCCCCCCCACTCTTTAACAGACACTGTCCTCTTCCTCAATATATCACGGCAAAAACAATTACACTGGTGATGAAAAAATTGCAAAAAGGGCAGAGCAATAGGCAATTTCAAACAACATGGTCCCATTCATGTATGTTGGGACGCAGCAGCTGAACGGACGCAGCCTTTGGTCCCAATTTGACAGCCATGCATGGGTGTGTCCCTAAACACACGCCGTCTGCAATCGGGGACACGCACAGCAGTCAAATGCGGACCAGCAACTGTGTCTGTGCTGGAGTACATCTGGGGGGTAGTCACCTCATCGAGAAGCGCCAGAACAAAGGCCACCCTATTATAATCTAATGAAAGCTGCAGACTTAAAAGGACTAAAAAAAAAATATCATAAAATGATGTTAAAATGTTAGTTTGTATGAGATTTGGATTTGGATCTATTTTAGACACAGAAAATATCTTCAGGTGAGGAGTTGCACACGGCCTGCCGTTTCAGGGTTTTATTAATTGGCATATGGTTGAGAATTCCGGTAAAGCTTTCTGGGGACAGTAGGAGCAAGGGAGAAAGTTGGTTTATATTTGCTTAATTTTGTTCCTGGATATATCAAGAGCCAAGTGTTTTCCAAGTTATTCTTTAAGTGGGTTAGATTGCATTTTAATACTTTGTGTTTCCGCAGAATATGAAGATGACAAGATGTCTCTGCCTTTCCTGGTCACTGATCTGAAGGGTCAACACCTAAAGCCTCTGAACGACAAGGCATGTTTTCAGGTGAGCAGTGATCCTCCTCTCTGCTGTGTCATCCAAACATGCTTCCCAATCTCATCTCTGCACTCTTTTTTTATTTATTTTTAGGGCCAGCACCTTTGTGTGGAGCAGCTGACACTGGACTTTGAATACGTAATTAACGAGGTCATACGACATGATGCATCCTGGTCCCAACAGTTCTGCTCCTTTAGTGACTATGATATTGTCATCCTGGAGGTAAGCGGTGTGTGTGGCTGCTATACGTTTATCACATTGTATCTCATGCAGTGAAAGACTCCATTGTTGTAGTCTGGACCTGTATGGGAATGGAAGCCAATCTGTTTACTGGAAACTGTCCTGGGGTTTTCAAGTGACAGTTTTTTTTTTTGCTCGCCACTACAATTACATTCACTCTGTATGTTAAACCTAAACCTTAGTTATAGCTCATCTTCGGCTTTTAGTGATGTTTATATAGCTTGTTTGGACTAAGCTGGTCCAAATTGGCTATTGCCTCCACTATGAGATGCAGCGGCTGGGAGCGCTGTATAAGCTGTGTGTAACCTCAGCTACATATAGTACACAGTACTGTGTTCCAACAGAGGGATGGGAACTTTCCTTCACACTCCTGGGACAAATCAGAGTTTAGCTGAGAGATGCTCAGCCTTTTCTAGGGAGCTTTGTATTCTGTGAATGAATACAAAGGTTCCTCTTTTGGGTGAACCGAATGGAAATTTTGGTGCCAATACCGAAAATGACAGTTTTTAAAAATTTTTTATATTTTTTATAAAAATGTACTAAATAGTACATTTTTAAGGATTTTTCAAATATTGGCCTTTAGTGTTTAGCTGCTTGTATTTTTGTTAGGTTTTATATATCGATTTTTGCGCTGACTGAACCCCCACATTTTATACATATTATTATTTTTATATATAATTGTATTATAGTCAACTTTTTAATTTAATATCACCAATTTAAATGTAATATGAATTTATTGTTTGCCATTATTTGGCACCTTTTAGTGCAAGAAAGGTCAAGAAAAATTCAGTCTGCAGTCTCTAACCATTTCTTGTATCATGTCTGCAATCTCTTACTTGAACACATTGCTAATGGTATTTGCAAAATTTCCATTCGGTGCACCTCTAGCAGATAGGATACAGAAGATGGTCAGAGACTGCAGACATGATACAAGAGATCAATGCAGCCTCACCAGTGTCCATCAAATGTAGCCTGCTTGTGCCCAGCAGCCTCACCAGGGCCCGTCATATGCAGCCTCACCAGGGCCCGTCATATGCAGCCTCACCAGGGCCCGTCATATGCAGCCTCACCAGGGCCCGTCATAGGCAGCCTGCCTGTGCCCAGCAACCTCACCAGGGCTCGTCATATGCATCCTATTAGTGCCCGTGTGGCGATCTCCGTGTGTCACAGAGCAGGTTTTGAATTGCCCGGGCCGCAGTAACAATGTCCCGCCTCCTGTGATTACGTCACATTGATTCAATGTCCCACCATTGGATCAGTGTGCCATCGATCACAGGAGTTGGAACATTGTTACTACGGCCCGGACAATTCACCTCTGTGACATGCGGAGATCGCGACGAGTAGGGAGGGGAGGTGGAGAGAATGGGTGGCAACCGGGGCTGACCCCGCCACCTTTCGGTATTGGCTGTGTTTTGCCAACGGCCGAATGAAAACAGTTTTCGGCCGATGAAGCGGGTGGATAGCATCAATCAGAGGAAGCTTTGTATTCATTCATAGAATACAAAGCTTCCTGTGAAAGGCTGAGCCTTTGTTCCAGAAGTGGGACAGGAAGATCCCATCTCACTGCTGGAACACAACTCTGTATACTCTATGTAGCGGAGGCTATATACAGCGCTCCCAGCTGCTGTGTCTTAGTGAAGGTAATAGTTTGTTTGGACCACCTTGGTCCAAACAAACTATTTAAAATGGAGCTTCACCCCCGAGGGCATATTTCCCCCTATCCCACACATTCTCTTCTCTGCTGCAGAAATATTTATTTTTTGTTAAAAAAAAAAAAGGCCTGGCCCGCAACCCTGTGCACGTCATTTGTCTAGGTCAGGGGTCTCCAAACTTTTCAAACAAAGGGCCACTTTATTATCCTTCATACTCTAGGAGGGCCGGATTGTGGCCAGCAAGGGCAGAAAATGTCACGGGCCCAGCATCAGTGAGAATAAATATGGCCTCAGTGTTGGTGGTCAATAGGAGGAGTATTCCCCCTATTAGTAGGAGTAATAGTATTCCATCATTGGTATCGTGGAAGATATAGTGCCCCATTGTTGGTGTCAGTGAGAGGAATAGTGCCCCATATCAGTGGAAGGAGTTGTGCCCCAAGGGCCGCATAAAGACTAGCAAAGGGCCACATCTGGCCCTCGGGCCGCAGTTTGGAGACCCCTGGTCTAGGTGAATGATGCGCACTTTGCCTGCTTTGCCTCCTGGGACAAGTATGTCTCATATCCCTGGAGGCAGGGCTTGACAAATTTGCTTGGAATCTAGGAGCCAGCTAAAGTTAGGAGCCAGGTTCTCTTTTTTTTTTTTTTATTTTTTTTTTTATTTTTTTTTTAACGACATGGAGACGAGTGAGGGGAAGATGGCCCCCGTCTGTCTCCAAGTCATTGCAGGGCAGAAGCGACTTCAAATCGTCACTTCTGCCCATAGCTCTTTAAAAAAGGAACATTTTGTTATTTTTTTTCAAATGGCAATTTTTTATTTTTTTTTGCATTTTAGTGTAAATATGAGATCCGAGCTCTTTTTGACCCCAGATCTCATATTTAAGAGGTCCTGTCATGCTTTTTTCTATTACAAGGGATGTTTACATTCCTTGTAATAGGAATAAAAGTTACAGAATTTTTTTTTTTCAAAAGAACAGTGAAAAAATTAAAAGTTTAAATTTTTTTTTTTCTTATTTATTTTATTTTAAACGCGCCCGTCCCACCGAGCTTGTTTGCAGAAGAGTAGCGCCCGCATATGAAAGCTGTGTTCAAACCACACATGTGAGGTATTGCCGTGATCGGTAGAGCGAGAGCAATAATTCTAGCCCTAGACATCCTCTGTAACTCAAAACATGCAACCTGTAGAATTTTTTAAACGTCACCTATGAAGATTTTAAAGGGTAAAAGTTTGTCGCCATTCCACGAGCGGGCAAAATTTTGAAGCGAGACATGTTTGGTATCAATTTACTCGCCGTAACATTATCTTTCACAATATAAAAAAAATTGGGCAAACTTTACTGTTGTGTTATTTTTTAATTAAAAAAAGTATTTTTTCCCAAAAAAGTGCGCTTGTAAGTCCGCTGCGCAAATACGGTGTGACAAAGTATTGCAACGACCGCCATTTTATTCTCTAGGGTGTTAGAAAAAAAAAAAAATATATATATATATATATATATATATATATATATATATATATATATATATATATATATGTTTGGGGGTTCTAAGTAAGTGAAGGAGATAGGCAGGCAGTAAAAACAAAACAAAAAGCTCCATTAGCATTGCTGGGTGTCATACCAACGGCCACCACAAGAGGGCGTCAGATTCTATAAGGTACCATAGGACTGCGGCGGGGGGGTGCACTATGGAGACAGGATACCCCCCAGCTGTGCTGCCCCAGGCGCCAGGTCGCTAATTCTAGTCGCCAATGCGACCTGGCGCCCGGTATTCGTCGAGCACTGCCTGGAGGCATAGTCCTTTATTGGCAAAGGAGGAGGGGGGCAGGGTCAGGTGGCACATCAACAGTGAGGCAGCCGACTGAACCCAGAAGAGCTGGCAGCTTACCGATGGAGCCACAGAAGAATATGGTGGCCATTCAGAGTGCAGCGTGGCTTGCGCAGTGGGAAAACTGGGTGTGAAGCTTCTGGAACTGCAGCAGATTGAAGAATCTGCTCGGGTGAGGACATCGCTGGATCCCTTCACAGGTAAGTGTTCTTTTATTAAAAATCTGGAGCTACAGTAGGCTGGAGAACCAATTTAAACTTCGATAAAAGCTGAAGATCAGCTTTAGGCTCCTTGTGTGAGCTTACACGGACATATGGCAACCTGATTTACCCCCCTCTCATGAGTTTGGACCTGATGATGGACTGGCAGGGCACTGAATCCTGGGTTAAAGGGCTGCATTTCCAGAAACACCATATGGACTCCAATCCAACCAAGGACTGGTGTGTTGGAGACGGCAGTGATATTGCGTATCTATGGGTCAGAGGTTGCTCTTTCAAGAAAACAGTCACTTTGGCCTGAATGAGCAATTGTTGTTTTCTCATTAACCCTTTTACTGCTGCCACTGTAAGTAATATGGCGCACCAATAACTGGGTGTATTCTTAATGAAAAATTTGGTTTAAAAAAAACAAGTTTTGCCAATTTTTTTTCTTTTTGTCCCTCAGATGTGTCCAGACACCAACAAAGTAATCATGAACATCGGCCTGTTACTGCTGGCTTTCCCCCCTCCTCAGGAGGACACTCAGCTCAGGTAGGTGATGTGACAGCCTTTCTTCCTGCCTATCTGTGTCAGGACCCGCTTGGTGATCTTCTCTTTTCCGTAGGCCGAAGACTCATCACACAAGCCTGAAAGTGGCCTGGGACCTGGACACGGGTGTCTTCAGCACGCTGAGTGTAGATGACCTCACTGAAGTCAAAGGTCAAACCAGGCAAGTCCTCTGCTTCTAGTGTTGGAACACATGAATGTCCTATCGGCAATAGTCTGTCTTCCATTATACTGTATGTAGAAAGAGTGGACTGACTTGTTTTTTGCTCCCACAGTGGCAGCGTCTGGAGCTCGTACCGGAAGAGTTGCGTAGACACAGTTATGAAATGGTTGGTTCCAGAAAACAGCGTGCGATATGTGCATCGTATGACCAATGAGGCTCTGCATAAAGGTATGGGGAGTCTGAAGGGGGTTTGATATATTACCAAAAGTATTGGGACACTTGCCTTTACACGCACATGAACTTTAATAGCATCCCAGTCTTAGTCCGTAGGGTTCAATATTGAGTTGGCCCACCCTTTGCAGCTATAACGGCTTCAACTCTTCTGGGAAGGCCGTCCACAAGGTTTAGGAGTGTGTCTATGGGAATGTTTGACCATTCTTCCAGAAGGGCATTTGTGAGGTCTGATGTCAGATGAGGCCTGGCTCGTAGTCTTTGCTTGAATTCATCCCAAAGGTGTTCTATCGGGTTGAGGTCAGGATTCTGTGCAGGTCAGTCCAAGTCGTCTTCCCCCCCCCCCCCCCCCCCCCCCCCGCCCGGCCCGGCGCCTCCCCCCCCCCCCCGCCGCCCCCCCCCCAAACTCACTCATCAATGTCTTTATGGACCTTGCTTTGTGCACTGGTCCAAATCATTTGGTGGAGGGGGGATTATGGGGTGGGGTTGGGCTTGGCCTCTTCATTCCAGTGAAGGGAAATCTTAAGGTGTCAGCATACCAAGACATTTTGGACAATTTCATCCTCCCAACTTTGTTTTGGGATGACCCCTTACTGTTCCAACATGACTGCACACCAGTGCACAAAGCAAGGTCCAGAAAAAGACATGGATTAGCGAGTTTGGGTTGGAGGAACTTGACTGGCCACCAGAGTCCTGAGCTCAACCTGATAGAACATCTTTGGGGTGAGTTGGAGCGGAGACTGTGAGCCAGGCCTTCTCGTCCAACATCAGTGCCTGACCTCACAAATGCGCTTCTGGAAGAATGCTCAAACATTCCCATAGACACTCCTAAACCTTGTGGACGGCCTTCCCAGAAGAGTTGAAGCTGTTATAGCTGCAAAGGGTGGGCCAACTCAATATTGAACCCTACGGACTAAGACTGGGATGCCATCAAAGTTCATGTGTGTGTAAAGCATAGGTGCCCAACCGGTGGCCCGCGGCACCATCTGAGGTGGCCTGCCACGTCTTGCTCTGAGATGGCGGGTCGGCAAGCCCTGATCGCGGGCCCCCGACCCGCCATCTCCGAGCATCAGCGCGAACAACGGAGCCGCCGCTAAAGGAAGCAGAGCCGATGCTTCCTGTATAGCGCCGGCTCCTTCACAGGCGGAGTGATATCAAATGTACTCCGCCTGTGACAGGAAGCATCGGCTCTGCTGTCTACTGCAGCCGCATGCTTCCTGAGAATGAGATTACAGACAACAGCCAGCAGTGCCAGAGCCAGCACTGCCAGTACCAATACCCACTACCAGTACCCGCCAGCAGTACCAGTACCAGTCACCAGTACCCACCAGCAGTACCAGCACACGCCAGCAGTACCAGCCAGCAGTACCAGTACCCGCCAGCAGTACCAGCCAGCAGTACCAGTACCAACCAGCAGTACCAGCCAGCGGTATCTGCCAGCATTAGCAGCAGGCAGTACTCAACAGCAGTATTTGCCAGCATTAGCAGCAGGCAGTACTCAACAGCGGTATCAGCCAGCAGTACCAGTACCCACCAGCAGTACCAGCCAGCACACGCCAGCAGTACCAGCCAGTGGTATCTGCCAGCGGTACCAGCAGGCAGTACCCAACAGCAGTACCAGCCCTGGAGGACAGCCAGCAGCAGCCACCAGTTATAACCACCTGGGGGACAGCAGAAACAAGCTGCAGGAATCCTAAGGAAGAAGTGAAGATTGAGGTCAGTTGAGATGCAGGTAAACCGCTGTGCTTCAGTGTGAAAGGGGCCTTAGTTCCCTTTCACACGATCAGTCCGATGGGGTCTGCCTGTCTGTTTTTCAGGCGGACCCAATCGGACCCTCCATTCACCTCTATAGAGCGGCAGATGTAAACGGACTTCCTATCTGCAATCCGATCTGCTTAAAAATACAGAAGGGGATTTGTCCCCTTCTGTTTGGGCAGATCGGAGGGCCCTTAGGGTAGAGCGGGCTGCATCTGTGTCTGCTCTACATATGTGGAGTGGACACAGACCTGCCATCCGCCCGCTACGGTCATTGTGGCCCGCGACCGGTTACCAAGTCGCTAAAGTGGCCCTCGCTCCTCAAAAGGTTGGGCACCCCTGGTGTAAAGGCAGGTGTCCCAATACTTTTGGTAATATAGTGTATTTGGCATAAGCTTTGTGTTATTGGTTGGAATTGTGACCCCATATAATGCGAAGATTAGCATGTTCAAAATTCTACACCAGTCACATTTGCTTAATGCAAATGCAGACTTTTACTTGTTGCTTTGCAATGGTTTGTGTTTTGCTGTTTCTTGTCATCCCTGTCAGTCTGGCTGATCAACAACAACAAAAAAAGAACTGAAAGTGAATATATGTCCCTCGAGGGGACAAACCAGTAAAATAACAACTCAAGCTTTATAAATAGGCCAATTAAGATTTACACAGTAGGTTTCTTTTGTCTATTCAAGATAAATTGTCAGTCTCTTGCGAGCTTCCCCCGCCTGACCCATTTCCCCCGCTCCCCGCTGCTCTGTTCTTCCAAAGCTCCATGTCAAATCTGGAAACGCCGGTCATTTGTGACGGCTCAGATGGCGTAAAAGAGTGGTGGGGAAGGTGAATAGAAGTGGGTAGAGGCAGTTTCTTTCATAAAACTCTTTACACTGAAAAGACAAAGTGATTGTCTCTTTAACCACTTCAACACTGCCCATTTTCACCCCCTTCCTGCCCAGGCCAATTTTCAGCTTTCATCGCTTACACTTTGAATGACAATTGTGCGGTCATGCAACACTGTACCCAAATGACATTTTAATTATTATTTTCACACAAATAGAGATTTATTTTGGTAATATTTAATCAATACTGAGTTGTGTGTGGTTTTTTTTTTTTTTTTTTTGCTAAACGATAAAAGAGATTATTTATTTTTGGTAAAAGAAAACATGTTTTCTTCATTTCTGTTTATAAAACTTTACAAATCGTTCTTAACCACATGCCGACCGGGTCATAGCCGAAAGACGGCTACAGCGCGGTCGGCTTATTCTGGGTGGACTTCCTCTCAGATTCTTGCTCCTGCACCCCCTGGGGTGCGCACTCAGGAACATCCGTGATAGCGGCCGTTTACCACGTGATCGCTCCGTCAAATGACGGAGCGATCACATGTAAACAAACTGGTGTCACATGACACCGGTTCCTCCCTCCCCTCACTGTACCGGTCGGTACAGTGAGAGGGGAGAGGGGGAGAGATGGCAGCAGCGCTGTGGGCTGGATGTGTAGTGCCCACAGCGCTGCTCAGTGACAGTGCAACACTGTACAATACTCTGCCATAAATTTTAATAGAAACAAAGAATTTTCAGTATTTTTTGATTTATAGCGCAACAAATAAAAAACCCAGCAGTGATTAAATACCACCAAAAGAAAGCTCTATTTGTGTGGAAATTAATTTGGGTACAGTGTTGTATGACGGAGTAATTGTCATTCAAAGTGTGAGAGCACCGAAAGCTGAAAATTGGTCTGGTTAGGAAGGGGGTTTAAGTGCCCAGTGGTCAATAAATTTAGGCCAAACTGTATTCTGCTACATTTTCTTTTGTGCAAATAACCCAAAACAGTGTTTTTCCCCTTTTTGGAAAGTAGACAGTCCGAGGTATTAAGTAAGAGGCATGACGAGTTGTTTGAAGTTGTGATTTTATTTTTTGATTTTTTTTTTTTTTTTTTTGTCACAAGGTTTTGGAAAATGAAGAAAATAAAAAAATTTCACAATTTTTAATATTTTTTTTGTTTACCAGTGTATATATTTTTTTTGTTCACCAGTGCAGTACAGTGTCATCGCATAACTGGTGGGGCTGCAATAAGAGCCCTTTCACACTGCGCCGCCTAGGGCGCCAGCGGCAGAGCGGCGCTACTTTTAGCGGCGCTATTCGGCCATTAGCGGGGCGGTTTTAAACCCCCCCCCCCTAGTGGACGAAAAGGGGTTAAATCGGCCTGCAAAAGGCCGGAGTTTTGCCGGTGGCATCACAGCACTGCCCTTATGATCTCAATGGGGAGGAGCGGTGAGTTCACAGCTCCGAAGAAGCTGCTGGCAGGACTTCTTGTGACGCCATGCCATGCCAGCGCACCGTTCCAGTGTGAAAGCCTGAGGGCTTTCACACTGGAGTGAATTGAGCCGCTTTTTTTCAGGCGCTATTTTTAGCGCTGTAGCGCCTGAAAAACGCCCGCAGTGTGAAAGGGGTCTTGGGGACACAGACTGGTGACAGTGTAAAAAAACAAAAAAACACTGTGGCAAGAGCAATGCAGTGTTAGCATAGTAACCTTGTACTACTCTGGGGAAGTGATCAGGATTTTTTTTTTTTTCTTCCTTTCTTTACACGCAATTACTTATACCAGTGAATTTTACTGTTCTAAGCAACCATTTTTACTGAATGAAATGGATTCATTCAGTGTGTATTGTGATTAGCTGTGATTGCCCACAGCTAATCACATGGTACAGATGGTCTGACCAATCACAGCTAGCAATACAATTTTACACAATGAATGGCAAGAATCAACGCCATTCATTGTTTACAATTGTAATGTGATCTGTTGTGATTGGTCATTGATACATGGTACTGACAGCGAGCCAGTACACTGATCAGTCATCGGTGGACACAGCGCGATCTGGGAGGACGTCCACCCCAAAACAACGAAGATATTGTAAAGCGCTGCGTAAACTGTTGGCGCTATATAAATCCTGTAATAATAATAATCACACCCAGCCTATTCTCAAATGAGCTTTGAAGTGGTTAAGTAGTTTGTGGATCGGCACATCCAAAATATTTCGTATTGTTGTCTGAGTCGGCCATCGCATTGCTCTTTCTCATGAGATCAGTAGTGCGATTGCTACAGTGCAGTTTCCAACTCTGGTTATTTCACATTGTGGTTTTCTTCATAGCATTCTACTTATGGATGATCACAGATTGAAAAGAGAGAGAGAGAGAGAGAGAGAGAGAGACAAAGCTGTCATTGCTGACTTGTTTTTATAGGTGCCAGTTCAAGGGCTGGCATCCATTTTTGGCACTTATTCCACATAAGTGGTGGCATAAAGGATGAAGGTGACACAACCCCAAAAGACTGAAATGGCTTCTTTCCTTGTCTGTCCTGGGTTCTCCTCTTAAATGGTCACATATCATCGTTGTTTGACACACTGGTTTATTTGTCTGCAGGTTGCTCACTCAAGGTTTTGGCTGACAACGTTCGCTACACATGGATCGTGCTGTAATCTGGCTTCCCCAGAGACCTGAACACTACCTCAGCACACGTGTCTCTGTGCACCTGGATAAAGGGATCCTGTGGATTGAAGCTTCGTAGCAGTCCTGTGTTGTTGTTCTGACATCTAGTGGCCACTGAGTGGGGGGCCACCCATTACGCCTATTATGAAGAAAGGTACCGTGTCCTGTAGCAGGATAGGTGGACTTGCGTTTTAGAGGTCTGTGACATTCCCCGCTGAGGTGACAAGCATTCCTCTCGCTGCAGGGGACAGATCACCACAGCATCCATTTTAATTTTTTTTTTTTTTTCTTTTTGTCCGGACAGGAGCAGTCATTTTTCAAGAGCATGTGTATGTAATTGTGTATATAAAGTGTATTCTCTAGAATTTTGGTTTTTCACTATATGTAACTGTTCATTTTTGTGAAAATAAATCAGTATTTCAGTTTATGAGCAATTTGTGAATGAGTTTTATTTTCTGGGTATTTAATAAAAAAAAAAAAAAAAAAATGTTAGCAGGATTCTTAATAAACATTAGCCTTATGCCGCGTACACACGGTCGGAATTTCCGATGGGAGCTTTTCATCGGATTTTCCGACGTGTGTATGCCCATCGGTCTTTTTCTGTCGGAATTTCTGACGGACTTTGGATTGAGAACCCGTTCTTAATTTTTCCGACGGAAAACCTTTCTATCGGATTTTCCGATTGTGTGTATGCAATTCCGACACGCAAAATTCTGACGCATGCTCGGAAACTATTTAACGCATGCTCGGAATGAGTGCTGTCGAAAGCGCTGTATGCCGCGGTGTTATTGACTGTCGGAATTTTGGTGTGACCGTGTGTAGGCAAGATGGTTTGAGCGAAATTCCGTCGGGAAAAACATCAGAGCTTTTTCTGACGAGAATTCCGACCGTGTGTACGCGGCATTATAGTTTTCCTTAATACACTAAAACTGGAGAGTGCAAATCTGGTGCTACTCTGCATGGTAACCAATCAGCTTCTAACTTCAGCTTCTTCAATTAAGCTTTGACAAAACCTGGAAGCTAACTTTTTTTTTTTTTTCTATGCAAGTCTGCACCAGATTTTGCACTCTCCAGTTTTAGTAAACACCCCACTGGCTCTTTGCCATAGTGTCTGCGCATGGCAACCCAGGGGTAGGCAACCTCTGCACTCCAGTTGTAGTGAAACTACAAACCTCATCATGCCTCTGGGAGTCATGCCTGTGTCTGGTGGGGTTACTGTAGTTTCACCACGGCTGGAGCATCAAGGTTGCCTACCCCTGATGGCAACCCCTCCCCAGGCATATATAGTGTGTGTGTATATGTGTATATATGTGTATATATATGTATATATATATATATGTATGTATATATATATATATATATATATATATATATATATATGTGTGTGTGTATATGTATATATATGTATATATATATATATTATGTGTGTGTGTGTGTGTGTATATATATATATATATATATATATATATGTATATATATATATATATATATATATATATATTATGTGTGTGTGTGTGTGTGTGTATATATATATATATATATATATATGTATGTATGTGTGTGTGTGTGTGTGTGTGTGTGTGTGTATATATATATATATATATATATATATATATATATATATATATATTCTCACAAAAGTGAGTACTCCCCTCACATTTTTGTTATTATTTTATTATATCTTCTCATGTGACAACACTGAAGAAATGACACTTTGCTACAATGTAAAGTAATGAGTGTATACTACAGAACGTGTTCCATAGGAAACCATGTTGAATGGACTGTAGTGCAAAAAGCACAAAAAATTCATAGGCGTGAACCAGGCCTAAAACAAAGTTCTTGCTGGCACCCTATTCTGGCTGTGACCTAACGCCTCAAAAGTAATTTCTCCACCATGACACTGGATCCTTTTCTGAATGAGTGCATTGAGCAGATGTCTGGAGCTTTTTGCTTCAGCTGGGATGGTCCGCTGGAAGCATCTTAAAGAGGAGTTCCACCCAAAAGTGAAAAACTTCTGCTGATTGTACTCAACCCCCCCCAGGTGCCACATTTTGGCACCTTTCAGGGGGAACAGCATACCTGTCTTTCACATGTATGCTTTCCCCACGTCACGTCTTGGGCTCCCTCCTCCCCCTGTCGCCGGGCCAGTAGGAGAGCGAGCATGCGCAGTAGGGTTCCTGGCATGAAGCCGAAAGGCTACACTGCCTGGTTCCCTTACTCGCAATGGAGGCAGCATGCACCCGACAGCTGATGGAAGCATCAGCTGTGGTGCTGACATCGCTGGACTCCAGGACAGGTAAGTGTCCGACTTATTAAGTCAGCAGCTGCTGGCTTTTAATTTTTGCAGCGGTGGACGGACCTCTGCTTTAACTTGTCTCCTAATGAGTCTGTGGTCCACACCAATGCACAAAGCACTTTGGATAAAGTCAGGAATGTGGACACTGCATTCAAGGGGTCTCTTACCCACTTGGTCTTCAATGGATGACTTTTGGACCTGCCCATGACATTTGTCTTCAGGGATATCGCTGAAGGGCAGAGCGTCCACCTGCCTCAGCAAAAGAAGTTTAGAGGAACGTTGGCGAAGTCCCCTTCCAGTTTTCCCCACTTGCTCCTGGAGTAGGACATCTAAGTCTTCTAAGCTGGTTCTCTGGCCATCAAGTTACACTTTCAACCATTTAGGTATAGACATGCTTTTGCTTTATACCTTTTTCATTATGTGCTCAGTTGAATTTGCTCAGATTTATGACCAGTCTAAATTGGAACTAAACTCTGCAAGATACTCCCCTCCACCTTTAATCGCTGTCTTCTTCTCCCCAGGCTGCTTCGGGGGGCCTCTTGCTTTGCCAGCAGAGGATGACCCGATCCTGCAAACGCGTATGGGAGTCGGGCATTCTGGCACAGCCACAGTGCCGAAAAGCACTCTGATCTGATGGTATATTCAATAAATGACTGCAAGCAGGCGGATAGCATGTCTCTTCTGCAATAAAGAACTGCTTGCTTCAATTTTTTAAATTGTAGGTTTCGTTCTGCTATAAAACCAAATAGAACATCTGCATAAGTTGGAGTGTCTGCCAAGTTTGATTATTTTCCATTAATAAGTTACATTTAGTTATTAAAAAGATTTATAAAATAGTACACAGAGCATACTTCACCCCCTACAGAGTTCATAAAGTGGATCTGATTATCCCTCAAAATTGTTGTCACCCCTTGGGAGATTTTACTCATGTCTTCTGGACCTGTCCTGCCATTGCCCAATATTGGGAGTCAGTGTTATCGACACGGTCTCAGGAGTTCCTTCCCCCCCTCTCTATGTGTCTGTATATTGGGCTTAGTTGAGGGTCTAATCCCTACAGTGGCTTCTCTTATTTTACACTAGGAAGGCCCAACACCCTTAGATAGAAGAGCCCAATCCTCCAACAGTCGAGTTTTGGAAACAGCTGGTCAATACAGCTCAGCATTTGTATAAAGGCACCTACTACAAATGGGTTACCTTAAAAAGTTTGACAAGATGTGGTCCAAATCGGGTCCCTCAGGATGATTCCATGGCTCAAATGTAGGATAACTAAAGCCTAGTACACACTATGCATTTTTTTTTTTCCATTCAACCCAGTGGGCTGAATAAAAAAAAAAAAAAGAAGAAAAACTGAAGTGCGAGAGGAGCCACTGTACTAACTATGCAATGTTAGTACAGTGATCTCCCCTCACTGGGGCTATTGTGTCCTGATGGGGACTGACCCTTCTCACCCCCTGTCAGAACACACACCAGTCAGGGCTCTCAGCTGAGAGTGCTGATTGGGTGCCGAATCGGCAGACTTTTTTTGGTCATGCCCCTTCGACTGGCTGCTGTACACAGGAGCCAAATGTAAGTTTTTTTTTTTTTTTTGAACCAGCTGATACTGCCCGATATTTGGCCTGTGTTTATGGCCCTTAAAGTGGAAGTAAACCCATCCATAAAACTGTTTCATTTCCAGCACGTGCCGGAAATGTAACACTTCCATTGGTTGTGCTCTCCACCAAACTGTCAAGCCATCCAATGGCTGGTGTGATAACTGATCACATGTGCAGCATCATGGCAGTTGTAGATTAAACAGAGGCAAAGATGGCAGCTTGAAAACGATAAGGGGGGGGGGGGGGGGTTACTTACACTTTAAGTGATGTCACTCCATGTTTCATGCGGCTTAAAATGTGGCAGTGGAGATTTCTGAACAAGGGGTGGTATCTCATCTCTTCTGATTGCTTAAAGTGATTGTAAGGGTTTTTTTTTTCTTTTTAAATAACAAACATATCATACTCACCTCCACTGTGCAGCTAGTTTTGCAGAGTGGCCCCGATCCTCCTCTTGTGGGTGTCCCCCGGCGGCTCTCATGGCTCCTCCCCACATCAGATAACCCCCTTGGACAGTGATGGCGAACCTTGGCACCCCCAGGTGTTTTGGAACTACATTTCCCATGATGCTCATGCACTCCGTGGTGTAGTTGAGCTTCATGGGAAATGTAGTTCCAAAACATCTGGGGTGCCAAGGTTCGCCATCACTGCCCTAGGAGAAGCGCTCTCCCAGGGGGGGGTTACCTTGCGGGCGCGCTCCCAAGTCCAGCATTTGCGTCCACAGACACGAATGCAGGACTCGGCCCCGGCGCTTGCGTCATTGGATTTGATTGACAGCAGCGGGAGCCAATGGCTGCGCTGCTATCAATCTATCCAATCAAGAGCCGGGACCCCGTGGAGAGAGGGAGAGCGCGTCTCCGCCAACAGAAATACAGGGCTCAGGTAAGTAAAACGGGGGGCCAGTCCCTGCCAGGTGAAAAAACACGAGGGTTTACAACCCCTATAAGATGATATTGTGAGCCCCACACACACACACACACACACACATAGGCAGTTGTAGTCTTGTTTTCTACAAAGTTTTATGGTTTGTGTGGCAGGTGCCCTACCGTCTGCCACCGTTTTGGCGTCTGCGTGGGCTTTTTCTCCATACTACCTTTTAAAACTTTCAATAAAAAAAAAAAAACACATTCATAAATCCTGATAATGAACAAGCTTGTTAAGTAACATACAGAACACCGCAAAAATTTATTGTGCATTTAAGAAATATTACAAAAAGTTAGAAAATGGTTTGCTTGCTGTTTCCCCCCCTCTGCTTGATCATCTCGTCCTTCACGCAACATCCAGACAAAAATGAAGATTTAAAGAGATTTCATGTATACAAAATACAACGTATTCCCTCATACAGACTAACCATCATCACAGGTCTGACAAATAAGAGACAGGTAAGGCCATAAGGTGGGGCAGAGCACAGAGGCTTCCCACTGTGACATCACAATATCCAACAGATGAACGATTAGTCATTTTTTTTTAGCACAGACAGAAGCACAGAAGAAGCAGTCAGAGCCGGGAGTCGCTCTGCTGTTGATGGGGCAGTTTAAGGCAATAGACTGTAGCTTTAGATTAGAGGTAGGCCGTTGCTTGACCTCCAGGCCTTGAGGAACTACATACCCAGCAAACCTTGATTTGTAGCTCGGCAAGGAGTGGGGGAGGGGCTCGGCTCCAGTTTTGATCACACCTACTGGAGGGGAAATTTGGCCACAGGAACAACATGTGCTCCGTGTGTACAAATATACAGGTCAGTCGTAATTAAGCCGATGGCCTTTCAAAGTGTCGCAAATTAAGATCTAACAGAAGGATCCTAGTATGAATAGGTGAAGGTCTTCATTATGAGCGCTAAAGGTGGATTATTCCGACATGTTGGTGACAATGTCACACCAAGAACCACACACTGTTACTACATCCCCCAACTATAGGACATAGCATGCATGTACTGACTATGCTACCTTTTAAAGCTAAACTGATATTGGAACTGTCACGATGAATGGCTCCTATTCAGAAGTATCTTATTCACTAAACCAGTGGTCTCTAAACTGTGGCCCGGGGGCCGGATGCAGCCCTTTGCTTGCCTTTATCCAGCCCTTGGGGCTCTATTCCTCCCACTGAGGACACTAATCTGACACTGACAACGGGGCACTATTTCTCCCACTGACACCAGTAACGGGTCCCTATGACGACCACGATGGGCCACAATTTCTCCTCCTAATACCAAATGTGGCAATATTTACTCCCACTGATGCCAGGAAAACTTTAATCCCACTGGTCAAAGTCTGGCCCTCCTACAGTCTGAAGTATAATAAACCGGCCCTTTGTTTAGAAAGTTTTGAGACCCCTGCACTAAACCATCAGGTCACGTCTGTTACTCAAAATACAATACATCCCAAACAGAAGGGGACACAAAAGGGCACACACACGGTCACACAAAAGTTCGCTGAACTTTCGACCGCCAAGAACGCGGTGGCGTACAACACTGCGACGAGCCGAGAAAATTAAGTTCAATGCTTTCAAGCATGAGTCGAATTATTTCCGAGCATGCGTAGGAATCTTGCGCGTCGGAATTGGTACAGACGATCGGAATTTCCGATCTGAACTTTTTCCGACCGAAAAATTGAGAACCTGCTCTCAATCTTTTGCTGGCTGGAATTCCGCCAGAAAAAGTCCGATGGAGCATACACACGGTCGCATTTTCCGACCAAAAGCTCTCATCATCAGACTTTTGCTGGCGGAATTTCCGATCGTGTGTCGGCATTATGTGCTCATTAGCCAGCATCTCCACCTAGCACCTAGCAAGGGCCAAATAAACATACCTGACCTATTTCTTCTATGGGTTGTCTCTCTTGCTGATCAAAACCAGCGACATGGCACTCCACTAGGCCTGTTTCACACGGGCTTCAACTTTTATTAGAGCCGTGTGAACAGTAAGCTTTGTTGAAGCTTTTAATGTACCATTCAGCTCCAGTTTGTACATGTTGAACACAGATCCTAATGGGAGTGCTGATAGGTGCCGACATGTACCAAGTATGTGATCGGTCACCTCCGGGTCAGGGGCACGCGCGCCGCTGTCGACCTGCTTTTTTCGCTGTGATCACACACATCGGGAGCCCAGCGACGGGTACCGCGGACTCATGCGAATTGGATGCGGCTTAAACAGCATCCATTTCGCAGGAAATTTTAAAATCTGTTAATTTGAATGAGGCTGGTTCACATATGTGCGTTGCATTTGCACTCCGCATTGCCCAAAAAACGTGCTTGTTTTCTGGGCATTGCCGTGCGAATTGCAGTCACATAATCTTCTATGGGAATGCATCTGATCTGAATGCATTCCGTTGTGAACATGAATTCTCTCCCTCCTCACTACACCTCCCCCTCTCCCTACTCAGCTGATCCGCAGATACAATGGAGAGGAATCGCTGAACAGCTGCTTTTTCTCTTCGCAGAGAAAACGGACCTGGAATTCGCACTACATATGTGTAAATCCAGCCTCAAGAAGTGCTGAAGCCTGCTAGCAGCTTGCTTAAAGTTGCAATCAGCACCCCCTATTAGGATCTGCTGTGTTCAACATTTACAAACTGGAGCTGAATGGTACTTTAAAAGCTTCAATAAAGCTTGTTGAAAGCTCTGCAAATGATTTGTCAAAGCTTGCTGTTCACACTGCTCTTATACAAGCTGAAGCCCGTGTGAAAACAGGCCTTACGATTTTGCAGTGTTTCCACCAACAGATGAAATTTGGGATTGTGTCTGTTGTTGTACCTCTGGCAGTTCAGCCACTGGTGACAGCTCACTAGTGGCTGAATCACAGTGTGACGTGACCTTCATCATGCATGACAAAGAGGTCCTGTGTGGCCCCCCGACCTGCACTTGTGATGGGATCACTTTTATAAACATTTGGACTATCCATGGGGTGCTGGTAAGAGCTGTTCTTACCTGAACAAATCACCTCTTTCCTCCATTATAGATGCTTTAGATGCCAGCTGCCTTTCTCCTAAAGCCTAAGTTGCAGAATAGCCCCAGGACCCCGACGTTACTCAAGTTGAGAACTCACTGTCTTACAACAAGCAAGCAGCCCAGGGCTCAACTTCCAATTGAACCTTTGCATGCTTTAGGCCGGCCATGCACAGTTCGAATCGATTCGAACCATTAATGGGCAGGCTCAATGTACCCAGTTGATTGAGCAATCAACTTGGGTACCAACCAGCCTGCTGGATTCTTTTGCGATTATCGGTAGCGGCTGCTATAGCCGCTAGTGATGATCACTGTCTTTTCCCGGCGGGGACTGCTTTCCCCACCAGGGGAAAACAATGGCCTGGCAGGAGAGATTCCAGTATCAACACTCTCTGTGTTGATGGGGGAATCGAGCAAATTTCTTTCCTGCAACCTGATTGCAGGAAAGAAATTCACTCGGTTAGGGCCCGCCTTAGTTTTATGTCATATCCGTTAGACCAGTGATGGCGAACCTTTTTGAGCTCAAGTGCCCAAACTGAAATAAATACATTGGTTTTGTGTTGCAAAGTGCCAACACGGCAATTCGCAAGAGAGAGAGAGAGGGGGGGGCAGAGAGAGAGAGAGAGGGGGGGGGGCAGAGAGAGAGAGAGACTGGGGGCAAAGAGAGAGAGGGGGGCACAGATATGCTGAAAGAGAGGTAACAGAGAGAGGGAAAGGGGCTGAGAGAGAGGGAGGGGGGACAGAGATAGAGGGGTGTGAGAGATATGCTGAGAGAGAGGGGGAACAGAGAGAGGGAGGGGGGACAGAGAGAGAGAGAGGGGGGGTTTGAGAGAGATGCTGAGAGAGGAGGGCTGAGAGAGAGGGAGGGGGGCTGAGAGAGAGGGAGAGGGGCTGAGAGAGGGGAGTGTAAGAGAGATGCTGAGAGGGAGGGGGCTGAGAAAGAGGGAGGCAGAGAGAGAGGGGGCTGAGAGAGAAGAGAGAGGGAGGAGAGAGAGAGGGCAGAGAGAGGGAGGGGGCTGTGAGAGAGAGGAGAGGAGGGGAGAGAGATGGGGGGGGGGGTTGGTGGGGGGGGGGTGTTTGGGTGGGGGGGGGGGGGGTTGGTGGGGGCGGGGGGGGGTGAGATTGAGAGGTTTTTGAGAGAGAGAGAGAGATGCTCTGAGAGAGGGAGAGGGGCTCAGAGAGGGGTGTGAGAGAAATGCTGAGAGAGAGGTACGCTGAGAGAGAGGAGGAACAGAGAAAGAGAAGGGGGAACCGAGAGAGAGAACGGGGGCAGAGAGAGAGAGAAGGGGGGCAGAGAGAGAGAAGAGGGAGAGAGAGAGAGGGGGCGAGAGAGATGCTGAGAGAGGGGGGGAAACTAAGAGGGGGAACACAAAGAGGGGGGGGGCTGAAAGAGAGGGATGGGGGGCTGAGAGGAGAGAGAGACCTCTAGCTCTGTCCTGGACCCTCTCGTGTGCCGACAGAGATGGCTCTGTGTGTCAGCTGTGGCACGCGTGCCATAGGTTCGCCATCACTGCGTTAGACGATATACAGTTCTGCCAACATGTTGGCAATGCTGGGCTTTCTGTTAGACACCCCTGCATGATATACAAACTGTGTCATGCATGCAGTCTGTAACCAATATTAACTTTCTCTAAAAATAAACATAAAAGCTATACAAAACTTCAAGCTTTCAAACTATTTTTTTTTTTTAAAACACACCAAAAACATTCTATATTCCCTTGAAGTTATCGATAAGCTTTCAGAGGGATCCTTCTGTCAGATCTTGTTGTTCGGCACACTGAACTTTTTAATTACGACCTCCCTGTATTCTTGTCATGGCACAGAGAATTTACCCGGCTGGCACGATACGGGTTCTCATTTAAGACCGATGGACTTAGATTTTCCAAATTTTGCAGGATTTCATTAGGGCAGGACTTCTGCATTTTAAAATACATTTACTCTATATATAGAATATGAATATACATATAGACACGCACAAGATAAGCTTGCATTAAGCTCGCCGAGCTATGTACACATGTTGAATGCACAGCAGTACAATGGACAGTATACTCGATATATACAATTAGCTTTCCTTGCAGTCTGTGCTTTGTGGAGGGAGTTGTACGTATATAGTTGATTATATACATACACATATAGTGGTCATCGGTGACTGGTATATAGGACACAGCCAGGTCTTACTGGTACAAGAGCCCTTATCCTTGTAGTAATGATCTCATGTGATCTCAAGTGCATTGTGGGGATTTTGTTGGTACGGAGGTAATATCCCCCTCCCCCGTCCAATCCATGTGCTTCCCAGAAGGCTCTGGTGTAGCGTTGGCCAATCAGGTGCTGATTAGGTAGTGGACGGGACCTGCACAAAGATCCCCTGCGAGTCCGTACGTGCTAGCTTGCTCGGCGGCTCGAGGGAGCTGGAGGAATCGATATTTAGTGAAAGCTCATGGGTTACTTCCTCATCACTCTCATCATCTTCTTCCTCTTCCTCATCTGTCCAGGCAGAATTAAATAGACAAAAATTAACATGTACAGTTTTTTTTATATACCTTTTTAAAAAAAAAAAAATATATTGTATTTTTATTTTAGAGCTCATTCACACGCGTGTTGATTATGAAGAAGGAAGCAATGCTCATGAATGCTCCTATGAGATAATTGGAAGTTGGAATAATGGATTTTAAAGGCACGTATAAAAAAAAGAATACGTTTTATTGAGCTACATTAAAATGAATAACATCATAAAAAATGGGTAGGACTACATGTGGTTCCCCTGGAGGGTATAATAAATAGTACTTCCTGTCTGACAATAATTGAGATATGCCCACACAGGAAGTACTATTTATTATACCCTCCAGGGGAACCACATGTAGTCCTACCCATTTTTTATGACGTCATTGTTTTTGTATGATGTTATTCATTTTAATGTTAATGTTTTTTTTTTTTAGGTGCCTTTAAAGTCCATTATACCAACTTCCAATTATCTCAAATTATCTAGGATGTGGCAAATTTATACTATGGGTGCCCCATTGCCACCCTGCACTGTAATTTAATCAAGTATCCTATAGCATTTATCATTTTTTTTTACAACGTGTTTTTGTTGCAGTTATGAAGCATTTAAAAAGCTTCAAGAATTCTTGATAAGTGTTGCTTTGATAGTGGGAAGCGATGTCGGGGCCGGGACAAGGGGTGGGCATGAGGGACAGCTGCCCTGGGCACTGTGGTATCATGTGAGGTGGGGGGGGGGGGATATGTGTTGAGAAGGGGAATATGGGAGGCAGCAAGAATTGTTCTAGGAGGGCAAATTTCGGGAGGTGTGCTAAGAGTGGTGATTTGGGGGTATTTGTGTTGGAAAGAAGGATGGGGAAGAGGATTTATGCTAAGAGGGAGTATTTGGGGGGTTTGTGCAAGGAGGGGTCATTTGTGGGAGCGATTTGTGCCAAGATGGTGGATTGGGGGAGAGGACTCTGTGCTGGAAGGGATTTGAAATGGGGGGGGTCAGGATTTGTACTTAGAGGGGAAATTTGGGGGATTTTATTTGGGGGGGGGGGGTTGCTGGGGGCCTATGGGGAGGGAGAGGGTTTTTAGAAATGTTTTCCTTAGGGGGTGAGCATGCAGATTAGTGCTTCATTTTTTGGGGGGGGGTTGGGGGATGGAGATGGATTTTCACTGACACATAATGCTCATACACTTCTTTTTATTTGGGGGGGGGGGGGGGGGGGGGGGGGATGGAGATGGATTTTCACTGACACATAATGCTCATACACTTCTTTTTATTTGGGGGGGGGGGGGGGTTGGGTTATGGAGATGGATTTTCACTGACACATAATGCTCATACACTTCTTTTTATTTGGGGGGGGGGGGGGGGTTAGTGTGTTTACCCTAGGCTCTAGATGACCTTGTCCCAGCACTGAGTGATGTAGAGGACATGATCCACATTTGGTGTGGTTAGATCGTGGAGTGATAGCAGACATATTTGTGAATTCTCTGCAAGATGGATTCATATACTTTGACCTTTTTGACACTTGGCTTGCTCCAGCTCAGCTTTGCTGAAACAAAAAGCTTTGTCACAATAATGCTCAATGCCTCTGTGCCTGCCTGGCACTGTCAGTATTGCTGGCTGGCTTGATTCTTTTGCCCGCACACAGAAGCAAATGGTGCTCTGTACAAACAGGAAGTGACTGGAGCCCCTCTGTCTTAGTTCTCTATCTCACAGTGCATTCTGGGATACAGGAACCTCCACTGCCTCTCCCCCAATGCCCAGCTAACACTTTAGAAACGCGTAATTAACACAACATAAATGCTATAGGTTCAGTTATAGAGCAATACCATTGAAATCAATGGAGGTGGCTGACAAGTGTTGATGGCTCATGGAAGCAACGTGATGCTTCATTTTTAACACAACACGGCGTTACCGCTCCTGTGTGAACAGTACTGTGTGCTGCCATTTTTATATTCATAATAGAAAACAACCTGATGTATACAGTGCTGTGAAAAAGTATTTGCTCCCTTCCTGATTTTTTTTTTTGAAAGGTGTGCGCCCCATTACATCTGGCATAAAACGAATACAGCATTTCATAACAAGAACATCATACCAACAGTCACACATGGTGGTGGTAGCGTAAATGGTCTGGGGCTGCTGTGCAGCTTCAGGACCTGGAAGACTTAATAATGGATGGAACCATAAATTCTGCACTCTACCAGAAAATCCTAAAGGAGAATGTCCGGCCATCAGTTCTCAAGCTCAAGTGCACTTGGGTTATGAAGCAGGACAATAATCCGAAATACAACAGTAAGTCCACCTCCAAATGGTTCAAACAAAGCAAAATGTAGGTTTTGGAGTGGCCTAGTCAAAGCCCGGACTTAAATCCATTTGAGATGCTGTATCATGACCTTACACAGACCGTTCATACTGGAAAACCCTCCAATGTGGCTGAATGAAAACAATTCTGCAAAGAAGAGTGGGCCAAAATTCCTCCCCAGCAATGTGAAAGACTCATTGCCAGTTATCGCAAATGCTTGATTGCAGTTGTTGCCGCCAAGGGTGGCACAACCAGTTATTAGGTCTAGGTGGCAATTACTTTTTCACATAAAGACAGGCAGGTTTGGACAACTTTTTTGCCTTAATAAATGAAACCATCATTTAAAAACTGAATTTTGTATTTACTCGGGTTATCTTTGTGTAATATTAAAATTAGTTTGATGATCTGAGTCATTTAAGTGTGACAAATATGCAAAAAAATTAAAATAAATCAGGAAGGGGGCAAATACTTTTTCATAGCACTGTACTTGTACTGTAAGATTGGCTTTTACGTGGGAAATATCAATAGAAAAACGCCAGCAAGAGTGCGCTAAACCCAATCACCAAACCCACCATGACCTAAAACTTAAGGCCAATTCACACTGCCCCTCCATGAAGTCACAGAGCAATAGGAACAGTTCCAGCCGCTATGCATTGCCGCTGCACTAGGGGGCAGTGTGATGCATGATTAATCACATCAAACTGCTCTTACTTCTTTTTGTACTTCATTCACTGCAATGTCGGGCGACGTGCAGCTTTGCCAGACATTGGAGTGCGATTTGGCCCGTGCGCTGCGATAAAATGTAGCATGTCTGCATTTTATCACGTAACGCTAGGCTGCGTTGCCGTGTGAATGGGACATATAGGAAACAATTGTTTCTGGTGTATCCCTGCGGCGACAGATGCTTTACAATGCAGTAAAATGTTAGTCACCACATATAGTGTGAACTGGCCGTTTGCTTTTATTCATAACTATCTAAAACCCATGATATAGGAAATGGAAGGAAGTCATCAAAAATGCCAGGTGTATAACCTTCTAGGGCAATGCGGAAATAGTGCATGAATCCAAAATGGTGGCACAAATAATCAACTGCCTTCATTACAGGGAGATAGCAACCAGACAGCAAATATGTCTTTAGTGGCTGTTGGTCAGTGTATGGTGTTGGAGATGTGTATAAGGTAGGGTCAGCCACATACCTCAACCTAAAGGCATGGAATAATACTGAGGGTTACTGTGGTTACTTAAAGGCTCAGCTGCCCATTAATATCAGATATACCACAGTGCTCTACTAGCCTGGTAAAAAAAAAAAATACTCCCATCAATCCACCATCTCCACCAGTCTACAAGGACTTCCCTATGTTATATTTATGGTAGGTGTTGAAGGGCAGTTATGAGGCTTTAAATATGCTGAATAAAGCACCACCTCTAAGACCGAAAACTGAGCAATCCAAGAACGCTGATCGCTCAGTTCTCAGTCTCCAGTGAGCAGAGAAACTGTGACTGTAAGTCGGCTGAATTTAGGTCAGAGGGGTGCAGAACAAAGTGCACTCCTGGGACCCACATGAGACGTAAGGCCAAAAGAGCTTCGGCCGTACTTCTCCCTGAAAGAGGTTGTAAAACCCCATTAAAAAAATAAAAAAACCTGCAAGACAAAGGCATAATGAGCTAGTATGCATCGCATACTTGCTTATTATGAAATACTTTCCTTAGAACGAAGCCCTGCAGCGGCGCCCGCACACTGCTGAAACAGCCGACATCTTCCCCTTGTTTCTTCTCGGTTCGTGGGCTCCGGCGCTGTGATTGGCTGGAACCGTGATGCCGTCACTCTGCGAGTGCGCACGGGAGCCGCCGGTCATGGCGCAGGCCTTGAAGAAACGGCACGGGCGGGCGTTCCTTCAGAGCACATGCACCGATAACGTTATAGCTGGCGTATACAGTAAATATCTCCTAAATGGTGCAAGTTTAGCAGATATTTACAGTACCTGCAGGTAAGTCTTATTATAAGGCTTACCTATAGGTGCAAACAAAAGGGAGTTTACATCCTCTTGATTAAATAGGTGGATATCTAAAGCTCTGGGACAATTGTATGAATGTTTATGCCCTGTATTATACACACAGAATCCTGTGAGACAGCTATGTACAGTGTCCTACAATTCTAGATACTAAATATGCAATCAGGCTCTGCCTAGAGCTCACATAGTGAAGCTGCACAACATTTCTTAAATGCTCCAAGTCCTCTATGACCCAATAACCCTCCCCTTCCATTAAAGAGATATTAAACCCAAATACTTAGATGTGTTGGCGTTGTCGTTTTCTTTTTTTTTAAGGCTTTTCCTTCTATCTTCACCTGGTGATCTGGCCAGTAGCACACCACACGTATTAAGCCCCATACACACGCTCGGATTATCCGAGGACCAGGTCTGTCGGATTTGGTCCGTCGTACTTTTTCCGATGTTGGTGTTGCGTACACACGGTCGGACAAAGTTGTCGGAAATTCCGATCATTCTGAACATGGTGACGTTTGTTGCCTACGACGGAACTACGTAGAGGCTAGTAGCCAATAGCTTTGGTCTTGTAATGTGATCTGAGCATGCGTGGCACTTTGTCCGTCGGAATTCGATACACACGATCGGATTTGGTGTGATCGGACTTTGTTGTCGAAAAATCTATCCAGCAGGAGATAGGACTTTGTCCGTCGGACAATCCGACGTACACTGTCCGATGGTGCCTACACACGGTCGGATTTTACGACAACATTGTCCGATAGGACAGAATCCATGGGGAAATCCGACCGTGTGTATGGGGCTTTAGAGTGCCTACAGCAGCATACAGCAACGGAGACACCTTTGGACAGCAGCATCGGGGCTGGGACCAGCATAAGGCTGCTTAGGGAGCCGCCTTGGGGCACCAGGATAGGAGGGGTGGAAAAATCGGATTCCAAGTGGCTGGCGGATCCGTTTTTTTACCATTTCCTGCCGCCTGTACACACCAGCGATTGTTCTGGGAGAGGACTGCACAGCACGCTCCCAGCACAGAGACCGGGCCCTCACTGAGAGCCCCAGGTCTCGTACCAACACCCATCAGTGGTAAATGGTTATCTCAACCCAGTAACTGCTACATCTGCAGGACAGGAATTAATATTGAAAAACCAAAAGGTATTGCTGTCCAGATCACAGGTGAAAATAAAGGAAAGATCCAGGGTATGCCCAATTGGCTCTGTTTTGTATATCTTTTCTTATACAAACGCAATAAAAAGAATAAAAAAAAAAAAAAAAGTAAAAGGCAAGAAAGCCTAAAAACAGAAAACGAATGCAAACATCACACCTAATGCCGCGTACACACGATCGGAAATGCCGCCAGCAAAACTCAGATGAGAGCATTTTGTCGGAAAATGCGACTGTGTGTATGCTCCATCAGTCTTTTGCTGGCGGAATTCCAGCCAGCAAAATATTGAGAGCATGTTCTCTTTTTTTCGGTCAGGAAAAGTTCCTATGGATCATCTGTATGCAATTCAGACGTGCAAATAATCACACATGCTCAGAAACAATTTGACGCATGCTCGGAAGCATTGAACTTCATTTTTTCGGCTCGTCGTAGTGTTGTACGTCACCGCGTTCTTGACGGTCGAAAGTTTAGAGAACTTTTATGTGACCGTGTGTATGCAAGACAAGCTTGAGTGGAATTCCGTCGGAAAAACCATCCAAGATTTTTCAGATGGAAATTCCGCTCATGTGTACGCCGCATTAGAATTGGTAAGCTGCAAAGTAATAAAATGTTTGCATTTGGATTTAGTACCACTTTAATGCCCTGTCCACAGTGAATTGACATGACATATATACTCAGCTCATGTAGAAACCATCATCCATTCCTCCTGTCAGTAGTTGCACACTTACCCTTGTCCTGATCCATGGGTTGTGATGAGCTGCTCACGTTTGCAAACTAAAAAAACAAGACATTACTCTTAGGTAAAAGGAAGAGGGTATATGGGAGCGTACATGTTTATATGATGATCACCAACAGCTGTGGACCTTACCTCTCCCATGACAGCGATGGGGGTCTCTCCCCGGGCCTGGGCCACCCTATGCTCTATCAGATAGTACATGTACTCGTCATACAGCAGGCGGATAAGATGGAAGGAGCCAAAGCTGGCCGCACTGCGCAGAGTGAGATCTCGAATCACCATCGAGCTGGAAATGAAAACAGAAGAGTCTGTATCACGTCACATGACTGTTTCTGTGTCCAATCATATCTCTCCCTCACACTTCACAACTACAGCACAACAGAAAATGAAGGGAAATATCTAAAAGGAACAAAAATCCTTTTTTAAGTAGGTCTGGAAATTGGCAGGTTTTTATTACTGTGTCACCAGCGAAGAGATTTAACTTCAATTCCAGTCTTAGTGACTGGTGCCGATGGGTCAGGAAAAGCAGATAAATCTGCCCGACAAGGATCCAGACAGCAAAAAACTTGTCAGAGCTTCTATCCTTTCCACCCTCTCTACAAAACAAATGCCTTATTTTTAAACTGTAATCTCCCACCTGTAGAAGGACCACTTAAGGAGGAAGAGTTTGGCAGCCTTGGAAAAACCGGGTGATCCTTGATGTGGCTTCAGCACTTGGGAGACAACACTATCCAGCCACTCGGCCCACTGCTCCAGTGAGCTCTGCTGTTGTAACGTTAGCTTAAAGTCCTGCTCCAGCCGATGGACAACGCGATCCGCACAGCGACACACCCAGGATGCCTGCTCCTGAGGAGAGAGGACACAGTTTGCTTCAGTGCTAGAGGACAACCACAGAGACATGGCTTGTACAGAAACACAAGAGGAAGAATGTAGGGGAAGAAAGGAGAACGTGCACTTTAGTGCTAGAGGAGAGCACCAGAGATACAGGATGTATAGGAAGAATAGAGAGGAGACAGTGCCTCAGTGCTGGAGTATAGCACCAGAGATATGGGATAGAATAGAGAGGAGACAGTGCTTCAGTGCTGGAGGAGAGCACCAGAGATACGGGATAGAATAGAGAGGAGACAGTGCTTTAGTTCTGGAGGAGAGCACCAGAGATACGGGATGTATGGATAGAATAGAGAGGAGATGGTGCTTCAGTGCTGGAGGAGAGCACCAGAGATACGGCATGTATAGGAAGAATAAAGGGAAGACAGTGCTTCAGTGCTGGAGGAGAGCACCAGAGATACGGGATGTATGGATAGAATAGAGAGGCTTCAGTGCTGGAGGAGAGCACCAGAGATATGGCATGTATAGGAAGAATAGAGGTAAGACAGTGCTTCAGTGCAGGAGGAGAGAACAAGAGATACAGGATGTATGGATAGAATAGAGAGGAGATGGTGCTTCAGTGTTGGAAGAGAGCACCAGAGATACAGCATAGAATAGAGAGGAGACAGTGCTTCAGTGCTGGAGGAGAGCAGCAAAGATACGGGATGTATGGATAGAATAGAGATGAGACAGTGCTTCAGTGTTGGGAGATAGCACTAGAGATGAGACAGTGCTTCAGTGCTGGAAGAGAGCACCAGAGATATGGATATATAGGAAGAATCGAGAGGAGACGGTGCTTCAGTGCTGGAGGAGAGCACCAGAGATACAGCATGTATAGCAAGAATCGAGAGGAGACAGTGCTTCAGTGCTCGAGGAGAGCAGCAGAGATACAGCATAGCATAGAGAGGAGACAGTGCTTCAGTGCTGGAGGAGAACACCAGAGATACGGCATGTATAGGAAGAATAGAGGGAAGACAGTGCTTCAGTGCTGGAGGAGAGCACCAGAGATACTGGATGTATGGATAGAATAGAGATGAGATGGTGTTTCAGTATTGGAAGAGAGCACCAGAGATACGGATATATAGGAAGAATAGAGAGAAGACGGTGCTTCAGTGCTGGAGGAGAGCACCAGAGATACAGCATGTATAGGAAGAATAGAGAGAAGACAGTGCTTCAGTGCTGGAGGAGAGCAGCAGAGATACGGGATGTATGGATAGAATAGAGATGAGACAGTGCTTCAGTGTTGGAAGAGGGCACCAGAGATACGGATATATAGGAAGAATAGAGAGGAGACGGTGCTTCAGTGCTGGAGGAGCGCACCAGAGATACGGGATAGAATAGAGAGGAGATGGTGCTTCAGTGCTGGAGGAGAGTACCAGAGATACAGCATAGAATAGAGAGGAGACAGTGCTTCAGTGCTGGAGGAGAGCAGCAGAGATACGGGATTAATCGGAAAGAATAGAGAAGAGACAGTGCTTCAGTGCTGGAGGAGAGTACCAGACACATAGCTTGTACAGAGACATAGGAGAAAGTGCATGACTACACAAGAGGCAAAGAGTGGAGGAGTGAGTAGACAGTGCATGTCTGTGCTAGAGGACAACCCCAGAGACATGGCTTGTACATTGACACACATGAGACAGAGAGTAGGGGGAGAGGAGGTAGGACTCTTCAGTACTGGAGGACAACCCCAGAGACATGGCTTGTACAAAGACAAGGAGGAGAGAGGAGAAAGCATGCTTCAGTGCTGGAGAACAACAGAGACAAGCGACAGCATTTCTGTACTGGAGGACAACCCCAAAGACACGGCTTGCACATCGGTCTACAAGAGGCAGAGAGGGGAGACAGCATCCATCTGTGCTGGAGGACAACCCCAGAGACATGGCTTGTACAAAGGTGAACAGAAAAAAGCGTGGGGGGGGAGAGGAGGCAGGACTCTTTAGTACTGGAGGACAACCCCAGAGACATGGCTTGTACAGAGATGCATGGATGGGTGAGAGTTGGAGGGAGAGGAGGCAGTGCTCTTCTGGACTGGAGGACATTAGATACATAGCTTGCACATTGGTATACAAGAGGCAGAGAAGAGAGACAGCGCCCATCTGTGCTGGAGGACAACCCCAGAGACATGGCTTGTACACAGACACGTGGATGGACGAGAGTTGTAGGAAATGGAGGCAATGCTCTTCTGTACTGGAGGACAGAGACGTGGCTTGTACAGAGGTATACAAGAAGAGGATAGAGGAGACAATGTGTGTCCATGCTAGTGAACGACCTCAGAGACATGGCTTGTACAAAGACACACAGAAGGCATAGGATGGGGATAAGAGAAGACCATACTTCAGTGCTGGAGGGCAACACCAGAGACACACAAGTGGCAGAGAGAGTAGACTGTGCTCTTTAGTGTTGGAGGATAATAATCCCAGAGAATTGGCTAGTACAGAGGTATATAATAGGCAGAGAGAGGAGACAGTTCACTCCAGATTTGGAGAACCAGACAAGAAACACATTACTTCCCCTAGTGAGAAGACACAGAAGGATGTGAGAGTGCTGAATACTTGATATAAGAAGTAAGAGGTGAAAGTTGAAAAAAAAGACAGAAATGAGGCTACCTGCACATTGGTGAAATCTACGCGGTTCAGGTCGCTTAGCATCTGGTTGATCTGAGCGGTATTCTGCAGCACAGCGCGGGCGGCCTGGGCCAGGTGATTTAGCGATGTATAGCGCCGCAAAGTCTGAGCAAATGCACTTGCAGCACCAACCTGGGTCATAGGAGAAGACAGATGGAAAATAAACTGATTCAGCATGCTATTTTTTTTTTTTTTTTTTTTTAAATATTATGTCTTTAGTGCCAATATTTCCAGTGGCACTGTAGAAAATAGAATTAGGAAAAAGAAATAATACAGGTACATAATAACATGAAACATCAGGTACATTCAGTGTAGTACTGTATATAAAACTTCAGATCACTGGAGATATTAAAGTGTTTTTTTTTTTTTTTTAGTAGAGTAGGAGGGCTAGAACCCCTATCAGCTTACTTTTGGTGCCTGTGTCCCTGTTGCAGATTTGCCATCACTTCCCGTCTGTTGAAGCGGAGTTCCACACGTTTTTGTGTTTATTAAAAGTCAGTAGCTACAAAAAGTGTAGTTGCTGACTTTTAATAAACACACACTCACCTGTCCCAAGATCCAGCGATGCGGCCACCCAAACCCTCGCTTCTCTCCCCGGCATTACAAGTGTGGGCACCCGGCTGTCACAGCCGGGGTGTGCACTGTTTGCAGGGAGGGGAGAGGAAAACTTTAGCTCGAGTCACCTAGGTGGCCCGAGCAGAAGTGGGAGCAGGTACCTGTCAAAACGAGGTACCTGTTCCCCCCCCAAAAAAAAAATTACATGCCAAATGTGGCATAGGAGGGGGGAGCAATGCTTAAAGTGTAAATTCCCTTTTTGGGTGGAGCTCTGCTTTATACTGTTATCACCAAGACAGTAAGTTAGGGAAAATCTTTCCAATGGAGCCCCAGATAGTATTAAAAGCCCAACAGGGGTTCCAATCCTCCACTCTATCCAAAATAAAGACTATATTTTATCTACATGAGAGGCAATACCTTCACCATCTCTAACAAAGGACTCTGGCAATGGCTCATGTTACCAGAGGAGTGACATTTAGGCACAGCTGTCCAGTCTGCATCTCTGCCTGAACAGTAATCCTGGCAACTGGAGAGACATGTGACCATAGTCAAGAAACTAATCACATGAGCCACCTCTTGAAGAGAGAAGAATGTGTTACATTCATGGAAAAGGACATTGTTTTGATGTTGAAAGGATTTTATGCAATAATCCACTCTTGAGTGAGACATAGTTGCAATCACCTTAATTTCTTCCAAGGTGCAGTTCCACCATTAACCACTGGAAGCACCGCTGAGAATAGGGAATAATTCCTGTTCATCTTACCTTTACTCTGACCATCTCCTCTGGAATATTCATCATTGCACTTGTTAACCAACTCTCTAGACTCTTGGCAAAGTTTCGGATGGCCTGTGTCAGGGCACCTGAGGAAACAGAGTTTGGGAAATTGATACCTGCAAGTCATGCTAGAAAACACAACATATTACAGAAAATACCTACAGCCACTTAAAGGAAACCTGTCAAGAGAGAGAAACATTGAGGCTGACACTGCTGACCTTTTTTTCTTTAAATAGTTTCTGTCTGTCATGCTGATCCTGTGGCTTCATCAAGCTACAAAAAATATGCAGATAAAGACTTCCGAGTTTTCTAATCTGCATGCATATGGTCAGTGAAGCAAAGCAGGTCAGGCATGGCAGACACATATTTGTCCTATGACAGATTTACTTTAAAAGATCCCTAAAAATGCTAATCTTGCAGCTTAATGCTGCATGTCAATGTGACTAGGAAGTGCGGTTTTAGAATCAGTCCCACCTTGAACTGTGCAGTCACTGGCAGTAAAGCTAGTACCGTTTAGATATGCAAAGATTTAGTTGTCCCGTAACATCTTTTGGAGTTGTCCCGTCACATCTTTTGGAGTTGTCCCGTCACATCTTTTGGAGTTGTCCCGTAACATCTTTTGGAGTTGTCCCGTCACATCTTTTGGAGTTGTCCCGTCACATCTTTTGGAGTTGTCCCGTCACATCTTTTGGAGTTGTCCCGTCACATCTTTTGGAGTTGTCCCGTTCCATCTTTTGGAGTTGTCCCGTCACATCTTTTGGAGTTGTCCCGTCACGTCTTTTGGAGTTGTCCCGGAATTACTGACCTCCAATTTATCTTTATGGTGATAGCCATTTCGGTATTTCGCGAGTTGAGAGTCTGCTTGTTGGGTCTGGTGGAACCCTTAGCCCCCCGCAAGGTCACGAGAGTGCTTTGTTGTTAAATTATGCTAAAAAACGTATAGTTTTCCACTGGAGATCGTCTACTCCTCTTTTCCTACAGCAATGGAAATCTCTGGTTCACTCAATGCTTCACCTGTACAAGGCTTCCCACAACGGTAGAGGTTGTCCAACTAAATTTGACAAAGTCTGGAACCCATGGTTAGAGCACCCAGACACTATTACAGAACCATCAGTGTGACTGTCCCCCTAAGGTCCTTTTACTGGTGTCTTGCAGTCCTTTTATTAGATTCTCTGGAGGTGTTACCTCCTAACTGCGTCTCTCTTTGAGGGACGGTGCCCCTCATTTATTTACCCAAATTTCAGCCTCTATCATGGTGGAAGCTTGAAGATCTGCCATTATCCCTCCTGTCCTATGGTGTTAAATGCATTAATGCTTCCTAATCATATCTTACCACGGGGCCTCTATGCACCCCTCAAATGGTAGTTGAAGCACCCTGCTTAGTCTGTAATTGCAGAGCTATATCTATGTTGAGTGTAACTTTTCTTTTTTTGATTGCTTCTTGTTTTTTGTCTGGCAGTGGTTTTCTGTACTGCCTTTTGTTGTGAACTTAAATATTCAATAAAAATATAATTTATAGAAAGAAAAAAAAAAGGATTTAGTTCCCTTAGTTATAGCAAGCTTTCAGCTCCCATTGAAGAGGACCCACAATGCCTAGCGTAAGCCCCCACAATTAGAAGAGGCGTGCACGATAAGCTAGGTCATTTTGCCTATTAGGTAAATAAATGATAGGCCATCTTTAGCTACTGAACTTTGTGCTCAGTTTTGATGTGCCTGGATTGCTATTATTTTTTTCTGGCTACAAGAAAACACTCACTGGGAATTGGACGTAGCACATCCGGGATGAGGGTCTCCACAAGGCCCTGGTATAGCAAGTGGTCACAGTCCCGGGTCCATTTCAGCAAAGGCTCATACTTTGACAAAAGCACCAAACTGTCCTTTGGCAAACGTTTCTCTGCTTCATCATCTCTGTAGGGATAAAAAGAAAGGGATCATTGTAGAGGTACAGAAATGTAGGTATGGAGAAACAGTGGGGGAGCGGGGAACTGGAGAAAGAAACTATTGAGATACAAAGGTGTCCAGTGGTTGTATTGATACGCACACAGGGCTGTCGCTGTGCTGAGTCTGGTTGAACCTCCAAAATTTTTTCCACAGGGTCTCCACCAGGGTGAACTGAAGATTCACCACCACGTCCACTATAGCCTGTGGCACACGAGAAGTCATTAGTAAGACGAGTTTCTCTTAATTAAAGGCATTTCTGCTAATCAGATATCAGTGGAATGTAAAGCAAGGAGCACAGCATACATTTACCTGAATACATAGGGTCTTTTTATATATTAAAAAAAAAAAAAAAGTAGAGTGGTTGCCCATAGTGACCAATCCAAAGTTAGTTTCTTTGTCACAGGTAATAAACAGATGAAACCTGATTGGTTATTCTGGGCAACAAATCCATTTTTGTTCTCATTCTTCTTTATTCCTGCTTTAATAAGTATGACTAGAAGTCTGGACTATATATAGTTTTCTCATAGTCATAGTGAATTCTAGATCCCAGAAGCCCAGATCTCCCCACTCTCAAAAAACTCCAATCCTGTTTTAGAAGCACCAGCAGTGTCACCCAAGAAGTCAACCATACAGAGACATTCAAATGACTGATTGGTAGATCAAGAGAATGGAGGCAAGTGTATTTCACAAAGCACACCCATCTATCCTTTTCCAACAGTCCTTGTTTTATGGAGCTCTGTTACAGAGATACAACTAGAGCAGCCCTTCTCAACCTTTTCAACACGGAGGAACCCTTTAAATAACCCCCTGCTAAAAATGACTCTATCTACAACTCATGATACATTAGTGTGATGGTCAGTGGGAAGAACGCTCCTCACACTTGTGGTCATTGGGAAGAATTACCCCTCAACAGATAGCTAAAAAGATCAATGGTGTCAGTGGGAACTTATTGAAGTAGATGAATTACTGGAATTCAGCTTTGAGTGTGTTTTATGGACAGAAAGGAGAAGGTTCAGAGTCTAGTCCATAAAGAAAATAATGCCGCGTACACACGGTCGGAATTCTCGTCGGAAAAAGCTCTGATGGTTTTCCAGTCGGAATTCCGACGGAATTTCGCTCAAACTGTCTTGCCTACACATGGCCACACCAAATTTCCGACGGTCAATAACACCACGGCATACAACGCGTTCGACTGCACTATAAAAGGGAAGTTTAATGCTTCTGAGCATGGTCAAATTGTTTCCGAGCATGCGTCGGTATTTTGCGTGTCGGAATTGCATACACACGATTGGAAAATCCAATAGAAAGGTTTTCCGTCTGAAAAATTAAGAACAGGTTCTCAATCCAAAGTCCGTCGGAAATTCCGACAGAAAAAGACTGATGGGCATACACACGGTCGGAAAATCCGATGAAAAGCTCCCATCGGACTGTTTCCATCAGAAATTCCGACCGTGTGTACGCGGCATAAGAGGACAAGATGCAATCACTTACCTCACAGTGCTCTCGATAAAGCAGCTGGAAGGCCTTGATGTCAGCCAAAATGACTCCATCGGGAAGTGGTTTTTCCTGTAGGTCTATGTCTGAAAACTCAGGCAGAGTCCGTGAGGCATCTGCACAGAAGACAATGGGGGATTATCAGGGATTGGTGATGTATGTACATGGGAGAGAACTCATTATTCATCAACTACCTAGGAACTGCTGGTACTGCTGAACCTGGGAGCTGATATCTGAAAGGCCAGAGGGTGGCTGCTGGGCTCCTCCTATCCCATTACTCATTCCTTCCATTTTCTGAATGGGCTTCATCCTTGGAGAAACAAAAGTTGTCAAAGTGGCAATGGTAAGCATAGAACAAGTTAACCGAGTATGTTAGATTCTCTTTTAATTTAACAAATGGCCTATTCAAACCCCCCTACCCCTACTGTCTGTCAGAGCCCTTACTTTATTCCCTTTTTAAGAACGGCAACAGTCAATGTCGGAACATATACAGGGTCAATCACTTGCTCCCTCTCCTCCATGGCAGTGTTTGGCTGAGGCAATTGGTTTCTTGGGTCAGAGCTCTACATCCTGGGTGGGAGTAAGGAGTTCATATACTCCTCTCTACCAGGAAGCAAAGGTTATTTCAAGAGCACTAATAGAAGCAGAAAAGCACAAGGAACATGGGTAAAACTGGACGAGGGAACCCCTATCAAGAGAATCTGTTACCGTTTTGAAAATGGGCAAACTGACAGAATCTCTTGAACCCCAATTTGTAGTTGACTACAGGGATTGTACCAATACTCACAATGTTACCACAGTTCACATAAATTGATTCTAAGAAGATAAAGCTTTATTTATTTTTTTAAATAACAAACATGTTAAAACGTGTACAACAGTTTTGCACAGAGCAGCCCCCAAACTTCCTCTTCTGGGGTTCCCGCTGGCACTCCTGGCCCCTCCCCCCACGATAAGTGCCCCCACAGCAAAGTGCGTGCTCGCTCCTGAGCCGGCTGTGTGTGTCCATAAGACATACAGAGAGCAGCTTGGCCCCGCTCCCTTCTCACTGGCTGTGATTGACAGCAGCAAGAGCCAATGGCTCCTGCTGCTGTGTCTGAGCCAATGAGAGAGAGTCAGGAGAGCCTCTGTTCTCATGCCCATTGCTGGATCGAGATCGGGCTAAGGTAAGCATAAGGGGGGGGGGGGGGGGCTGCTTGTAGAAGGTTTTTTACCTTAATTCTGAGAATTCATGAAGCCTTTAGAGCCACTTCAATTAAAAAAAAAAATTGATTTTTGATACGCACAGTAAAATATTTTTTGCATTAAAGCGGAGCTCCATCCTAAAGTGGAACTTCCGCTTATCGGATCCCCCCCCCCTTCCGGTGCTACAATTGGCACCTTTCAAGGGGGAGGGGGTGCAGATACCTGTATATATACAGGTATCTGCACCCACTTCCGGGACTAGCTGCCCCGCCCCTATACGAGGATGCCCGCCCATATCCGAGGATGCCCGTTGTGTCTTGGGAAACACACAGTTCCCAGGACACAACAGGGACCAATAAAGACGCACAGCGCGACTCGCGCATGTGCAGTAGGGAACCGGGCAGTGAATCCGCAAGCTTCACTCCCTGATTCCCTGACAGAGGATGGCGGGGGCAGCCAAGAGACGAGCGATTGCTCGTCATCTTCTGCCGACATCGCTGGAACCTGGAACAGGTAAGTGTCTATTTATTAAAAGTCAGCAGCTGCAGTATTTGTAGCTGCTGACTTTAAAAAAAAAAAAAAAGAGTCATTGGGAGACCCAGCAGACTTTTGGGTAATATAGCAGGAGGGCAGAGACAAAGACAATGCTTCCTCCACTATATATACTGTATATCCTAAGGGTAAACATCCCAGAGCCCTACTCTGTGCCCCACCCAACAAACAGTAATAGAAATAGAAACAATCCCTTTCACTTAAAGCTGATATTCAGCCTTGTACAGTAGTCCAGGTTCCTATCTACTAAAACTGCTTACTCTGATTTCACTGCAGACTACAAGCTTCTTAAAGTGTATATTAGAAGCTGCAGCCAGTCAATCAGAGCCTGCCTCATTTGCGGGCTGGCAGACATCCAGCATCACCTAAGCTCTTTCTTCCCTAGCCGTACTGTTCCTGACCTGCTCCTTTTATTCGTTGGATTTCAGTTATTTCAATGATGGAGGCTCAGCAGTACATGTGGGCGTTACCTAGGGTGGCCTGCAGGCAAATACAGCCCATTTCTTCAGACTGGCATCCACCCATCAAGGCATTTTACTATTTGCACAACTTCTCCCAAAAGCCAACCCACTGACTGATTGCATCAGGGCTAGGAGCTCTTCCGAGAAGTACTGAAGCAAGGTGCTGTGATGTTTTCAGAAACCTACATACAGCACCCTGCTGGTCTCTCCCACCATCCATGATCTGCCTGCATTGCATAGAGATACAAAGAGATCCAGTGATTATGTCACTGGGTCTAAAATAAGATATGTAATGAAAATGGAAAGGTTCTCTTTAAAAATGTCATAAGCATGTTGATCTGGAGGAAGGGAGGAACCAGGGAAGGCAAAATATGAGTAGATTAAACCAGCTTTAAAGGACAACAGACACATAAGAGGAGCAGAAATCACTAATGACTGATCAATGGATTATTATTAATACCACAGAGGGAGGAGACTGTAGAAAATTACCTCTGTTTCTGGGAGAATGGCTGTTGCCGCATAGCAAGATGCTGCTGATCCTCCATGAGCCGCAAGAGGGGAGAGCTGGCTTTTATACGGAGACCATAGTAGTGATATTTGGAGTTTCCTCTAGTAAAAAAAATAATAATAATGTTATTCTTAACATATATAAAGAGCGCACATCACAGAGCAGGACTGTGTACTCCTTATGTACATCACAGTGAGGACTCTGCACTTCCAATGTACTTCACAGTGCAGGACTCTGTGTTCCTTATGTATACTGCAGGACCGTGCACTCCCTATGCACACCGCAGTGCAGGACTGAGCACTCCCTATGCACACCGCAGTGCAGGACTGAGCACTCCCTATGCACACCGCAGTGCAGGACTAAGCACTCCCTATGCACACCGCAGTGCAGGACTAAGCACTCCCTATGCACACCGCAGTGCAGGACTAAGCACTCCCTATGCACACCGCAGTGCAGGACTAAGCACTCCCTATGCACACCGCAGTGCAGGACTAAGCACTCCCTATGCACACCGCAGTGCAGGACTAAGCACTCCCTATGCACACCGCAGTGCAGGACTAAGCACTCCCTATGCACACCGCAGTGCAGGACTCAGCACTCCCTATGCACACCGCAGTGCAGGACTCAGCACTCCCTATGCACACCGCAGTGCAGGACTCAGCACTCCCTATGCACACCGCAGTGCAGGACTCAGCACTCCCTATGCACACCGCAGTGCAGGACTGAGCACTCCCTATGCACACTGCAGTGCAGGACTGAGCACTCCCTATGCACACCGCAGTGCAGGACTGAGCACTCCCTATGCACACCGCAGTGCAGGACTGTGTGCTCTATATGCACATCACATTTATTTAAGAAACATAGGGGTTGATCTACTAAAGGAAAATAGACTGTGCACTCCGTTGCAGTTGCACTCCGCAGGTGCAGTTGCTCCAGAGCTTAGTAAATGAGCAGAAGCTCTGCTGACTTTCATCATGCAATCATGTGCAAGCAAAAAATGCTGTTTTTTTGTTTTTTTTTCCTTGCACGCGATTGGGTATTCTTTGTGAATGTTTACCTCATTTACTAAGCTCTGGAGCAACTGCTCTTGCAGAGTGCAACTGCACTTTGCAAAGTGCACAGTCTATTTGCATTTAGTAAATCAAACCCTCAGAGTTTTTAGTCTGTACCTGGTTCCCAACCGTCGAGTGCGCAATCCCATGAAGACTGAGCGGATGAGCTTTCCAAAGGAAGCAGCATTGACTGGCTCCAGCTTCTGCTCCTGGCAGTGCAGCAAATAGTGGCAGTAAAGGGTGCTGCGTGGGAGGCTCACTCCCTCTGCCGTCTCATAATTGTCCAGTAGCCACTGCACCTGGCACAGAAGAAACGACAGTCACACAGAAAGTAGGAGGATCCATAACAAAACAATGCATTTTTACTTATCACTGCACCATTGGGCTGCATAAATACTCATGGATGCAATGTGTAAAAGCATCAACCATACACTCGTGCTCTGCCATATATAGATGCCAGTGTTGGCTAACCTTTAATTACACATTGTTACCAATTGTGTGCAGAGTTCAGGGTTCATCCAGCACTCTGGTAAATGTTTAGTATTGAAAGCTTCACCCCCCCCCGCCCCCCCCCTTAACGAACATCTACCTCTATAGTGGATGCATTTTACATCGGACACCCAAGAACACTGAATGGAGGAATGATTAGGTGGCTGTAGTGCCATAAGCCCATGACAGCTGGCTCCTAGAATGGTTTCAAACACAAACACTGGCCTACTTACTGTGGCAGGAGAGGCACGTGTGGTGTGAGAGTAGGGCTGCGTAGAGTTGCCCATTATAAATCCACCCTGTATGACATAGGTCCCAGATCCGGATCCTCCACTTGCTGCAGCTCCACCAGAAGACCCTGGAGGGGTGGCACTGGCAAGGATCTGCCCTCCGGATACATACATGGGGCTACTGGCCACAGTTGGTGAGCCTGTGGGAGAGCTTCCCTGCCCTGTGGCACTTTGAGACTCGAAATAAGTAGATCCTGTGGCCTGGCTGTAAAGTGGGGTCTCGGTGTAGGTGTAGGAACCAGAGCGGCTGTAGGGACACAGATAAATACGCAAGTTAGTGATATGTGAAGATTTTTAGCCCTTACCATAGAATCTCTTACTTTAAAGTGGTTGAGAGACAAAAGGCACTGGATTAAAATTCAACTACCAGAAGAAAAAAAAAAAAAAAAAAAAAAAAAACTTTGTGTACTCTCTCCTTCCCTTTACATGATAAACACCAGGGGTGGGGAACAGAGGTAGGTCTATGTCCCGGTACATTTTGAAAGACACATTAACATTACTGGTAAAAATTGGCACTCATTACAGATTTAATTTCCAGTCAAAGTCCTAAAACACGTTGTTACACTGCATCACCGTTTACATTTTCATGAAAATGTAAAAAAAAAAAAAAAAACATTTAATTCAATTTTATGCACTGCAGTATGTTTTGTTGCTACAAGCTTTCACTGTATAACAACGCATCCTGTCCACCTTTTTTTTTTTGCCCAAAGCAGCACAATGCATAGGGTGTGTGTGAAGGACTGCCTAGCACCCTGCTTGGGTGCTTCCGCTAAAATACAGCTTCCTCCACTCTGGAACCAGGAATTATAGTTGGGCATTGCGCCCAAGAACTAGACGGCATTAGATTAGGTGCAAACTGGAACTGACTTTTTTGCAAACTCACACAGAATATATACCACGTTATAGGTGTACGTTTATAAAAATTAGAATTTTTCTCAGTTCAGTTCTCAGAGGAAAATTATCTCCTCTGCAGCCGGTTTATGAAACTGAGAACTTCAGTTCTTAGAGGGAGAACAGAGGAGAAGTGTTTCCTCTGAAAATGGCCAAGATCAGTGTAAAAGTGGGTGGGCTGCCTGTAATCTCGTGAGATATTGTGGGATTACGGTGCAGCAGAGTTCAAAAATTGAAACTAAAGTTTAAAAGAGCATGTAATTACATGTTTTCAGACATGTGATAACTAAGTAAATAAATATATATATATATATATATATATATATATATATATATATATTTATTCATGTGTATATATATATATATATATATATATATATATATATATAAACATGGTGGTGGCAGTATCATGTTGTGGGGATGCTTTTCTTCAGCAGGGACAGGGAAGCTGGTCAGAGTTGATGGGAAGATGAATGGAGCCAAATACAGGGCAATCTTAGAAGAAAACCTGTTAAGAGTCTGCAAAAGTCTTGAGACTGGGGCGGAGGTTCACCATCCAGCAGGATAACCACCCTAAACATACAGCCAGAGCTACAATGGAATGGTTTAGATCAAAGCATATTCATGTGTTAGAATGACCCAGTCAAAGTCCAGACCTAAATCCAATTGAGAATCTGTGGCAAGACTTGAAAATTGATGTTCACAGACACTCTTCATCCAATCTGACAGAGCTTGAGCTATTTTGCAAAGAATAATGGGTAAAAATGTCCCTCTGTAGATGTGCAAAGCTTGTAGAGACATCCCCAAAAAGACTCGTAGCTGTAATTGCAGTGAAAGGAGGTTCTACAAAGTATTGACTTAGAGGGGCTGAATACAAATACACAGCCGTTTCCATGCTGCGCATGCATGAAGAGCTTTATAACTGGCCCAGCGGTGGAGGAAAGAGGAAAGAGGAGGGGGGTCAAACTTTCGATGTACGGCCCGCAGCACCATCTCTGGAAGTGGGAAAGTGGTACCTGTCAAAAACAGGTACCACTTCGAAAGGTGCCAAATGTGGCACTGGATGGGGGGGGGACAGATAAGCGGAAGTTCCACTTTGGGGTGGAACTCCTCTTTAAGGACTTGACGCACTCTCATAAAGGTAAGTGTAGCATCAAACAACGTGTTATCAAAAAGTCCCAAAACATATATATATATATATATATATATATATATTAGAAAAAAAGGTGAAAAAACTGTGCTAAAATCTATAATTTAAACACTGTAACTGTCCTGCAAGACATATGTACAGTTCGAAAATTGGTAAATGTTATAGAGTTGCGCCAAATTATAAATAACACAAAAAAAAACTTAAGTAAAAAAACAGAGGTTAGAAGAACTTCTTTCTAGCCCCTGTTTTTTGGTTTTGGTTTTGTTATAATTTAGCGCAAGTCATTAACATTTATATATATATATATTATATATATATATATATATATATATATATATATATATATATATATATATATATATATATATATATATATATATATATATATAGTTCTCCACTTAAAAAGATGAGAGAGGCCCGTAGTTGTCATCATAGGTATACCTCAACTATGAGAGACAAAATGTGGAAACAAATCCAGACAATCACTTTGTCTGATTTTTGAAAGAATTTATTTGCAAATTATGGTGGTAAATCAGTATTTGGTCACCTACAAACAAGCAAGATTTCTGGCTCTCACAGACCTGTATCTTCTTCTTTAAGAGGCTCTTCTGTCCTCCACTCATTACCTGTATTAATAGCACCTGTTTGAACTTTTTATCAGTATAAAAGACACCTGTCCACAACCTCAAACAATCACACTACAAACTCCACTATGGTGAAGACCAAAGAGCTGTCGAAGCACCAGAAACAAAATTGTAGACCTGCACCAGGCTGGGAAGGCTGAATCTGCAATAGGCAAGCAGCTTGGTGTGAAGAAATCAACTGTGGGAGCAATAATTAGAAAATGGAAGACATACAAGACCACCGATAATCTCCCTCGATCTGGGGCTCCACGCAAGATCTCACCCCGTGGGGTCAAATTGATCACAAGAACGGTGAGCAAAAATCCCAGAACTACACGGGGGGACCTAGTGAATGACCTGCAGAGAGCTGGGACCAACGTAACAAAGGCTACCATCAGTAACACACTACGCCGCCAGGGTCTCAGATCCTGCAGTGTCAGACGTGTCCCCCTGCTTAAGCCAGTACATGTCCGGGCCCGTCTGAGGTTTGCTAGAGAGCATTTGGATGATCCAGAAGAGGATTGGGAAAATGTCATATGGTCAGATGAAACCAAAGTAGAACTGTTTGGTAGAAACACAACTTGTTGTCTTTGGAAGAGAGAGAATGCTGAGTTGCAACCAAACAACATAATACCTACTGTGAAGCATGGGGGTGGCAACATCATGCTTTGGGGCTGTTTCTCTGCAAAGGGAACAGGACGACTGATCCGTGTACATGAAAGAATGAATGGGGCCATGTATCGTGAGATTTTGAGTGCAAACCTCCTCCATTCATCAAGGGCATTGAAGATGAAACATGGCTGGGTCTTTCAGCATGACAATGATCCCAAACACACCGCCCCGGCAACGAAGGAGTGGCTTCATAAGAAGCATTTCAAAGGTCCTGGAGTGGCCTAGCCAATCTCCAGATCTCAAACCCATAGAAAAACTTTGGAGGGAGTTGAAAGTCCGTGTTGCCCAGCAACAGCCCCAAAACATCACTGCTCTAGAGGAGATCTGCATGGAGGAATGGGCCAACATACCAGCAACAGTGTGTGGCAACATTTTGAAGACTTACAAAAAACGTTTGACCTCATGTCATTGCCAACAAAGGATATATAACAAAGTATTGAGATGAACTTTTGATATTGACAAAATACTTATTTTCCACCTTAAAGTGGTTGTATACCCTCAATTACAACTTGCACCTACAGGTAAGCCTAGATTAAGGCTTACCTGTAGGTACAAGAAATATCTCCTAAACCTTCACGGTTTAGGAGATATTTGCACAGAACGTAGACAACGGTGCATTTACAGGGTTAATCCCCATTCAGAACTACGGCTCGCCGCAGTTGAAGTGTCCTGCGCGCATGCGCGGAGCGATGTCTTCGCTGCTCTGGCCAATCACAGTGGCGATGTGATTGGCCGGAGCGGCGATACCCGGAAGAGAGATGGCTGCGGCTGGAGGGGGAGAAGAGGACAGCGTCGGGGGCCCCGATCTAAGGTAAGTGATGCATAATGAGCTAGTATGCTAGTCATACTAGCTCATTGTGACTTTGTCTTGTAGTTTAAAAAAAAAAATTCGTAAAAACGGGTATACAACCGTTTCAATTTGCAAATAAATTCTTTCCAAATCAGACAATGTGATTTTGTCTCTCATAGGTGAGGTATACCTATGATGACAATTACAGGCCTGTCTCATCTTTTTAAGTGAGAGAACTTGCACAATTGGTGACTGACTAAATACTTTTTTGCCCCACTGTGTGTATGTGTTTATATATATATATATATATATTACAGCCCTCAAATTTTCTGCTCGCCTACTCGCATTTTGCGAGCAGAAAATGAGGGCTGGCGAGGAGCTGGGCTGCCTGGGATTGGGGGGGGGGGGGGGGGGGCGAGCACCGCCAGCGTGCGGAGTTGACCGGGAGCTGTTCTCCCGGTGGAATAGTGCCATGGAGTTAGAGGAGAGCCGCGGGATCGCCGAGCGGTAATACACGCCGTAACAACTGTCTCCGCTCACTCTCACACAGCCCCGCCTCCTCCTATCCCCGCGCCTGTAATAGACAGAACGCGGGTCCAATGCGGCGATGCATTCTGTCTATCTGACAGGCGCCGGGATAGGAGGAGGCGGGGCTGTGTGAGAGTGAGCAGAGACAGTTGTTACGGCGTGTATTACCGCTCGGCGATCCCGCGGCTCTCCTCTAACTCGACATTATCCGCCCTGGCAAGGCTGCAATGGGGCACTGTGATGCTGCTATTTGGGGCACAGTGAGGCTGCAAATGGGGGCACAGTGAGGCTGCAAATGGGGGCACTGTGAGGCTGCAAATGGGGGCACTGTGAGGCTGCAATGGGGGCACTGGGAGGCTGCAAATGGGGGCACTGTGAGGCTGCAATGTGGGGCACGGTGAGGCTGCAAATGGGGGCACTGTGAGGCTGCTATTTGGGGCACGGTGAGGCTGCAATGTGAGGCATGGTGAGGCTGCAAATGGGGGCACTGTGAGGCTGCAAATGGGGGCACGGTGAGGCTGCAAATGGGGGCACGGTGAGGCTGCAAATGGGGGCACTGTGAGGCTGCAAATGGGGGCACTGTGAGGCTGCAAATGGGGGCACTGTGAGGCTGCAAATGGGGGCACTGTGAGGCTGCAAATGGGGGCACTGTGAGGCTGCAATGTGGGGCTCGGTGAGGCTGCAATGTTGGGCACAGGTCACGCTGCAATGATGGGCACAGGTCACGCTGCAATGATGGGCACAGGTCACGCTGCAATAATGAGCACAGGTCACGCTGCAATAATGGGCACTGTTGAGGCACTGCTGAGGGGAACTGATAAAGTTGTTGTTGATATTTATTTTTGTAACATAATTCTGCATAAAACATTTAAGTGTCATTTCATGAGATAATTTTTGATAGCGTGATTAGGGGCGGGGCAGGGTAAGAGTTGGGTGGGGCAATTGGTGGCGAGTAACCCGTGAGACCTGGCTAGTAGCTCAGGACTTGAAATTTTGAGCACTGTATATATATATATATATATATATATATATATATATATATATATATATATTTATTTATTATGCACAACTTTAAGAATTCATGTGAATAGTCCAAATATGGTGTTCTCTGCAAACCGCTTTAACATTTTTTTAGACTTAATGCAAGTCTGACGACTAGCTCTTATATTGCATTATCAAAATATTGCACTTTGGTTGCGTGGGATATTAGATTTACATATTTATTCATGTAACATCACATAGGTCAAACAAAGCCAATGTATCAGGGTTGACAAGAGCCCTCTCCTCAAAGTGACACAGTGACAGGAGGGACCCTGGACAGCTCCGAAATGTTGGCATTGTTTGACCCGAATGACCCGTGTTGATTGATAATCTACAACAGAGTGCTGGTGACCTTCTTCCTTTTGCTGTAGTTTTGAGCGGCACTATCCACCATCGCAACTCTATAAGGAGTGTAGCCCAGAACTGTATTACTTTGAGGATTTTAATGTCATGCCTCCTCTGTTCAACCTTCCTGCCCAACTACTTTGCATTATTACGCTAGCCACAGGTCCTCTTTATACAAAATTTTAATACACTGGTCTTACATGGTGCTTGCAGTGTAGTTGGCATCTCCTCCTTCCACATACTGGACCTGCCCAGGATACACGTGCTGTACAGGGACTTGCTGCATCTGCTGAACCTACCAGTGAGAGATACAAGTCAAAACAATGGTATGATACAGAGGTCCAGGTAAGCGTCAGGCAGTCTCCACTCCTCCTCTCCAGTATCCAGTCACAAAGTCCTGACCCTGGTCCCAGCCTCGTCTCCCTGTCACCTACTTTCTGGAGCTGTAGCAGCTGTGCCAAACAGCAATACCTGAGGGACCTTTTGCACCTTGACTCTCTGAGGGCTGTCTGTAAATACGGAGGAGCGGAGTAGAGGCCGAGGCATGACAGACAGCAGCCACTCCTCTATAGACCCTGAAAGCACAGGCTGCATGGTGTAGAGGTCCTGAGCTGAACTGGGCAGGATGCAACTGATGTCTACAGACTGCTGATAAGTCTCCTCCACAGCTGTACTACAAGGGGCCGGTGTGCCTGAGCTCTGAGAAATAAAGACACAGGTATACAGTGACCAAAGGACATTGAGTATATATTCCTAATGGCTTCACATAATGCTCACAAATAGGTATCCATTTATAAAACATTTTAGAACCAGGAGGTATGTCATCTAGATTTATTACAGCAGGACTTATTTCTTAGCAGACTTTTTCATAATCCCATTTAAAATAAACAGGCTTGTGCATGATAATGTTCTGAAAAGAATGTGCCAAGAGGAGAAGAAAGACAGTAAGTAGAGTCTGCTGCTGCTCTTTCATTTCCCAGTCAGCGGGAAGGGGGTGGAGAGATGACACCACTGTATTCTTTAACTGGGAAAATGGTGTCATCCACCTGGCTGTGCTGTAACCACGTCTGTGTAAACCTAAAGACAGGGTGGACAGAAATTTGACAGTTAAAGTAGAAGCTTTGGTTGTACTTCTGTGGATCACAGGAGTGTAGTTTGTTCTGCACTGCTGTAACCTGTTTTCAGCAGACAGCTGAAGCCCGCTGTCAGCGGATGTCACAGAGCCGATCCAGGCCCAGGGAAGATCGCGAGCATCTGGTCAGGAAATGCCCACATGCCTGGACCAGCACCCGGTTCAGTGAGCTGCTGAGAGCCTGAGCCGGCTGCTCCCACCTCCACTACAGCCCAGCGCTCCAGTGAGCACGGGGCGGGGGCAGAGCAGGGAGTGCTGACTGACAGTCACCAGCTCTCTGCTCACGGAGCTGTGAGAACTGAGCGATCAGTGGTGTTTGATAGCTTGGTTTTCAGTGTTAGAGCCAGCGGGGAAAGCTAGGCAAGTATGATTTAAAAAAAAATAAAAAATCCCATACTTCTCTTTTAAACCAGCCCTATGTTATGCATTTCATCCATGTATTTAGTGGTTTACCTAGAGCTCTGCTTTAAAGGCATGTAGGAGCAACATTAACTCCCCGCTATTCTTTCATTAAAGCAGAACTAAAACACTCCTATCCTTTTCCACCAAGGAAGCTGCCATCTTGGTCTCTGTTTGCTATGCAGTTTCCATGGTGCTGCACATGTGATCAGTTATGACACCAGACATTTGATGGCTGGACAGTTCTGTTGAGAGCTGATATAAGCACACTTGGAACTCTGACAGTTATCAATCAAGCCTTGCCTTGAATGTAACTGTTTTGGGAAACCATTAAATTGATGGGTTTATATCCACTTTAAAGGGTTATGACACCTTTACCAAAAAAACTGCCTATGCAGATAAAGGACGTCTGTAGATAAAAACAAACTGTGCAGCTCTGACTAAAGTTGGATAATGCCCTTGCTATAGGTGTAGGCTATTTACTTGCCTCATGAAGCCTGAATGGAATACTCCCAGGACGTTGCTAAGTGAGGCAAAGTCATTACTGCTCACCTCCTCCATCACAGGAGTGAGCTCTTCCTCCAACTCAAACCCCCTTACATGCTCTTTCTCTCCCCTGAGGCAGTAGCTCTGAGCTGTAATGACTAGGTCTCACTTAGCAACATCCTAGCAACATCTTGGGAGTATTCCAGTTAGGCTTCATGAAGTAGGTAAATGGCCTACATCTATAGCAAGGGCATTACCTACTCACTAAAAACAATGTACTGTGGCCAATATCTTATGACAACAGCTGTTAAGGAGTTAGGGAGAGACACTGTATTGTTTAATGAGCTATTCCAGCTCTAGTGACTAAGGTCAGCCATAGACGGAGCAAATTTCTTTCCTGCAACCATGGCTTGCAGGAAAGAAATTTGGTTGATTCCCCCATCAACACAGACAGTGTAGACAGGGGAATCCCTCCTGTGGAGCTACTGTGTTCTCCAGGCAGGGGGAAGCCTTCCCCACCAGAAGAACATAGTGATCATTGCTAGCAGCTACACCAGCCCCTAGAAAAAAAATTGCATGTAAAATCCGGCAGGCTGATTTTACCCAAGTTAAGCGATCTATCAACTTGGGTACATTCAGCCTGCCCATACATGATTTCAATCTCGGCCGGTTCAGCGGGATTCGAACCATCTATGGCTGGCTTGATAATCAAATCTCTACATTTAAAGTGTACCTAAACCCAAGAAGAAAATTGTTATATATTGCAGCTTACCAGTCTTTAGATGTGGTGCATTTGTTTTCTTTTTTCAGGCTTTTTCACCCTTTATTTTCACCTAGTGATCCTGCCAGGAACACACTTCCTACCCTAGGGTGACAACGCTCATCCGCTGCACCAAGAAGTGATAAGGTGACAACATTGGAACAGTGTTGTCACCTTAGAAGGGGACTAAAGAACAATTCCCCATCTGCCCATCTACACAACATAGAGGGGAGTTATCCTGTGGCTCACAGAGGGAAAGGACTGATAACACTGCAGAGTGCACAGGAAGTTATCAGCTTGCTTTATTTCTGGCAGGATTAACAGGTATTGTTTTAACTTATCAAGCAGATATAAAAAAAAAAATGCTTTCAATTATATACAGGCATACCCCACTTTTAAGCACACAATGGGGTTTATTTACTAAAGCTGGAAAGTGCAAAATCAGGGTCACTTCTGTATAGAAACCAATGAGCTTCTAACCCCAGCTTGTTCAATTAAGCTTTGGTAATAAAACCTGGAAGCTCATTGGTTTCTATACAGAAGTGAGCCTGATTTTGCACTTTCCAGCTTTAGTAAATAAACCCCATTGTTTACTTAAAAGTGGGGTATGCCTGTATTTAACAAAACAGAGCAAATAAGAAAATAACAAAGATATGTAAGGGCAAATGTGTGAAAATATTAAAGCTGCATTAAAATTTACTTTAACGTTAATGGTGAAATTTAATACTTAAATATTGAGCCCACTGAGAATGCACCGTCCCCTTATTCTCGTTACAGAATTCTGTTATCTCTCTTCTCCGTTGTCAAACATTTGTATTGTAAGGCTTGACAAAAACTCTAACAAGTGTGTGGATGAAATACTGCAAGGCCGAAGGTCTTTGGACACCTGACCAGGACACCTATATGAGCTCAGTGGACATCCCATTCCAAAACCATGGGCATAGACATAGTCATGGGCATAGACATAGTCATGGGCATAGACATAGTCATGGGCATAGACATGGAGTTGACCCCCTTAGCAGCTATAGGAGCCTCTACTTTTCTGGGAAGGCTTTCCGTAAGATTTTGGATTGTGGGAATCTCTGCCAATTAAGCCAAAAACAACAATTGTGAGGTCAGGTACTGATTTTGGATGAGAAGATCTGACTCGCAATCAGCGTTCCAGTTCATCCCAAGGATGTTCAGTTGGGTTGAGGCCAGGGCCTTGTACAGGCCAATCGATTCCCTCCACACCAAACTCATCACGCCACGTCTTTTTGGAGCTGGTTGGCTGTCACAGGGCACAATTATGCTACAACAGAAAAGGGCCTTCACCAAACTGTTGCCACAAGGTTGGAAGAGTACAATTTTCTGGAAACACCTGGACTCATTTCTTTTAGCCATAAAGTGTAGACATGTGCAATTAGTTTTGTTTTTATTCGTTTTCCGTTAAAATTTGTTATATTCGTTCATTCGTTATTGTACGAATGAACGAATGATTCGCAAAAATTTTAACGAATTATCGAATCGAACGAATATGAAAAACAACGAAAATCCGAAATAACCAAATTAGAAACAACGAAACTACGAAAGAAGAAAATCCGAAAAACGAAAACAGGAACAACGAAAATCAAAATGAACGAAAAAAATCGTACATTCTTAACTTTTTTTTTTTGTTGAATTGGTAATTTTCCGTGTCCCTTACAATGGCGCTGCTTAACGTGCTTCGAATGGTTCGAACGAAAAAATTCGTACAGTCGTAACTTTTTTTTTTGATTCGTAATTTTCCGTGTTTCTTACAATGGCGCTGCTTAACGTGCTTCGAATGGATTGAACGAAAAATTCGTACATACGTAACTTTTTTTTTCGATTCTTAATTTTCCGTGACTCTTACAATGTAATAATAGCAGACACATTACATAAAATTATGAATTATGCTCCGATTACGAATCTACGAAAACAATGTTACGAAAGTACGAATAAATCAATCTTACGTCTGTACGAATGTAACTAAATCTACGAAAATACGAATGCGTCCGAATTTTGAATAAACGAAATTTAAACTAACGGAAAAACGAATCAACGAAAAAATAACTCTTACAAAAATACGAATCGTTACGAATACGAACACAGACGACTTACGAATTTACGAATTATTACGAATCAACGGAAACGAACAGAAACTAAACTAAACTAAACAAATTTTTCTATTGTGCACATGTCTAATAAAGTGTACCATTATAGGTATGACCCAAATCACTAAAGCTTTTAAAGTGAAGCTGTCAGAATACAATATTGGGAGCTCCATTTGCTGACTTGTTTAATGTATGTTCTAGCGTGGTCATTAACACCCAATATACACATGCTTGTTCCATGGCAGTGACATCAAGTTGTGAAAGAAGGCTAAGGATGACAATCCTGGAACATGCACCAATGTAGCTCCTATACTTCCATCTCATCAGGTTCCTTTTAAATATGTAAACATGAGAATCAAACACAAGTTCCTGAATTTACACCCAAACTGTATAAAAGCGTGTTTTGGATTTAGTAGACAATAAAACTTCAGCCCTAAGGCAACACAACCGTACCTCCGATGTGCTCTGGACATGCTGCAGAGCCTGGACATTGAGCTGGTGTACTGGAGAAGACTTCTGGGGCTGAGGCGTTGTCTGTACAACAGAGCGCTGGAAGAAGAGAGAACGGTCAGAACACATCGCGGGAGATTTATTACAACTGGTGCGCACAGAATGTGGTGCAGCTCTGCATTAAACCAATCAGCTGCAAGGTTTTAATGTCAAAGCTTAACTAAACAAGCTGAAGTTAGAAGCTGGTTACTTTCCAGTTTTAGTAAATCTCCCCATAGCTTTAATAAATATCATTTATGTTAAAGTGCATTTAAAGGAAAAACCTTTAATTTACAGATAAGTGTGGCCAAAGCCATACTCCTATGGATCACAGGAGCGCAGTTCGTTCTGCACTCCTGTGACCCGTTTTCAGCCAACAGCGGACTAAAGCCCACTGTCAGCTGACATCACTCAGCAGATCCAGGCTCAGGAAAGATCCTGACCAGTCGGTATCCGCCCAGAAGTCTGTCAGACACCCAGAGATCTGCTGAGAGCCTGAGCCAGCCCCTCCACAGCCCAGTGCTCCAGTGAGTGCTGGAGGAGAAAGCAGAGAGCTGCTGACCGACAGTCACAGCTCTCTGCTCAGAGCGAAGGGGGAGATCTGAGCGATCAGCAGTCCTTGATCGCTCTGTGCAGGGTATCGATACTGCATCCACCTAGGTGAGTATAAGTGTTTCTTTTTTTCTTAAATCCCTGAACTTCTGCTTTACGTTTTTGATAGGGTATGGAAATGTTAAACTCCTGTCAAGTTTTTATTGCTGTCTTTGCCCACGCTGAGGAGATTCACCCTCTCTGTTAGGCCCCTTTCACATGAGACGGATCCGCTTCCACAGAGTCCGCCTCTGTCCGCCGGCTTACCAAGAGATCTCTCCGTTGATCTCCGCTGAGCCGGTGGATGACAGGTCCCTCTCTGCTCACTGAGCGGGGAGGGGCTTGTCGAGCGCCGCTGGATTCTATGGAGAGATCGGATGAAAACGGACAGCATGTCAGTTTTCATCAGATCTCACCCGATCCAATCCGCCAGCGACGGATCCAGACTTAGGGCCATCCGTCTGCTTTTGGCGGATCGGACAGGGTCGGATGTCAGCGGACATGTCACCTGACATAGACCAGCATGGAGCGCCCGTTCCGGTCCGCCGTCAAAACTGAACGGTCCGTCAGTGCGAAAGGGGCCTTAGTGCTGGTGATCATGGTCACTGGTACAAAAAGTAACATTAAGTCCAGGCGATGGTAAATCTTCAAAAAACAAAAAGGAAAAAAAAACAAGAGCCACAGATTTTAGTGGACGATTGAGGACTTTAACTAAAATTGCTGCCACTCAACACCGGTGAATCACCAGTTGGTAAGGCAAGAAAAAAAAAAAAAGCAAGCAGCGCAAATCAGCAGCGCAAATCTAAAAAAATCTTGCAATCTAGTGGTGATGAACTCCCTGCTATTAACACATGTGAAAATAAAATCAATATATATATAACATATATATATAAATAAAAAATAAAAAAGTGGCAAAGGAAAAAAAAAATCTCCCCCTGAATCTCCCTAACAAAAGCACAGACAGCAATAAAAACACGACAGTGGTTCGAATCTCTCACCACTCTATCCAAATCTTAAGAAAAAAAAATTGTCTTTGGCTACACTTTAAAGTCATAAGAGTCTTGCCTTAAACATATTGCTATCAAATCACACAGAAACTTTCTTTATTAAAGGAAGAACAAAGTACAGTGTCTACAGTCCCATCCTTCACATAGCTATATGCTTAGGCAAGCTTTAGGTATTTGGAAAATACCGTATACAGCGTCTACCTACCTCCTGTGGAGTTCCATGTACTACCAGTGCCTGGCTCTGACTTGTCTTTAGCGGAGAACTATCACTCTGCAACACAAGACAATATCCATGTAATACTGCAAAAAAAAAAAAAAACCCTATACCTAACAAGAGTTCTCAGTTTTCATTCCAGATTCATTGTAAAAACTCAATTCGTAACATCTTTAGAGAGCAGTAATATTACTTCAATTTAAAGTGTTACTAAACCCACAACAGTAAACTCAGTCTGTATACGCAGTAAAGCATGCTTGTTATACTCAATGTGGAACCTAAGGGATTAATCCTTCGCATTGTGTAAAAAGGCTGTTTGATCCTGTCTTCTATGATCCTCCCCTTATTCCACAGACCCCAAACCATCTCCTGATAGGACAGAGGCTAGCACATGCTCAGTTTGGTGTGTAGTGCTAGAGATTTTTTTATTTTCCTGGGAGGGTGCATGTGATCAGCACAAGGCCAATCAGCACTGTCCAGACGGAGGGTCAGGGGTCATGCAGCCTGATAGGACAATCAGAGCCAAAAGAAAACTCCTCCTACAAGCTTTAACCAGACCCTGATAGATGTCACAAGACTGCTCTAATGCTGCGTACACACGGTCGTAATTCTCGTCGGAAAAAGCTCTGATGATTTTCCCGTCGGAATTCCGATGGAATTTCACTCAAACTGTCTTGCCTACACACGGTCACACCAAATTCCGACGGTCAATAACACCACGCCTTAAAAAACTTTCGACTGCACTATAAAAGGGAAGTTTAATGCTTCTGAGCATGCGTCGAATTGTTTCCGAGCATGCGTCGGAATTTTGCGTGTCGGAATTGCATACACACGATCGGAAAATCCGATAGAAAGGTTTTCCGTCTGAAAAATTAAGAACAGGTTCTCATTCCAAAGTCCGTCGGAAATTCCGACAGAAAAAGACAGATGGGCATACACACAATGAAAAGCTCCCATCGCACTGTTTCCATCGGAAATTCGACCGTGTGTACGTGGCATACCTGCTGATGAGAAAGGGGATTTAGCAGTTTATATTTACTAAAACTATTGCATTTCCATGTTCTGTGTACTGTGGGAGACCAAATATAATGAATGCAGGGTCCTGAGTTTAGTAACACTTTAGGAGGCAAAAGAAAAACTGAAACTTGAGATTTCAAAATAGAAACTTCTAGTCAATAATCTGAAAGTATTGGAAAATACCTATACATAGGCGAGGTTCACATTCAAGCCTAATGTGGTTTTACATGCGTTAACAACACTTTTGTAACATATGTTGTCATTTGCTGCCATGGTCACCAGTAGGCCTTTAAAGAAGAATTCCAGGCATGGTATATTTTTTACATAGTTACATTGGTCCAAGCTGAACCAATGTAACTACGTATATACTATACCTGGCCAATATTTATAGAAGCTGGAAATCACAGACGTAGACACCGCTACTCCAGTGATCTTCACTCGCTTCCAGGTCTCATGCCGGGGCGACCAGCCGGTTGCACTGTGAACACCGGAGGTCAGCCGCTCGGTACAGGTGCCATTCAGAAAATGCTTTGCACCTTCTGAATGAATTCAAGGCTTTCTCTGATTGGATTAGGCAGAAAGGCAGGCTGGTGATGTCATGCTCTCCACCTCATTCAGTCAGAGAAAGCTTTGCATTCATTCAGAAAAAGCAAAGCATTCTCTGAATGGTGTCTGTGTCGAGTGGCCAGCCTCCTTTAATGACAATGCATCAGGCCAGCAGCTCACAATGGGAACCGGAAACAAATGGAGATTATTGGAGTAGTGGTGTCTACTTCAGTGATTTCCAGCTTCTAGGGGCATCAGCCAGGTATGGAATACACAGTTACATTGGTACCAAGCTGGACAATTGTATCTATTTAACAATATACCATGCCTGGAATTCATATTGACACATCAAAAAATGGATATGAACTTTTACACCCAAAGTACGTTGCATAGACGCTCTTTAGAACACTAGCAAACCTGTGTACCGTATATACTCGAGTATAAGCTGAGTTTTTGAGCAAATTTTTTTGTGCTGAAAGTGCCCCCCTCGGCTTATACTCGAGTCAAGCATTTTTCTGCAGCAGAAAATTACATTTTCCGACCCCACTTTGGGGCCCCGTATCTCAGGGCCACTTGGTGCTAGGAACCCCCATTTGGTATACCAACCCAGTGGACCTAGCACTACAACATATCCAAAGTTGGGGTTCCTAGCACCAAGTGACCCCGAGATACGGGGCCCCAAAGTCGGTTCGGAAAATGTCATTCTCTGTTGCAGAAAAGTGCTTGACATTTTCCGACCCGACTTTGGGGCCCCATATCTCGGAGACATTTGGTGCTAGGATGGGGTTCCTAGCACCAAGTGGCCCCCGAGATACAGGGCCCCAAAATCAGTCAACTGTGTCCATCTGCAGCAATGTCATTTCGGGACCCTTTGGGTCCAGAGACCCCACATTTTGGCTGCAAGGGGGCATTTAGGAACCCTTAACTACCAAGTTTGAAGTTTGGGGGACCTATGGCTGCAAATGGGCACAGTGAGGCATGCAAATGGGCACAGTGAGGCTGCAAATGGGCATTGTTGACCCTCTTTTTCACTTACAGTAGCTGCGCATTTCTCACCCTAGGCTTATACCCGAGTCAATACGTTTTCCCAGTTGTTTGTGGTAAAATTAGGTGCCTCAGCTTATATTCAGGTCGGCTTATACTCGAGTATATACGGTAAATTTGTTACTGTGTGTTAATACGCATGCGTTAAAAAAGCATAGGTGTAAATGGCCCTTTAAAAACACCAATCCTACATAACTCTATCCCTCCTCATTCCTATGGCACTGAGAGCGCCAGTACTTTTATCAGCCGGTGGGGCTGTGCAGTTGTATGAATGAGCAGGTTTTGTCAATAAAACCTAAGGAAAAGGGGTCTACTTGTATGCCTGCTGGTTAACAGCTTTTCTATATAGATATTTGGAGAATAGGTCACATACAGGTATGTGCAGTACCATGCGTGCCCACCAGCTCCAAGAGCGCTGTTTTGGCCTGACAAAGGCAGCAACTTCTGGACCATGTAACCTGCTGATCTGAGTGGAGTCCAAAGGGGTATAGCTAGAATGGGGAGTCACTTAAAAGAGAAGTATGGGTATTTTTCTTACTTACCTAGGTGGAAGCAGAATTGGTCCAATGCTACATCTGTCCCTCGGAGCCTCTAACACTTAGAACCGAGCGATCGAACACCGGTGATCGCTCAGTTCTCACAGCTCCCTGAGCAGAAAGCTGGTGACTGTCAGTCACAGCTCTCTGCTCTGCCCCCTCCTCGCTCACTGGAGCGCTGGGCTGTGGAGGGGGTGGGACCGGCTGGCTCAGGCTCTCAGCGGTTTGCAGAGAGGCTAAGCAAGGTGTTGGTCCAGGGATCTGGGTGGATCCTGACTCAGTGGTCATGGCGACGCGAAGCCTGGACCGACTGTATGATGTCAGCAGGGAGCAGACTTCAGCCCGCTCTCTGCTGAAAACGGGAAACAGGAGTGCAAAATGAACTGCATTCCTGTGAAACATAGGAGAAGTACAGCCATACGAGCTTTGGCTGTACTTCTCCTTTTAGGTCTCAGAAGATCAGCAGGTCTATTATTTCTCTAACTGCAGATTTCCTATAAAATAGGATAGGCAGTACCTACCTCAGGTGGGGAGTGTGCTGTCTGCTGCACCGTGTGAACCGCGAGAGAGACTTGTGCTGCCTTGGTACCCTGCGGAGTGCTCTGCACCACCAGACGCTAACACAGAAGGGGAAAAAAAAGCACAGTCTGAAATCAGAACCAAATACAATTCATAAACCTAGATACACGTAGGAATAGATGAAATGGAAAAGCTACGTATGACTCCACTAGATGAGATGTCACTACACCAATGCATGCTGGGTACTATGTTAATCTGTATGTTCCCAATAAGGCCACAGATCTGTCTCCAGAAATGCCTCCCACCCTGTTCCAGCATAACACACGATGACAAGTATTTCACATGAACCATGATGACTGAGATAATTTGGCTGAATTTGAGCAGGAACGATGGAGCAGTAACCTGTAGCGGCCAATCAGATTTCAGTTTGTCAGTTTGCTGGCATGTGGAAAATGAATATGGATTGGTTTAGTGCCCCTTGCACGTTGTAACTTATTTATTAAGACCCCTTTCATGCTAGTACGATCTGAAAGTCGCGTGACTGTTACGCAACTTGAAGCAATGCCTGTGTAATCTTGAGGTCTTTGGACCTCAAGTCGCATCAAAGTTTTGACCAAAGTAGTGCAGGGACTACTTTGAAGTCGCACAGATATGAACTTATACTGATTGGAAATCATGGGGTATGACTTGTCATGTGACTTTGCAGTCCCAAGTCGCAGGACAAGTCGCACAAGTGTGAAAGGGGCCTTAACTTGGAGGATAGTATGACAATGGGGCCTACAGACACAGATAACTGAGACTGGTGACAGCATGGTGACATACTTGCTGAGCTAGCTGCAGAGGGGACACCGCAGTTATTTTAGGCTGGACCCTGGCTTGTACCAGCAGTCTCTGTAGTGTTAAGGCAAGGAGAAAGGAAAAGAACAGGTAAGAAAATGTCAACATGAAGACATGTAACAGATTAAAGTGAAACTATACTGTACATTTAACTTTGTGAGCATATTTAAAGTGAACCTGACCTGGACTTAAATGTTACAACTAATGTTACTGCCCCGGTGCCTGATACATGTTAGACTGACAATAACCACTTCAGCCCAATTTGCAGCCAAAAGGACCAGGCCCCTTTTTGCGATTCGGCACTGCGTCGCTTTAACTGACAATTGCGCGGTCGTGCGACGTGGCTCCCAAACAAAATTGGCGTCCTTTTTTCCCACAAACAGAGCTTTCTTTTGGTGGTATTTGATCGCCCCTGCGGTTTTTAGTTTTTGCGGTATAAACAAAAATAGAGCGACAATTTTGAAAAAGATGCAATATTTTTTACTTTTTGCTATAATAAATATCCCCAAAAAATATATAAAAAAAACTATTTTTTTCCTCAGTTTAGGCCGATACGTATTCTTCTACATATTTTTGGTAAGAAAAAAAAATTGCAATTAGCGATTATGGATTGGTTTGTGCAAAAGTTATAGCGTTTACAAAATAGGGGATAGTTTCATAGCATTTTTATTAATATTTTTTATTTTACTAGTAATGGCGGCGATCAGCGATTTTTATTGTGACTGCGACATTATGGAGGACACATCGGACATTTTTGGGACCATTGCCATTTATACAGCAATCAATGCTATTTAAATGCATTGATTCCTGTATAAATGACACTGGCAGTGAAAGAGTTAACCACTAGGGGGCGGGGAGGGGTTATGGTTTGTGACGTGCGTGTTTTTTTTTACATTAGGGGGCGTGGCTGACGTCTGACGTCACTGATCAGCTTTCCCGATGACAGGGAACAGCCGATTAGTGACAGGCAGTGTAGGAAGCGCGGGGAGAGGTTTGTTTACACAGACCTCTCCCCGTTCTTCAGCTCTGTGACCCGATCGCGGGACACCAGCGGCGATCGGGTCCGCTGGTCACGCAGCTGTGGTCACGGAGCTCCCGACCGGGTTGCGAGCGCGGCGCGCACGCGACCCAATGGCTAGGCAATTAAAGGGGACGTATCTGTACGTGCTTTTGCCTAGCCGTGCCATTCTGCCGACGTATATGTGCAGGAGGCGGTCGGGAAGCGGATAATGTACAACACACGTAGTACTGTGCAAATGTTTTAGGCAGGTGTGAAAATAACAGAAATAGAAGTGTAGTTTTATCAATTAACAAAGTTAATAATAATAATAAAAGTGAACAGAAGAGAAATCCAAATCAAATCAATTATTTGGTGTGACCACCCTTTGCCTTCAAAATAGCATAAATTCTTCTAGGTACACCGTTGCACACAGTTTTTGAAGGAACACAGAAGGTAGGTTGTTCCAAACATCTTGGAGAACCACAGATCTTCTGTGGATGTAGGCTCCCTCAAATCCTTCTGTCTCTTCATAATAATCCCAGACAGACTATGATGTTGAGATCAGGGCTCTGTGGGAGCCAAACTATCACTTCCAGGACTTCTTGTTCTTTATGCCAAAGATAGTTCTTAATGAAGGAGATATGTCTTTTTGGCTGTATGTTTGGGGTCATTGTCCTGTTGCAGAATAAGTTTGGGGTCAATCACACGCCTCCCTGATGGTATGGCATGATGGAGAAGTATCTGCCTGTATTTCTCAGCATTGAGAACACCATTGATCCTGACCAAATCTCCAACTCCATTTGCAGAAACGCAGCCCCAAACTTGCAAGGAACCTCCACCATGCTTCACTGTTGCCTGCAGACACTCATTATTGTACCACTTTCCAGCCCTTCGCCAACAGACTGCCTCCTGCTACAGCCAAATATTTTACATTTTGACTCATCAGTCCAGAGCACCTGCTGCCATTTTTCTGCACCCCAGTTCCTATGTTTTCAGGCATAGTTGAGTCACTTAGCCTTGTTTCCACGTTGGAGGTATGGCTTTTTGGACGCAATTCTTGCATGAAAACCACTTCTGGCAAGACCTCTGTAGGCAGTAGATGAGTGCACCTGGGTCCTACTGGTTTCCGCCAGTTCTATGCTGATGGCACTGCTGGACATCATCTGATGTCGAAGGGAAGTAAGCATAATGTGTCTTTGTTATATTCTTAATATCTAAATTTTAATTCGGTCCTATAAGTATATAGCTGAGGTTATAAAATCCCCTGTAATTATGTGTGGATGGAAGGTCTTTTGAGCTAGTGACTTACAGATGTTGACATTTGAACTGAGTTCTCAATTTCAAGAAGCTGTCAAGACATTTTGATTGATATTTCTGATTATATTTTCTTAAAAGGAATTCATATGTTACTGATATTCTGTTTGAGAAACTACCATATATACTCGAGTATAAGCCGACTCGAATATAAGCCGAGGCACCTAATTTTACCACAAAGAAATGGAAAAGCTTATTGACTCGAGTTGGATATGTTGTAGTGTTGGTTCCACTGGGTTTGCACACCAACATTTGGGGTTCCTAGCACCAAGTGGCCCCGAGATACGGGGCCCAAAGTCGGTTTGGAAAATGTCATTCTCTGCTGCAGAAAAGTGCTTGACTCCAGTATAAGTCGAGGGGGGCATTTTCAGCACAAAAAAAAAAGTGCTGAAAAACTCGGCTTATACTCGAGTATATACGGTATGTGTAAATTCATTCTGTGGCAGGCCGATTATCACCCCCCACTTCTGTGCCTGGTGTGCATTAGACATGCTGGTTCCATGCTGGAATTCTTACTCCTAGCCTCCACCCTTGTGGGGAGTGGATGGGAGGTAATAATGGGAGTGGTTAGTTTGGCACAAAATTTAACAAAGGGATCAGGTTTATTTAAGTCAAGAGCTGGATCCTGGAAGTCTCTCTTCAATTCTAACATATCTACAGAAATCTGCATACAGACAGCTGCTCTCAGGACAAAGGAAATTTCAGCCATTTTAAGCGCGTCTTGAACTTATATTTTTGAAACAAACAACTTTATCTTATAATCTTTGATCTTATTTGAAGCAACATTTATTTTGTATTTGAATATACAACTTTTGTACGTATCTTTGTAACATTTGTGTGGAAATAAAATCACACTATTTGATTCAAGCTGGCTGAAATTTGGCAAAAGAGTCTTTTCACAGCTATCATGACTTTATTACAGTCTTTCATCTGCTGCATTAGGCCTCCTTGGCTGACCACTGTGTCGAAGATCCTCAGTGTTGCCTGTTTCTTTGTGCTTCTTCAAAAGAGCTTGAACAACACATCTTGAAATCCCAGTCTGCTTTGGAATCCTTGCCTGGGAGAGTCGTTCCTAATGCAATATAACTACCATGTGTCTTGTTGCTGCGCTCAGTCTTGCCATGGTGTATGACCTGTGACATGAAACTGTCTTCCACAACCTCACCATAGTAGCAGAGTTTGGCTGTTCATCACCCAGTTTTAAGCCTCCTACACAGCTTTTTCTGTTCCAACCAATGTGAAATTGATGATCATTAGCACCTGCTTGGTACAATTGGTTAATCATACACTTGACTCTAATCCTACATAATTCCTGACTTTGTGCAAGTGTACAAAATGTGCAAATGTAAGAATTGATGCGAGTTTGAAGCCAAAAAGTTTTTGATTTCGATTTTTTTTTTTGCATTTTGTAAATTGATAAAAATATACAAATTAAATATATATTTTTGAAAGCAATCTTACTTTACAGCATTTCTTCATCATATATATATATATATATATATATATATATATATATATATATATATATATATATATATATATATACATATATACACACGCACACACACACACATACACACTATATACAGTTAGGTCCATTTATATTTGGACACTGTATGCCACCAAAATAAAAATTAAAACAAAATAGTCCAAATTCATTTGAAGTGCAGACTTTCAGCTTTAATTTAAGGGGTTGAACATTAATATCAAGTACACATTTTAGGAACTGCAATCATTTTTATACACAGCCCCCCCCCCCCCCCATTTTCAGGGGCTCAAATGCAATTAGACAAATTAATATAATCATAAATAAAATGTTCATTTTTTATATTTTGTTAAGAATCCTTTACTGGCAATGACTGCCTGAAGTCTGGAACCCATGGACATTACCAAAGACTTGGTGACCTACTTTCTTGTGCTTTGCCAGGCTCTAACTGCAGCTCTCTTCAGTTGTTCTTTGTTTGTGGGTCTTTCTGCCTTTAGTTTTGCCTTCAGCAAGTGAAATGCTCAATTGGGTTGAGATCAGGTGATTGACTCAACCATTGCAGAATATTCCACTTCTTTTTCTTCAAAATCTCCTGGGTTGCTTTTTCAGTGTGTTTTGGATCATTGTCCATCTGTACTGTGAAGCGCTGTCCAATCAACTTTGCTGCATGTGGCTGAATCTGGGCTGACAGTATATCTCTAAACACTGCAGAATTCGTCTGGCTGCTTCCGTCTCATCATCAATAAACACCAATGACCCAGTGCCACTGGAAGCCATGCACGCCCATGCCATCACACTGCAAGCTTCACCATGTTTTTTACAGATAACATTGTGTGCTTTGACTCATGAGCTGTTCCAAGCCTTCTCCACACTTTTTTCTTCCCGTCATTCTTGTACAGATTAATCCTAGTTTCATATGTCCAAAGAATGCTTTTCCAGCACTGGTCTGGCTTTTTTATATGTTTTTTTGTCAAAGTCTAATCTGGCTTTTCAATTCTTCAGGCTTATGAATGGTTTGCACCTTGTGGTGAACCCTCTGTATTTGCTCTCGTAAAGTCTTCTCTTGATTGTAGACTTTGACAATGATACGCCCACCTCCTGGAGAGTGTCCTTCACTTGTATGGATGTTGTGAATGGGTTTTTCTTTACCATAGAGAGGATCCTGCGATCATCCACCACTGTTGTCTTCCGTGGACTTCCAGGCCTTTTTACGTTGCTGAGCTCACCAGTGTGTTCTTCTTTCCTCAGAATGTACCAAACTGTTGATTTGGCCATTCCTAATGTTGCTACTATCTCTATGATGGATTGGTTTAGTTTTTGAAGCCTTACAATGGCCTGTTTCACTTGCATGGACAGCACTTTTGAATGCCTGATGTAGGTTCACCGCAATAGATTCAACTCCAGACCTTTTAACTGCTTAATTGATGAAGAAATAACGGAGTAGCCCACACCTGGCCATGAAACAGCTTTTGATTCAATTATCAAATTACTTTTGGCCCCCTGAAAAAGGGGGGGTGGCTATTCTTTAGAGCTCTAATTCCTAAACCCTCCCCCCCCCGATTTGGATGTACAGTACATACCCTCAAATTAAACCAGAGAGTGTGCACTTTAAGCCCATATTCTCTATATAACTATAGCATGAATATGTTTTGGTAAATACCTGAAAAAAATCTAAAATTGTGCCTGTGTCCAAATATATATGGACCTAACTGTATACACTGTATTGTCAAAAGTATTGGGAAGCCTGCCTTTTTACACACACACACACAAACTTTAATGGCATCCCAGTCTTAGTCCGTAGGGTTCAATATTGAATTGGTCCACCCTTTGCAGCTATAACAGCTTCAACTCTTCTGGGAAGGCTGTACACAAGGTTTAGGAGTGTGTCTATGGGAATGTTTGACCATTCTTCCAGAAGTGCATTTGTAAGGTCAGGCACTGATGTGGATGAGAAGGTCTGGCTCGCAGTCTCCACTCCAATTCATCCCAAAGGTATTTTTTTAATCGAGTTGAGGTCAGGACTCTGTCCAGGCCAGTCAAGTTTCTCCACCCCAAACTCACTCATCCATGTCTTTATGGACCTTGCTTTGCTTACAAACACATACACATACAACATACACATATTTGGCCAATTTTATCGACAGGATCTAATTAACCTACCAGCATGTCTTTGGAGTGTGGGAGGAAACCGGAGTACCCGGAGGAAACCCACGCAGGCACAGGGAGAACATGCAAACTCCAGGCAGAAGGTGTCATGTTTGGGATATGAACCAGTGACCCTATTACTGCTAGGTGAAAGTGCTAACCACTACACCACTGTGCTGCCCCTACTTAATCAGTACAATGTAAAAAATCCCAAGGAGTACAGCCGTTATCCTGTGACAGGAAGTGGCTTTCAGGAACTGAAGGCTCCATTCAGGTTATCTACTATGATCTTATAATTTTATTTATTTTTAGATGGTGTATAAGAAAAGGAAGCTGCCGCTATGATTTCTTGCCAACATTATCTGGGAGCTAAGCATGTTTTATATTGCAGAATGTAGTAACTAAATAAAAATGTATGTTTATTTTTGGATAGTGAAGAAGAAAAGGAAGCTGCTTCTATTATGTTACCAATTAAAAACGTTAAAGTATCTAAAGCCAAAAATGTGTTTTGAATAAAAGAAAAAAAAAAAAAAAGAAAAAAATATTAAAAGCTAAAGTTAACCTTTTAGAAAAAAAAAAAAAATAGTACATGCACATACTGTATTTTTGCTGGTAAGAAAATGTGCATTTATTTTATTTTTTTCTAAGGAGCCTGCAGATCACGAGTGCAATGCCAGAATCCTGCAGACTCTCAGGATAGTGGTCTATCTGTACCTCCAATACGGGCAGGCAGGTAGCTGAGGGCAGGAAGATCAATGAACTACGAGAGTGCTCACCAGCGCCATCGCAGTTCACTGAAAACTACAAGCCTTCTGCCGCAATGGCTGACAGTACTTGTAGTCTATTCATTCCCAGGAAACTGTGAATGAATGATGCAGCCGTGTGGGCGGAACCCCACACAGCTACGTTGTTTTCAAATTGTGACTACCCACTGTCACGGGATGGGGGGTGGGCGAGGGGGAGAAGGTGCAGATCCTGAAATAAGTTACATGCTCGACCCTAAAAACAGGTGGAACATGTAACATGTTTCAAAAGTAAACTTATCCTTTAAAACCTCTTTCAGTTTATTATTCTATCTACATCCCATTGGGGAGATTTCCTTTCACTTCCCATCCCTGAGACACAACAGGAGGTAGGGGGGTAAAGTTGGCCATAGATGCCTCCTTTTTTTTTTTTGATCAGCCAGAGTAAAAAAAAGTGCCCAACAGTCCCGTTCAACAGAATTCACTGCTGAACTGGCTGAAGATCAATCCATTTATGGGCAGCTTAAAGTGGAAGTAAACCCTCCTATCGTTTTCAGCCAAGGAAGCTGCCATCTTTGCCTCTGTTTAATCTTCAACTGCCACAGTGCTGCACATGTGATCCGTTATGACACCAGCCATTGGATGGTTTGACTGTTTGGTTGAGAGCACAGCCAATGTGCAGTTAGCATTCACGGCATGCCTTTTTTTTTTAGACTGTTAAATCGATGGTTTTACTTCCGCTTTAACTCTCCAAAGAGAAGGAAATCTCCCCTTTGCTGGTGCTAGACTTGAGCGGTGATGATAGGTGTGGGAAATGAAAGGGAAAGAAACAGTAATCTGCAAGTTGGTACCTCCTGTTTATTATTTTATTGTTGACAAAAGGGATGTTTGCATGCATCCTAGGGTTTAGACAAGGGTGGTTTTGCAACCTGTAAATGTAATAAGGATGAATGTCCAGCTATTGTAGTGGATGTTTAATGCTATCTTTGTATGAGCCTTTGTCACATGATGTCCACCAGTTCACATGATGTCCTGATGTCCACCAGTTCTGTCTATGATGCATTTACCTCCATTTTTGTTTTTGCTGTGAATTTATTATATTATATTATATATATATATATTTATTTTTTTTATGTAAAAAAAGAAAAGAAAAACAGTGGCAGGACAAGTAACTGCTCTTTTACAGGCACTGTTGCAGAGGCTGCATTCTCTGCAGAAGGGTGGCCTGTGTGTCCAATCTACCTGCTGATTGTGACGTCATCATAAACATAGCGCCATACCTGCTGTGCAGCTTGCACTTGCTGCACTACCTGTGTGGGCACAGAGGTCTGCGGCGTGGAGGATCCCACGGGACTCAGCTCTCCATCACTGGCTCTCATGGCTCCTTCTGTGGTAGAGAAAAAGGTACCTGTGAGGAGAATAGCTCTGGGGTAATGCAGAATGATAAACCTGGAGCACCAGTTAAAGAGGAAGTAAAGCCTATTTTAAAAAAAAAAACGGAACCTGCAAGGCAAAGGCATAATGAGCTAGTATGCATAGCATACTAGCTCATTATGAATGACTTACCTGAGAACGAAGCCCCCGAAGCGGTCCTCATCCACGATCTTCTGCGCTGCCATCAAACCCGGAGTGACTTCCGGGTCTCGCCGCTCCAGCGCTGTCATTCGCTGTATCGGCGATGACGTCACTCCCGCGCATGCGCACGAGAGCGGCATATCGCCGTGATCTCGGCATGTTCAGTGCGCCTGCGCGCCGTTGTCTACGGCGCATGCGCCGTAGATAGCAGTGCCTTTTCTTTTCTAAATATCTCCTAACCCATGTAGGTTTAGGAGATATTTATTGGACCTACAGGTAAGCCTTAATCTAGGCTTACCTGTAGGTCAAAGTGGTTTGTAAGGGTTTACAACCACTTTAAGAGCCCATTTGGCTCTATGTGTATGCCTAGAGGTGTATTTTTTATCGTTTTAGGTGGATGTGTTGTCATGTGTCAATGTGCATTTCGTTTTTGCATTGACATGTGTTATTGACATGCATTGACTTGTCTTTCCAATGTGTTTTTGTATTTAGCGCTAACAGCCATTGATCAAGGCCTGTTAGTACCCGTTGTCAGCAAACCAAAATGCATGATATGTGTCACATAAATCTTAGGTCAGAGGAGAACTCAAGGCACCACATCCCATGTATAACCATAAACAAGACACAACATGCTCCTGGTATTTTTAGGGTGCCAATAATGTACTAAAATATACAATAAAAAAAAATTCTATCCATGTTTAAATATAAAAACACTCTAAAAACATTTTCTTTAAACAGACTTCTGATTGGAATATTCACAGCATAATTTTACTGTAGATTCTGATGGTGTAATAGTGTACTGGTTTCAAGCTATTTTGCTTTTATTGGTAAGATGCCCTTCACCAAACTTTTTGGATTCAAATATATTGGTTACAGATTTTGCTGATTTTGTTTTCAAGTTATATGTACTTACTGTATTGCTTGTTATTGCACATCTTCAATGTGGTATTGTATATCTCCCGAAGAAGCCTTAACAGGTGAAACCTGTTGAGATCACTACACCATCAGAATCTACATTAAATTTATGCTGTTAATATTCCAATCAGAAGTCTGTTTATGGGAAATGTCTTTAGAGTGTTTTTAGGTTTAAACATGGATAAATAAAAATTAAAAATATATATAAAATAATTGTTATTACATTTTTTATTGTATATTGTAGTGCATTATTGGCACCTTAAAAATCCCAGCTCCTTTAGAGCATTTTGTGTCTTGTGCATGTTATATGTGTTTTGATGCGTTACCATTGACTTCTTTGGGCCTGTCAATGCACTAAAAAAATAAGTATAAAACTAAAAAACTGAAAATAAGTTCAAAAACACACCACACTACATTGCTGGGATGGAAAAAGCCACTATTTTTATTATGGGGAAGTTAAAAACATGCGGTTTAGCATGTTAAAACAACAGGTTGAATGAGCCGGGGAGCACCACTGAAATCACAAATATGCCCAGTAACAGTACATCTGTCCAAAGAGAAATTGGGGCTGCCACTTCTGACTGCGTTCTGAAAATGTTGCCTGGTTGCTGGTTGCCTGGTTGTTATCCGTACCGGTGGCTACAATAATTTTTAAATCACAAATACAAAACAAGTTAAGAAAATCACACAGGTCAGAAACAACTTTATCTACAGTGCATCCAGAAAGTATTCACAGCGCTTCACTTTTTCCGCATTTTGTTAGGTTACAGCCTTATTCCAAAATGGATTCAATTCATTATTTTCCTCAAAATTCTACAAACAATACCCCATAATGACAACGTGAAAGAAGTTTGTTTGAAATCATTGCAAATTTATTAAAAATAAAAAAGGAAAAAAAAAATCCCATGTACATAATAAGTATTCACAGTCTTTGCTCAATACTTTGTTGAAGAACTTTTGGCACCAATTACAGCCTCAAGTCTTTTTGAGTATTATGCTACAAGCTTGGCACACCTATTTTTGGGCAGTTTCTCCCATTCTTCCTTGCAGGGCCTCTCAAGCTCCATCAGGTTGGATGGGGAGCGTCGGTGCTCATCCATCTTCAGATCTCTCCAGAGATGTTCAATCAGGTTCAAGTCTGGGCTCTGGCTGGGCCACTCAAGGACATTCACAGAGTTGTTCCCTAGCCACTTCTTTGTTATCTTGGCTGTGTACTTAGGGTCGTTGTCCTGTTGGAAAATGATCCTTCACCCCAGTCTGAGGTCCAGAGCACTCTGGAGCAGGTTTTCATCAAGGATGTCTCTGTACATTGCTGCATTCATCTTTCCCTCGATCCTGACTAGTCTCTCAGTTCCTGCCGCTGGAAAAAATCCCTGCAGTATGATGCTGCCACCACCCTACATCACTGTAGGGATGGCATTGGCCAGGTGATGAGCGGTGCCTGGTTTCCTCCAGACATGACGCTTGCAATTCAGGCCAAAGAGTTCAATCTTTGTTTCATCAGACCAGAGAATTTTGTTTCTCATGGTCTGAGAGTCTTTCAGGAGCCTTTGGGAAAATTCCAGGCTGGCTGTCATGTGCCTTTTACTGAGGAGTGGCTTCCGTCTGGCCACTCTACCATACAGGCCTGATTGGTGGAGTGCTGCAGAGATGGTTGTTCTTCTGGAAGGTTCTTCTCTCTCCACAGAGAAACACTGGAGCTCTGTCAGAGTGACCATCGGGTTCTTGGTCAACTCCCTGACTAAGGTCCTTCTCCCCTGATCGCTCAGTTTGGCCGGGCGGCCCGCTCTAGGAAGAGTCCTGGTGGTTCCAAACTTCTTCCATTTACGGATGATGGAGGCCACTGTGCTCATTGGGTGCTGCAGACATTTTTCTGTAGCCTTCCCCAGATCGGTGCCTCCATACAATCCTGTCTTGGAGGTCTACAGACATTTCCCTGGACTTCATGGCTTGGTTTGTGCTCTGACATGAACTGTAAACTGTGGGACCTTCTATAGATAGGTGTGTACCTTTTCAAATCATGTCCAATCAACTGAATTTACCACAGGTGGACTCCAATCAAGTTGTAGAAACATCTTAAGGATGATCAGTGGAAACAGGATGCACCTGAGCTCAATTTTGAGTGTCAAGGCAAAGGCTGTGAATACTTATGTACGTGATTTTTTCGTCTTTTATTTTTAATAAATTTGAAAACATTTTAAACAAACTTTTTTCACGTTGTCATTATGGGGAATTGTTTGTAGAATTTTGAGGAAAATAATTAAATTAAATCCATTTTGGAATAAAGCTGAAATATACCAAAATTTGGAAAAAGCGAAGCGCTGCGAATACTTTCCGGATGCACCGTATATACTTAGAGGGTCAACGTGTCAACCAGACAAACAGCATTATCAGGAAAGGCCAGCAATGGCAGTCTTGGTATTAGGAAGTTAAGTTTTTCATCCCTTACCTCTTACATCCTATTGGTAGTAATCCACTGTACATTGGTCGCGGGAAGGTAACAAACGTTGGGATTTTTCAATCCAACCCTTCAATTAATACAGAGCTATCACTCACCAGATACAGTGACCACAATGTACTGCTGGGGGGCTGGCGTCTGCGGTCCCGTTGTCTGGGTGGTAGGTGTGGGTGGAGCCACTTGTAGTTCTGCCACATACTGTTGAGGTGTAGCCTGGCCTGAAGCAGGTGGAGTTGTCTGGAGTTCTGCCACGTAGGTCTGAGTCGCCATCCTGGCTGGTGAACGGGTCTGCAACCCTACGGGAGACTGAGGAGATCGGGAGTCATTACAGGTGTGCTGCACCAAACATATTATAAATGGTTTACAGTGCCTTGAAAAAGTATTCATACCCCTTGCAATTTTCCACATTTTGTCATGTTACAACCTAAAATGTAAATGTATTTTATTGGGATTTTTTGTGATAGACCAACACAAAGTGGCACATAATTGTGAAGTGGAAGGAAAATGATAAATGGTTTTCAAATTTTTTTTTTAGAAATAAATTTGTATTCAGCCCCCTTTACTCTGATACCCCTGAGAAAAATCTAGTGGAACCAATTGCCTTCAGACGTCACCTAATTAGTAAAAAAAAGTCCACCTGTGTGTAATTTAATCTCAGTATAAATACAGCTGTTCTGTGAAGCCCTCAGAGGTTTGTTAGACCCCTTTCACACTGGGGCGTATTTCAGGCGTTTTTCAGGCGCTTTGGCGTTAAAAAAAAGCACCTGTAAAGCGCCTGAAAGAAGCCGCAACTGCAATCACAATGTGAAAGCCCGAGTGCTTTCACACTGAGACCCCTTTCTTACTATGGCATTTTTTAGGCGCTTTAGCGTTAAAATAAGCGCCTGTAAAGCGCCTGAAAGAAGCTGCAACTGCAATCCCAATGTGAAAGCCCGAGTGCTTTCACACTGAGGCGCTGCACTGGCAGGGCGTCAGAAAAAGTCCTGCAAGCAGCTTCTTTGCAGCGCTTTTGGAGCGGTGAATACACCGCTCCTAAAGCGCCTCTTCCCATTGAAATCAATGGGAAGCACCTGAAAAACGCCTGAAAAGCGCTTGTAGCAGCAGCGCTTTGTGGGCGCTTTTAACCCCTTTTTTGGCCACTAGCAGGGGTTAAAAGCGCCCCACTAGCGCTCGAAAAGCGCTGGTAAAGCGCCGCTAGTTTAAGCGGCGCTTTACGAGTGTTTTTCAGGCGCTGGCAGTGTGAAAGGGCTCTTAAAGCACTTGAGTTTTCACATTGGAATTGCAGATGAGGCTTCTTTCAAGCGTTTTACAGGCGCTTTTTTTAACGCTAAAGCGCCTGAAAAACGCCCCAGTGTGAAAGGGGCCTTAGAGAACCTTAGTAAACAAACAGCATCATGAAGGCCAAGGAACACACCAGCCAGGTCAGGGATAAAGTTGTGGAGAAGTTTAAAGCAGGGTCAGGTTATAAAAAAAATTAGGGATGTACCGAAATTTCGGCCGCCGAAACATATTATCCGAAAATGGCCTTTTCGGCAATTTGGCGAAAGAGAAATATTACCGATAATGGAGCAGAAAATGGTGCGGGGCTCCGCCCCCCGCCACTGGTGCCACCCATTAAGGGGGTGTCCTATAGCGCAGAAGAGAGGAGAGATGCCGCCTGGTTGATTAGAGTGCCGGGAACATCACAGCTTTCATTTCAATAGCTATGTTTTCCCCGCCTCGCGCCGTCACATACAGCCCCTCCCTTTTTTCTGGGGAACTTTGATAGACAGATCACCCGTCCCAGTGAATGCAGCCGCAAGGATTTCAGTTTGTTGTTCAACTGAGTTGTACAGTTTATAGGTCACATTAAAGGTGGAAAAAGTTCTGAAATGATTCATCTTTCTCTCATTTTTTTACATCACAGAAACCTGACATTTTAACAGGGGTGTGTAGACTTTTTCTATCCACTGTACATACACTATATTACCAAAAGTATTGGGACACCTGCCTTTACACGCACATGAACTGTAATGTCATCCCAGTCTTAGTCCGTAGGGTTCAATATTGAGTTGGCCCACCCTTTGCAGCTATAACAGCTTCAACTCTTCTGGGAAGGCTGTCTACAATGTTTAGGAGTGTGTCTATGGGAATGTTTGACCGTTCTTCCAGAAGCGCATTTGTGAGGTCAGGCGCTGATGTTGGACGAGAAGGCCTGGCTTGCAGTCTCCACTCTAATTCATCCCAAAGGTGTTCTATCAGGTTGAGTGTGCAGGCCAGTCCAGCTCCTCCACCCCAAACTCGCTCATCCATGTCTTTATAGACCTTGCTTTGTGCACTGGTGGGCAGTCATGTTGGAACAGGAAGGGGCCATCCCCAAACTGTACCCACGAAGTTGGGAGCATAAAATTGTCCAAAATGTCTTGGTATGCTGACGCCTTAAGAGTTCCCTTCACTGGAACTAAGGGGCCAAGCCCAACCCCTGAAAAACAACCCCACACTATCATGGGGGCTCCACCAAATGATTTGGACCAGTGCACAAAGCAAGATTTCTTCTTTTGCCTCTATCAATACAGTATACAGAGTGAGTGTTGTCCTGGCAGGGCAGGGAGTGTGGTCCTGGCTGGATCATCAGGTAAAAATAAAGGGAAAAGAAAAAAAATATATATAATAATAATAAAAAAAAAAAAATTATATATATATATATATATATATATATATATATATATATATATATATATATATATATATATATATATATATATATATATATATATATATATATATCATTTTTTTGGGGGGGTTTTAACAGACATTAAAGGGTACGTTTGTTTCTTTTACAAAAAAATGAAAAGGTGAATGTCATGGCCACCCCTCTGGACCCTGGTGCACATAGCGGTACTGACGCTCTGTTCCACCGGTGTAGTGATCTCTACACCACAGTAAAGCCCCATACACACGGTCGGACAATCCGCGGACCAGGTCGGTCGGATCCTGTCCGTCATACTTTGTCTGATGTTGGTTTTGCGTACACACGGTCGGACAAAGTTGTCGGAAAATCCGATCATTCTGAACGTGGTGACGTTTGTTGCCTACGACGGGACTACGTAGAGGCTAGTAGCCAATAGCTTTGGTCTTGTAATGTGATCTGAGCATGCGTAGCACTTTGTCCGGTCGGACAACCGTACACACGATCGGATTTGGTGTGATCGGACCGGGTTGTCGGCAAATCTATCCAGCAGGAGATAAGACTTTGTCCGTCGGACAATCCGACGTACACTGTCCGATGGTGCATACACACGGTCTGATTTTTCAACAACATTGTCCGATCGGACAGAATCCATGAAAAAATCCGACCGTGTGTATGGGGCTTAAGGCTCCTTTCACACTTGTACTACTACTGTGCCGATTTTGGAATGCAACTTTAATGCAACTTTGGATGGGTGCAACTTAGGTACGACTTTGGCTTTGACCAATGATAATGGACAACTGTTGAACAACTGTTGCATTGTATAACATTCAGGTACAACTTTCCTGCAACTTTTGAGGGTTAACATTGAAGTCTATGGTCCTCAAGTTGCATGAAAGTCGGATCAAAGTAGTGCATGAATTACTTTGAAGTTGCTGCAACTTTAAGTTGCACACATATGAATGGTTATCGTTGGAAAACATGTGCAATGACTTGTCATGCAACTTTGGTTGCATGAGAAATTGCACAAGTGTGAACGGAGCCTTAGTGTCCAACATAAAGTGCCCATTGGTCAGTGCAGCCCTGTGATCATGCGGACCAATGAAAAGCACCTCTGATGCCGCGTACACATGATCGGAATTCTCGTCGGAAAAAGCTCTGATGGTTTTCCCGTCGGAATTCCGACGGAATTTTTCTCAAACTGTCTTGCCTACACACGGTCACACCAAATTTCCGACGGTCTGTAACACAGCGGCATAAAACACGTTCGACAGCACTATAAAAGGGAAGTTTAATGCTTCCGAGCATGCGTTGAATTGTTTCCGAGCATGCGTCGGAATTTTGCGTGTCGGAATTGCATACACACGATCGGAAAATCCGATAGAAAGGTTTTCCGTCTGAAAAATTGAGAACAGGTTCTCAATCCAAAGTCCGTCGGAAATTCCAACAGAAAAAGACCGATGGGCATACACACGGTCGGAAAATCCGATGAAAAGCTCCCATCGGACTGTTTCCATCCGAAATTCCGACCGTGTGTACGCCGCATTAGGCTTCATCTTCCGGTAAGGTGCCCCAGAAGAAAGAAGTGCTTCTCATTGGTCAGCACGATCACGCCATGGTGAGCATTATAATGGCTACTCACCTCTGTATTGCGTTGTATGGACTGCTACTGCGGCAGGGTCCGGAAGGGGTGGTCGGGATATTTGAAGTTCGTTCATCTTTTAAATAAACGTTTAAGGCTTGATTTACACCGATGCGATTTCAGATGCGACTTGGGTCACACTGAAAATTTGGGATGAGCCCTCTTGTACACCCTTTCTAGCAAACTTTGCACAAAAATAGGGATTTTTGGTTCACACATATTGCAATACATGTTTAAGCTGGCCAACTGCGTCAAAGTAATCCCCTCTCTGGCCAGTCCCTACTCTGCTCTGCAAAATGCAAATGATCCAAGTGGGTATAGTGACAATATGGGGCAAAGAGACGCAACTTGAAAGGAGAGCTGCAAGGTTCAGGTCGCACTGAATCACATGACAATGATGATAACATTGCTTCCAATGGTGCCTGTTCACATCACTGCAGTGCAGCCGCGGTGCTACTTTGGTGCAATTCACATTGCGATTTGGCCCCATAGATTATGCAAACCACATCCAAAATGCAACAAAAGTAGCATCAAATTTGCACTACATAAATCGCACTGCAAATCGAATCAAAATCGCATCTCAGTTGTGTGAACCGAACCTATGTGAACTTACCCTTCAACTTAAAGCAGAGCTTAAAGTAAAACTTTAGTGAGAAAATGAAGTCCTGCTAGATGACATCAGGCTGGTCACTTTTGCAGGTATATCTATGTAAATTTAAATTTAGACCAAACTGTATTCTGCAACATTACTTTGGTGAAAATAACCAAAATCATTGTATATTATTTAGTCTGTAGGAAAGTTATGGAGCCCACAAACTATGGGATATACATCTGAAAATTGGTCAGTTCTGATGCCCTGACATCCTATCTCATTGCTTGATGAGAGAGTGAAGTTACACTTTAACCACCTCAATGCCGGGCACTTTCACCCCCTTCCTTCCCAGACCAATTTTCAGCTTTCATCGCTCTCGCACTTTCAATGACAATTGCGCGGTCATGCTACGCTGTACCCAAATTCAATTTTTATAATTTTGTTCGCACAAATAGAGCTTTCTTTTGGTGGTATTTATTTACGACTACGTTTTTTTTTTTTTTTTTTTGCGATATAAGCGAAAAAAGAGCAGAAATTTGGAAAAAAAAAACAATATTTTCTTTTATTCTATTTTAAAAGAAATCCAATAAAATCGAATTTTGTCATAAATTTAAGCCACAATGTATTCTGCTACATGTTTTTGGTAAAAAAAAATCCCGTTAAGCGTATAATAATTAGTTTGCATGATCATGGACATATGTACGCAAATGATCATGTACAGATGTGTGCAGGTGATCACGGACAGATGTGCGCAAATGATCATTGGGACATGTGATTTTACTGTTATATATGTAGGGGACATGTGTTTTTGGGGATCATTACTATGTGGGGACATGTGTTTTTGGGGATCATTACTATGTGGGGACATGTGTTTTGGGGATCATTACTATGTGGGGACATGTGTTTTTGGGGATCATTACTATGTGGGGACATGTGTTTTGGGGATCATTACTATGTGGGGACATGTGTTTTTGGGGATCATTACTATGTGGGGACATGTGTTAGGGGGCATTGTGTGTTTACTGTGTGTTTTACATGTGTGGTGACATGTTGTGTGTTTACACTAGACTGGAGATAAGTGAGTAAAAAGCTGTAAAAAACAGCTCATACTCACTGATCACCAGCCGGCTGCAGAGATCAGCTCTCCTCTCCTCAGCGTCCACTTCCGTGTGAGGAGAGGAGAGCAGGTTGCCTAGCAACCGGCTGTTTGTTTACATCACATGGCGGCCGTGATTGGACACGGCCGTCATGTGATCAGGACTAATCACAGAGCCCTCCTGCTGATCTAAGATGCGACGTGTCCGGGTGACACAAGCATATCGGGGTTGCGCCGCTGAGGGATGTTCCTGAACGTCCACTCAGAAGGAGAGATAGCCCACCCGGCCGTTTATATGCAGTGGCCGGGTGGGAAGTGGTTGACAACTAGCCGACCAGCTCACGCAGATATACTGTGGCAGGTCGGCTCTCCTGTGCGAATCGACGTACCTGTATGTCAGTCCATGAAAGAAGTATAGCGGGTGCATGCCGCAGGAGCATGCCCGCAGACTGGATGATCCGCCGGCGACACGTGCGAATTGGATGCAGGTGTAAGCCGCCTCCTATTCGCATAGGTGTGAACCGGGCCTTAAACTTTTCCATTTCTGCAGTTACTTCCTGGTTTCTGGCCTAGGCCAAAATGATGTCATACATCCCAGGAGTCTTCAGGAGGGGAGGAGGGGCTTTCTCATCTAAGCACGCCCTCCTGTCTGCATGCCTGATCTAAGGGCAGATGGATTCCCAGGAAGTAAATGCTGCCCTTACTGAAGATGGGTTAGGGGGGTGTATTTCAAAGTGATTGCTCAACAAAATAAAGCACGGAGACTTGGATAGATTGGGGAGATTACTTTGAACGTTAAAATTTTATTAAATAGCATTTTTAGTTTGTGGCGCTCACATGCTGTGGAGTTCTGCTTTAATATAAAAGAACAAGTTAATGCATAAAATGCTTTGTGAATTGAAAGCGATCTCCGATCGATTGTAAAGATCAGCGAATAGAAGGTAATGAAGGGAAGCATCTAATCAATGATCCCCAATGTTCTCTATTTGCAGCCTTTGCCCTGATCTCTGGGAATGGGGTGGTCAGGCTGGAAGTTGTGTGTTGATCACGTGGCCTCTGACCCCGCCCCCTCCGCACAGTCCTGTCTATACTTAGTAAAGTCACTGGTCAGGTTTCAGTCACGTGTCTATCCCCCAAAAGGGCGTGTACTGAGGTCCCCTGTCATTGGCTGTCGCTGCACGTTCTTACATAACTCCACACCAGTCACGAGTTCCAGCTACAAGTCACTTCCTATCCAGTCACACTCCACACTGTGATGGTTTCGTCCAACCCCCCCTACTTTCGGCTCCTGCCTGGTAAGGCCCGCCTGCCCTGAAGGCCTCGGCCAATCCACGGCCGCGGCAAGCAGGGCCACGCCCACCTCTTCTCAGGTTTCCATGGCGACGCGCGGCCCTGCGCCTCTCCCGCTCTCAGCAGGCGCCGCCATTTTAGAAAAGGGGAGGGGCGACAGCACCGTTTTGACGTCGTCATAACGACCGAATGCCGCCCGCTTTCCCCAGTGTAGTCGGCGCGGTTCGGAGCACTTACCTAGCAGCGCTTCCCCCTGCGACGGCGGCGCCGTGTCCGCTCAGTCAGCGCGATGTTGGGGCTCCACTCCGAGGCTGGACCGCTGCTTGCGCCCGAGGTGGGGAGACACCGGCCCCGCCCTGCCGGCGAGAATAAAATGCCGCCCGGTGCGGCGGGGGACCGGGCCCGGTGGCGCCGGGGGTTGTTGTTGTTGATTCCTGTTGCCGGGGTTCTTGTCGCCACGACTACCGTGGCTATGGCCGCTCCGTCCCTCACCCGGGCAACTGTTGCTAACGTCCCTCCCCCCTCTTCCTTGTCGTCAACGCAGGCAAAGCGATACAGGCGCCCGATTGGCTGAGGCCCGCGTCAGTCAAAGCTCTCGGGGCGTGGATTAGGAAAAGCGAACGTCACTTAGTGGGCGGCGAGCTCTTGGGCTAGGCGTGCTGTGATTGGCACAGCGCCTGTCAGTTAGCTGTAGGGCGAAAACGATTGGATGGATGTAGCATGGGCCCGGTCCCGAGTGTCTGTATAGCAACGGTTGCCACCCTGCAGGGTTGTTGATAGGCCTGTGCTGGATTCCTGTCACTATGTGACTGGGCGAGTACAGCGGCCTGGCCCTGAGAGCAGTGCGCAGGCGTGAGAAGCAGGAGCTTCTGGGAGTTGTAGTTCTTCACACTGTCCACGTAGTCTGTAGTCCTTCTACAGTCATGTGTCTGAAGAAAGAACAGCAGTGCTTGTTGCCATGAGCAACGGGGGGGCTGCTGCAGTCTTTCATATTCTCTTCATCCTAGAAGTTTTAACACGAATCTTATTTTTTTTTAAATTATTATTACTATCAATATTTAATAAACTTTGTTTTTTCCTTAGAGTTCAGCATGAATAATGGGCTTAGAATGATCGCTCTCACTCCAGCAGGCAGCTTGGCGATCTTTTTGATGGTCTTGTGTGTGGGCACCCCCGACACGTGCATTTATGTGGGGGTGGGGGGCTCGAAATGTTTCTGGGGGGCATGATAAAGCGGAAATATACCCATCAATTTAACCGTTTAACCACTTCAGCCCCGGAAGATTTGGCTGCTGAATGACCAGGCCATTTTTTTGCGATTCGGCACTGCGTCGCTTTAACTGACAATTGCGCGGTCGTGCGACGTGGCTCCCAAACACAATTGACGTCCTTTTTTTTTCCCACAAATAGAGCTTTCTTTTGGTGGTATTTGATCACCCCTGCGGTTTTTATTTTTTGCGCTATAAACAAAAAAAGAGCGAAAATTTTGAAAAAAACACTATTTTTGTACTTTTTGCTATAATAAATATCCCAATTTTTTTTAAAAAAAGCAAATTTTTTTTCTCCGTTTAGGCCGATATGTATTCTAATTATTTTTGGTAAAAAAATTGCAATAAGAGTACATTGATTGGTTTGCACAAAAGTTATAGCGTTTACAAAATAGGGGATAGATTTATAGCATTTTTATTATTTTTTTTTTTTTACTAGTAATGTCGTTGATCTGCGATTTTTATCGGGACTGCGACATTATGGCGGACACATCGGATACTTTTGACCCATTTTTGGGACCTTTGTCATTTATACAGCGATCAGTGCTATGAAAAAGCAATGATTACTGTAAAAATGTCACTGGCAGGGAAGGGGTTAACCACTAGGGCGCGATCAAGTGATCCCTGTGTGTGTTTCTAACTGTAGGGGGAGGGGACTGACCTAGAGGAAGTGACGGATCGTGGTTCCTAGCTATAAAGAACTCACGATCTGTCACTCCTCACAGAACAGGGATGTGTGTGTTCACACACACACACACACACACACATGTCCCTGTTCTGCATCTCGTGCCTGCGATCGTTCGTGGCCGGCGACCGTCGGCCAAGAGCATCTGCACCCCGCTGTGCAGCGTGCGTCTGCTATCCTGATCCCGCGAGCCGACGTATAGCTACGACAGCCCGCGGGATCGTGCCGACCTGCCACCGTATAATGATGGTGGCTGGTCGGCAAGCGGTTAAAAAACCATTCCCGCCACGTGTCAGGACTGTAAGGTCTCGTTTACATTTGCTTCAAAATGTGACACATTGGTCACGCTTCTTTAACCAGTTCCGGACCGTCCACCGTATATATATATATATATACACACTGCGGCAGGGCAGCCCGGCTGCGCAAAATCACGTACAGGTACATGATTTTGTGTACGGTATCCAGGGGATGGGCCTCCGCGATGGCCTCCGGGATCTGCTGAATGAGGGTACCAATAAGATGGGGATCTGCTGAATGAGGGTACCAATAAGATGGGGATCTGCTGAATGAGGATACCGATAAGCCGGAGAACTCCTAAAAGAGGGTAATAACAAGCTAGGGATCTGCTGAACGAGGGCACTGATAATCTGGGGATCTGCTGAATGAGGGTACTACTAAGCTGGGGATCTGCTGAACGAGGGTACTAATAAGCTGGAGATATGCTGAACGAGGGCACCAAAAAGCTGGGGATCTGCTGAACGAGGATACCGATAAGCTGGGGAACTGCTAAAGGAGGGTAATAATAAGCTAGGGATCTGCTGAATGAGGGTACCAATAAGCCTGGAATCTGCTGAACAAGGGTACTACTAAGCTAGGGATCTGCTGAACAAGGGTACCGATAATCTGGGGATCTGCTGAACAAGGGTAGTAATTAGCTGGGGATCTGCTGAACGAGGGTACTAATAAGCTGGGAAACTCCTGAATGAGGGTACTACTAAGCTGGGAATCTGCTGAACGAGGGTACTAATAAACTGGAGATATGCTGAAGGAGGGCACCAATAAGTAGGGGATCTGCTGAACGAGGGTACCAATACGCTGGAGAACGGCTAAATGAGGGTAATAATAAACTGGGGGATCTGCTTTAAATAGGGTACTGATAAGCTGGGGATCTGCTAAACGAGGGCACCAATAAACTGGGTTTCTTCTGAATGAGGATACTACTTACCTAGGGATATGCTAAATGAGGGAACTACTAAGCTGGGGATCTGCTGAACGAGGGTACTAAGGAGCTGGGGGCATTACTGAGTTGTGAAGTCACTAGCCTCAGGTTATATACAGAGATGAACCAAATCCTTCTACATAAGTTGTACCTGTTTATCTGCGGTGTTCTCTTCTCTACATCCATTCAAAGTCCAGAATTTATACAGCTTGTTTGAGCTGTCAGAAAAAAAGGGGATGGAGAGCTGAAATGACACTGACAGTACAGTGTTCAGCGAAGAGAGCTGATTGGAGGGAAGGGACACACCCCCCTCCACAGAGCACACAGAAAACAGCTGAGGCTGTCAATCAGCTGGAGGTCTCTCCTGTCACCTTTTTTCTCTTGGTGTCAGGAAAACTTGTCAGAAGTGATTCATACAGATAGCAGAGGAGCAAAGCAGCAGACAGAAATGACACGTAGTGCTCTGGACTGACACAATTACACACTATAGAGGGATATGGTTTGTTCATATTTCATGTCAGAAGTTTACAGCCACTTTAATGTGTGCTTTGGCCGGTTCACACTAGATGTGGTGCGAATTCGCTGACAATCCGCACGGCATCAAAATCCCAACTTGTTCATGCAAACTGATTGCGGCGTGTATGTTAAGTTAACAACACCTCGCAATCAGTTTGCAAAACGCAGCGCGATTTGCAGAATCGGATCGCATAGGTATGAACAAAAAAAGGGTCCTACACAAGTTTGGTCCGAATGCGTTGTGAATTCAGCCATACTGTTTGGCTGAATTTGCATGGCACAGACATCGCGTGTGATGTGCAATGCAGTGCGAGTCACATGCGATGTTTGGCATCGCACTAGTGTGAACTGGCCCTTAAAGCGGTGTTCCGGCCGAAATTATACTTTTTAAATAAAAATACCCCTATAATACACAAGCTTAATGTATTCTAGTAAAGTTAGTCTGTAAACTAAGGTCTGTTTTGTTAGTTTTTAGCAGTAGTTTGTTATTTTATAAACTTGCAGCAGGCCGTGGCCATCTTAAGTGTGGGCATCTGAAGCCAGACTGTATTTCTTCCTGGATCTCATCCTTGCAGATCTCGTACATGCTCAGTGCAGCATAAGCAGTGTAATAGGTTTCAGGTCAGGTTTATATAGCAACGGCAGTGTCAGAGGAAGTTGCTGCCCCTTCCCAGGAGGCATTGCAAACAGGAAATGATGCGATGGGCCGCGGCCAGGGAGGAGGAAGTGAAAAATGAATCAGTCTGTGCTGAAAAAAAAATAAAAAAAATATCCAATTTGTTTACAGTGCACAGTTTAGGGAGGGATGCTGAAGAGTTGTAAAAGTGGGTGGAACTCCACTTTAAAGTTGAAGCGAGTGTAAACAAGCCCTAACTGTCACATTGGTTGTGCTCTCAACCAAACTGTCAAACCATCAAATTGTTGCTGTCATAACTGATCACGTGTGTAGCATTATGGAAAATCAAACAGAGGCCAAGCCTCTTACACACGATCGGATTTTCCGACAGGAATTGTGTGATGACAGGCTGTTGGCGGAAAATCCGACCGCTTGTACGCTGCATCGGACAATTGTTATCGGATTTTCCTTGGACAAATGTTGGATGGCAGGCTTTAAAATTTTCCGCGGACAAATGTCTGTTGTCGGATTTTCCGATCGTGTGTACACAAGTCCGTCGGACAAAAGTCCAAAGTAAAAACACGCATGCTCTGAAGCAAGGAATGAGCCAGAAGCTGTCGGTCTTGTAAACTAGCGTTCATAATGGAGAATTAACATTCATGACGCAGCTAATGATGAAATCTCCAAATGCAGAGCACAATTCTCTTCTTCTTTCATGTGGTAACAATGAAGCTGCTTTGCTGGTGATACTGATGAAGTTATAGCAAACTCATTTTAAAGCCTTTTTTTTCTAGTGATATCAAGAATAATATTATTATGCTTGTTATTTTTTATTTTTTTTGGTGCAAGTTACCACAACACCATTATCCCGGAGTTTTTAAGATCAAAGATACAACTATGTTGGTGTCCCTTGTTAATTTTACATTGTATTTTTTAAAATGTAACTGCCGACTCCCAAACTGTCATTTTAAGTAAAACACATAGCCAAGTATTATTCTCCACAATTTTTTTTATTGTGCATTAAAACAGAAAACAAATAAAATGAGACATGCTATCTGCCAATAGAACTTAACCAAAAAGTGCATTCTATGCATCCAAAAATATAGAAAATATACCAAATCAAATCATTATTCAACCAAAAAATAAAATAAAAGCCTCATGCATGTGTCCTGCTTCTTAATATAGGGGGTCAACAATGCCAAGAGTTGGTGAAAGCAGGGGTCCGTCATCCGGAGATAATTCCGAAAATCACCCGGATTATTCTCCTGGAGCTCCCGCAGCAAAGGCACATGACACAATTGGTCACGATTAATAAGGCAACCAATTTTTGGTCCAAGAAATCCTCCTTCGCCTGTTCCTGGACCGAACTTGGGTCAAAGCAATAACTCCAAGGCCAATGATAAATAACACGTTATCTCCTCCGATTCCGCAACATGGCTGGTTGATGAACGGCCGTTCAGAAACTAACCGAAAAGCGCAAAATGAAATGTGAGAATCAACACAAACCACATAGTACGTCACTACGTTCGTGTTTGTTGGCCGACAATTCCTTGCTGTTTGTATGCAAGACAAGTTCCTGGCCAACGCCCTTCGGACAAAAGTCTGAGGTTTTGTCTGCGGAAAATCCGATCTTGTGTATGAGGCTTTAGAGTCGGTTCCCTCCTTGAAGACCTGTTTGGCTCCCTTGGGTGTGGTTGTGCCCCTCTTCCTTCAGGTTTTTACTATAGTCATGCAAGACTTTGGGGTTGATTTACTAAAAGAAAATCCACTTTGCACTACAAGTACACTTGGAAGTGCAGTCGCTGTGAATCTGAGGGGAAGATCTGAATGAGGGGAAGCTCTGCTGATTTTATCATCCAATCACGTACAAGCAAAAATGCTGTTTTTTATTTTCCTTGTATGTTCCCCTCGGATCTACAGCGACTTTACTTCCAAGTGCACTTCCAGTGCAAAGTGGATTAGTCCTTAGTAAATACCCCCCCCCCCCCCGCTCCCCATGACCTAAATTACTGTTATTTGCTTACTCTGATTGCAGAGACCACCAGAAGCACAACTCCACGCCCTCTGCTACAGATTCTTTATCCTATTTGTCTGCACCTTCATGAATGCCAAGACTGTGTCTGCAAAGCTTGATTTTGAGTCGCTCCAGTCCTTGAGCTTACCTCTGAGGATTCCAACACACTATTCCCAACGTACACGTTCCTGTAAAAATGGTTGTGCATATAAGTGGGTGCTGAAGCAACCACCAGCTGAAACCATGAATAGTCAGCGATATATGTCACCAGCACACCAAGGATCTCCAGAACAGCTCCAAAGCTTTATTAAGCGATCACATTGTTACAGCAGATATCAAAGTTTCAGAGGCTCGCAGAACCCCTTCATCAGGCATATGAAGATCACATCACATGCCTGATGAAGGGGTCCTGCGAGGCTTCGAAACGTGGATATCTGCTGTAATGATGTGAGTGCTGAATAAGGCTTTGGACTCGTTCTGGAGATCCTTGGTGTGCTGGTGACTAGGGATGAGCCGAACACCCCCGGGTTTGGTTTGCACCAGAACCCGCAAACTGACCTAAAGTCCGTGCGAGCATAAGAACCCTATTAGTTACAATGGATGCGTATGTTCGAAATCAAAAGTGCTAATTTTAAAGGCTAATATGCATGTTATTGTCATAAAAAGTGTTTGGGGACCTGGATCCTGCCCCAGGGGACATGTATCAATGCAAATTTTCTTTTTAAAAACTGACGTTTTTTCAGGAGCAGTGATTTTAATAATGCTTAAAGTGAAACAATAAAAGTGTAATATTCCTTTAAATTTCGTACCTAGGGGGTGTCTATAGTATGCCTGTGAAGGGGCGCATGTTTCCTGTGCTTAGAACTGTCCCTGCACAAAGTGTCATTTTTGCAGGAAAAAAAAGCTATTTAAAATCACTCGCGGCTAATGAATTGACGGCTCCCGTAACACAGAGAACGGTCATTCATTGAAAATCATTGATAAAAAAAAAGTCATTGATAAAAAATAAAAAATTTTTTTTAAAAAAAGCGTGGGGGTCCCCCCAAATTTAATAACCAGGCCCTTCAGGTCTGCTATGGATATTAAGGGGAACCCCAGCCAAAAAAAAAAAAAAATGGCGTGGGGTCCCCCTCAAAAATCCATACCAGACCCTTGAGGTCTGGGATGGATTTTAAGGGGAACCCCGGCCCAAAAAAAATGGCGTGGGGTCCCCCTCAAAATCCATACCAGACCCTTATCCGAGCATGCAACCTGGCAGGCCGCAGGAAAAGAGGGGGGACGAGAGCGCCCCCCCCCTCCCTCCTGAACCATACCAGGCCACATGCCCTCAACATTGGGAGGGTGCTTTGGGGGTCTGAGACCCCCCAAAGCACCTTGTCCCCATGTTGATGAGGACAAGGGCCTCGTCCCCACAACCCTGGCCATTGGTTGTGGGGGTCTGCGGGCGGGGGGCTTATCGGAATCTGGAAGCCCCCTTTAACAAGGGGACCCCCAGATCCCGCCCCCCCCTGTGTGATATGGTAAGGGGTACAAAAGTACCCCTACCATTTCACCAAAAAAGTGTCAAAAATGGTAAAAATGACAGGAGACGGTCTTTGACAATTCCTTTATTAAAATCTTCTTTCTTCTGGTCTTCCTTTCTTCATTCTTCGGTTTCTTCATCTTCTCCTTCCGGCATCTTCTTCCATCTTCTTCTTCCATCATCTTCTTCCTCTGATCCGCTTCTTCTTGCTCTGGTCTTCTCGTCCGGCATCTTCTTCCGCGGTGTCCGTGGGGGCACTCGAGAAGAGGAGGAGGCGCCGCAGGGGGATTCCAGAAAAGGATTGCAAAACCCTTGCACATGTATAACATGTTTGTTATTTTTTTAAACTTTACTTTAATTGAACAAGCTACAGTTAGTAGCTGATCCCCCCATTACATCAGTAATCTACCATTAAAGCCGGCCCTCCATGGGTCGAATTCTGAACATATTTTCTTTCGAAAAAAATGAAATTTTGTGTATTTTATAATTTGATGGTGCCACCATTGATTTTGAAATTCGACCATGCAAGCCTTGAATTTCACCTCATGTTCCTACAGAAAAGAAAATTTGTGGCTGGGAATGTTTTTTTTTTTTCAGGTCACAGCTCATGCACACTTCTTTTTCGATTATATTTCTCGCATGATTCTCCCAACATTGATTAGAAATTTGTTAGTTTTTCCAAAAAATTCCAACATGCCCGATCACTCAAATTCGATGGCTGCGCGAAAATCGCCCGTTGCAGCAGCCCAATAATGGTGTGACATTCGAAAAAATTAAAATCTTAGTTACGATTTTCGTAAGAAAATTCATTTGGAATTTGGAGCTTAAATATCCATCTGAGCGACCGTGGATCAGGTGACTCAGAAGCAGGAACTCAGGTTAGGTGTGTCATTTGCCAATCCGCATGCAATAAATCACAAAGGAGAGATTTTCTAGCTGAGTACATTTTATTTTTAGTTTGCAGGAACCTCATTTTATGCTCTTTTTTTACCCAACTGTGCACAAGGGAATGACGACAGATAGTACTGATGTGACAGCCTGTGGTAGATTAGTGGTTTGTATCTGTCTTCACGTTGAACATTCTTCCTGTCAAGTAAACCATAACTGTTTCCTTTGCTGGAAGGTACATGGCAGAGCATTTGTGGTAAATCAACCTCATATTGTTATCTGTGGAAAAACGCCTGAAAACGATACACTCAGGTGTGAATGCAGCCTTATGCCGCTTACACGCTACCGGACTTTCCGGCAGACTATGTCCGACGGTCTTCCCGACGGACTTTCGGCGGAGTTCCGACGGACTTTCCAAACGAACGGACTTGGACACACACGAACAGACTAAGTCCATTCGTAAGTCCGTTCGTTTTGAACGTGATGACGTAAATGGGACTAAAAAAGGAAGTTCAATAGCCAGTAGCCAATAGCTTCCCTTGCGTCGTATTTGGTCCGTCGGACCAGCAAACAGACAAACGGTTTTCCCGAATTTAGTCCATCAGATAGATTTGAAACATGTTCTATTTCTAGGTCCTTCTGATTTTTTTTTTTTTTTTTCGATCGGATTTGCCCACACACGATCGGATTGTCCGACGGACTAATACCTTCAGACCTAGTCTGACGGAAAGTCCGGTCGTGTGTACGTGGCATAAGAGGGATTATTCTTCCCACTGACTACCAATAAAGACTAAGTTTGCAGCATTAAAATCTCCCTCTGAAAAGCTCATTGTGTATCATATGTATGCTGCCATGTTGGCGTCAGGAAAATGGAAAATTGTATCAAATATTTACCATAATTTTCCTTTCCTGACGCCAATACATGGTAGCATATGAACCCTTTCTCTGATCTTTGTGCTTTATACGGAGAATGGGGGAGGTAACTCTAATGCCCCGTACACACGGTCGGAAATTCCAACAGATAATGTCCGATCGGACCATGTTGTTGGAAAATCCGACCATGTGGTCTCCATCGGACTTTTTCCGTCAACATTTCCGACGGAAAAAATTAGAGATCCTGCTCTCAAATTTTCCGACAACAAAATCCGATCTGACTTTTTCCGATCGTGTGTAGAGAATTCCGACGGACAAAGTGCCACGCATGCTCAGATCAAATTACAAGACCAAACCTATTGGCTAATAGCCTCTACATAGTTCCGTCGTATGCAACGAACGTCACCGCGTTCAGAATGATCAGATTTTCCGACAACTTTGTCCAACCGTGTGTATGCAACACCAGTGTCGGACAAAATCCGTCGGAAAAAGTCAGACGGATTTTGTGGTCGGAATTTCCGACCGTGTGTACGGGGCATTACTCAGACTTTTATAGAGAAAAACAGGTCCAGTGGGTGGATATAGGAGCGGAGCTATATCATATGTATGCTGCCATGTATTGGTATCAGGAAAGGAAAATTATGGTAAGTATTTGATACAATTTTCCATTTTCACGCTGTTCAGTTTTTTCTTTCGTTTTTGCGTAAAAAAAAAAAAAGGAAGAAAAACGCATGACCATTAAATCCTATGGAACTCTTCACACTGGTTAGTTGCGGATCCATGGGGTTTTTAAAGTCCTACTTGCTGCATTTTTGGTGCAATAAAAGAAACGCACCAAAAACACATCTCTACATTGAAATGAATGGAATGAGCATCAAAAACCCACTCACCGTTGTGTTTTTGGTGTGGTTTTTGAGTCACATGTCCTTTTTTCACAGGTGCAAATCGCACCAGAAATGCTGTAAAAACCCATATGTTTTCTACTTGCACATTCTTGCAGTACTTAACTACCTAGGAGTGATATATATATATATATACCAAGTTGTATGGGACTACCACATTCACAATTATATGGACTTTTACTGTTTTATTGTTTATGATTCGTTGATAGTTTTGTTCTGTAGATAAGACTGGTAACAAGCAGGGAAAGGTACACAAGAAATCATTAACAGAGTGAACTGTTTGAGCCTGGGTTCACACTATTGTGAACACAAACATCGCATGGGATTCACACCCACACTGCTGTGACGATCACATGCGATGTCTGTGCAATGCGAGTTCAGCCATACAGTTGTATGGCTGAACTCGCATTGGATTTGCATAAAAAAAGGTGCAGGGACTTTTTTTTCCCCCACTGGAATCGGATCGCATGAGTGTTCACACCCATTCAATCTGATTCCTTTCCGAATCCACAGTTCACACTGTGATCTGATCTGGGGTTGTCATTAACATTGTATTGACACCCACAGCAGTCCGCAGAGGGAAGTGTGAACCACCTGCGGGAGAGATGCGATGCTGGAAACGCGCTGGTTCCCGCATCGCTATAGTGAGAACCCAGCCTTAAAACTCTCAGATGAGAGTGGAACTGTCTATATTTCACTATTATTAAAACAAAATAATTCAAACCTCATGGACACTTGGACACTATTGATAATCATAACTTTAAAATATTAGGACGCTTTTCAATTTACAGTATATATACTGTATGTATTTTATTTTTATTTATTTATTTAATTTTTATTTATTATTTCTTTTTTTTTATGGTTGAACTGGATGGACTTGTGTCTTTTTTCGGCCTAGCTAACTATGTAACTATGTATATATATATATATATACAGTATCTCACAAAAGTAAGTACAGCCCACATATTTTTGTAAATATTTTAATATATCTTTTCATTTTACAACACTGAAGAAATGACACTTGTCTACAATGTAAAGTAGTGAGTGTACAGCTTGTATAACAGTGTAAATTTGCTGTCCCCTCAAAATAACTCAACACACAGCCATTAATGTCTAAACCGCTGGCAACAAAAGTGAGTACACCCCTAAAGTGAATATGTCCAAATTGGGCCCAATTAGCCATTTTTCCTCCCTGGTGTCATGGGACTTGTTAGAGTTACAAGGTCTCAGGTGTGAATGGGGAGCAGGTTGAGATGTTTTCTCTACTTGGCTGCCCAGGCATACCTTCGCAAGGTAGTATTCTATATAGCCACATAGTTAATCTGGTTGAAAAAAGACACAAGTCCATCCAGTTCAACCAACAGAGAAAAAAAAACACAACACATAAATAGAAAACCTCCATTTACACTTTCCTATACCAACCGTTGATCCAGAGGAAGGCAAAAAAAAAAAATCAATAAAGCATGATTCAATTTGGTCCAGAGGAGGGGAAAAAAAATCCTGATCCCCCAAGAGACAAATATATATTCCCTGGGTCAACTTTACCTATAAATATTAGTATCCAGTTAGGTTATGTGCATTTAGGAAAGAATCCAGGCCTTTTTTTAAAACAATCTACTGAGCTGGCCAGAATCAGCTCTTGAGGGAGTCTATTACACTTTTTCACAGCTCTTACTGTGAATAAGCCTTTTTGTATTTTCCTCCAGTTGTAAAGAGTGCCCCTTGTCCTCTGTGATGACCTTAAAGTGAATAACTCTACACCAAGTTCACGATATGGACTACTTATGTCATGTCCCCCCTTAGTCGCCTCTTCTCAAGAGACAAATTCAGTTCCTCTAATCTTTCCTCCTAGCTGAGCAGCTCCATGCCTCTTATCAGTTTGGTTGCCCTTCTCTGCACTCTCTCTAGTTCCCCATCATCCTTTTTGTGAACTGGTGCCCAAAACTGAACTGCATATTCCAGATGAGGTCCTACTAATGATTTGGACAGGGGGGCAAAATTATATCTCTCTCTCTGCAGTACATACCTCTTTTAATACAAGAAAGAACTTTGCTCGCTTTGGAAAACACAGCTTGGCATTGCATGTCATTATTAAGCTTATAATCTACTGGAACACCCAGATCCTTCTCCACCACTGATTCCCCCAGTTGTCTTCCCCCTAGTAAATTTTTTTTTACAAATATCTGAACAAAATGTGGCGTGCATTTGTATTCAGCCCCCTTTACCCCTAACAAAAATCTAGTGGAACCAATTGCCTTCAGAAGTCACCTAATTAATATATAGAGTCCACCTGTGTGTAATTTAATCTCAGTATAAATACAGCTGTTCTGTTAGGCCCTCAGAGGTTTGTTAGAGTACCTTAGTGAACAAACAGCATCATGAAGGCCAATGAACACAGCAGACAGGTCAGGGATAAAGTTGTAGAGAAGTTTAAAGCAGGGTTAGGTTATAAAAAAAATATCCCAAGTATTGAACATCTCACAGAGCTCTGTTCAATCCATCATCTGAAAATGGAAAGAGTATGGCACAACTGCAAACCTACCAAGACATGGACGTCCACCTAAACTGACAGGCCGGGTATGGAGAGCATTAATCAGAGAAGCAGCCAAGAGACCCATGGTAACCCTGGAGGAGCTACAGAGATCCACAGCTCAGGTGGGAGAATCTGTCTACAGGACAACCATTAGTTGTGCACTCCACAAATCTGGCCTTTATGGAAGAGTGTCAGGAAAAGCATTATTAAAAGAAAGCCATAAGAAGTCCAATTTGTAGTTTGCGAGAAGTCATGTGGGGGACACAGAAAACATGTGGAAGAAGGTGCTCTGGTCAGATGAGACCAAAATGGAACTTTTTGGCCTGAAGCAAAGCGCTACGTGTGGCGGAAACACTGCACATCACCCTGAACACACCATCCCCACCGTGAAACATGGTGGTGGCAGGATCATGTTGTGGGGATACTTTTCTTCAGCAGGGACAGGGAAGCTGGTCAGAGTTGATGGGAAGATGGATGGAGCCAAATACAGGGCAATCTTAGAAGAAAATCTGTTAGTCTGCAAAAGACTTGAGATTGAGGCAGAGGTTCACCTTCCAGCAGGACAACAACCCTAAACATACAGCCAGAGCTACAATGGAATTGTTTAGATCAAAGCATATTCATGGGTTAGAATGGCCCAGTCAAAGTCCAGACCTAAATCCAATTAGGAATCTGTGGCAAGACTTGAAAATTGCTCTCCATCCAATCTGACAGAGCTTGAGCTATTTTGCAAAGAAGAATGGGCAAAAATGTCACTCTCTAGATGTGCAAAACTGATAGAGACATCCCCCAAAAGACTTGCAGCTGTAATTGAACCGAAAGGTGATTCTACAAAGTATTGACTCATGGGGGTTGAATACAAATGCACCCCCCACACTTTTCACATATTTATTTGTAAAAAATGTAGAAAATCATTTTCCTTCCACTTCATAATTATGTGCCACTTTGTGTTGGTCTATTGCATAAAATCCCAATAAAATACATTTACGTTTTTGGTTGTAACAAAATGTGGAAAATTTCAAGGGGTATGAATTCTTTTTCAAGGCACTATATGTATGATATGCGTGTATTTTTAGCCTCCAAGTGCATAACTTTACATTTATCAACATTAAACCTCATTAGCCACACAATTGCCCAATTAAATAGTGCATTGAGGTTGGCTTGTAAGTAGGGATGAGCCGAACACGGGGGGTTCATTCGGCTCGCACCAGAACCCGCGAACGGACCTAAAGTCCGTGCGAGCTTTCGAACCCTATTAGTTATAATGGATGCGAACGTTCAAAATCAAAAGTGCTAATTTTAAAGGCTAATATGCATGTTATTGTCATAAAAAGTGTTTGGGGACCTGGGTCCTGCCCCAGGGGACATGTATCAATGCAAATTTTTTTTTTAAAATTGGCCGTTTTTTAAGGAGCAGTGATTTTAATAATGCTTAAATTTAAACAATAAAAGTGTAATATTCCTTTAAATTTTGTACCTGGGGGGTGTCTATAGTATGCATGTAAAGGGGCGCATGTTTCCTGTGCTTAGAACTGTCCCTGCAAAAAGTGTCATTTTTGTAGGAAAGAAAGCTATTTAAAATCACTCGCGGCTAATGTTAATTGACGGCTCCCGTAACACAGAGTACAGTTATTCATTGAAAGTCATTCATAAAAAAAAAGTCATTCATAAAAAATAAAACATTTTAAAAAAAAAAAAGCAATAACCAGGCCCTTCAGGTCTGGGATGGATATTAAGGGGGGACCCCAGCCAAAAAAAAAAAAAAAATGGCGTAGGGTCCCCCTCAAAATCCATACCAGACCCTTGAGGTCTGGGATGTATTTTAAGGGGAATCCCAGACAAAAAAAATGGCGTGGGGTCCCCCTCAAAATCCATACCAGACCCTTGAGGTCTGGGATGTATTTTAAGGGGAATCCCAGACAAAAAAAATTGCGTGGGGTCCCCCTCAAAATCCATACCAGACCCTTATCCGAGCACGCAACCTGGCAGGCCGCAGGAAAAGAGGGGGGACCGAGAGCGGCCCCCCCTCCCGCCTGAACCGTACCAGGCCACATGCCCTCAACATTGGGAGGATGCTTTGGGGGTCTGAGACCCCCAAAGCACCTTGTCCCCATTTTGATGAGGACAAGGGCCTCGTCCCCACAACCGTGCCCGGTGGTTGTGGGGGTCTGCAGGCGGGGGGCTTATCGGAATCTGGAAGCCCCCTTTAACAAGGGGATCCCCAGATCCCGCCCCCCCCGTGTGAAATGGTAAGGGGGTACTTTTCCTACCATTTCACCAAAAAAGTGTCAAAAATTGTAAAAATGACAGGAGACGGTCTTTGACAATTCCTTTATTAAAATCTTCTTTCTTCTTTCTTCATCCTTCGGTTTCTTCATCTTCTCCTTCCGTCATCTTCTTCCATCAGCTTCCATTTTCGTCTTCCTCCGATCCGCTTCTTCTTGCGCTGGTCTTCTCGTCCTTCTCGTCCGGCATCTTCTTCCATGGCGTCGGCATCTGTTCTTCTGTCGGGCCGCTCCTCGCAATGGGAGGCTCCCGCTGTGTGAGGCTTCGCTCCGTCTGACAGGTCTTTTATAACGGAGGGCACCTGGTGACCCCGCCCCCCTCTGACGTCATGGGGAAAGCCATAGGGAATTCCCCATGACGTTCCCGTGCGTCAGAGGGGGCGGGGTCACCAGGTGCCCTCCATTATAAAAGACCTGTCAGAGGCAGCGAAGCCTCACATAGCGGGAGCCTCCCATTGCGAGGAGTGGCCCAAGAAGAGACACCGACGCCGACGCCATGGAAGAAGATGCTGGACGAGAAGGACGAGAAGGCCAGCGCAAGAAGAAGCGGATCGGAGGAAGAAGAAAATGGAAGAAGATGGAAGAAGATGACGGAAGGAGAAGATGAAGAAACCAAAGGATGAAGAAAGAAGAAAGAAGATTTTAATAAAGGAATTGTCAAAGACCGTCTCCTGTCATTTTTACAATTTTTGACACTTTTTTGGTGAAATGGTAGGGGTACTTTTGTACCCCCTTACCATTTCACACAGGGGGGGCCGGGATCTGGGGGTCCCCTTGTTAAAGGGGGCTTCCAGATTCCGATAAGCCCCCCGCCCGCAGACCCCCACAACCACCGGGCACGGTTGTGGGGACGAGGCCCTTGTCCTCATCAACATGGGGACAAGGTGCTTTGGGGGTCTCAGACCCCCAAAGCATCCTCCCAATGTTGAGGGCATGTGGCCTGGTACGGTTCAGGCGGGAGGGGGGGCTGCTCTCATCCCCCCTCTTTTCCTGCGGCCTGCCAGGTTGCGTGCTCGGATAAGGGTCTGGTATGGATTTTGAGGGGGACCCTACGCCATTTTTTTTTTGGCTGGGGTCCCCCTTAATATCTATCCCAGACATGAAGGGCCTGGTTATTGAATTTGAAAACCCCCACGCTTTTTTTTTTTTTTATCAATGAATGACAGTTCTCTGTGTTACGGGAGCCATCAATTCATTAGCCGCGAGTGCTTTTAAATAGCTTTTTTCCTGCAAAAATGACACTTTTTGCAGGGACAGTTCTAAGCACAGGAAACCTGCCCCCTTCACAGGCAACCTATAGACACCCCCCAGATGTGATACTGCAATGCTGTACTAACAGCACGCACACACAAATCCCCAGAAATAGAGCACATATTGTCAGCAGTCAGCAACACACTGACACGCTGACACTGAAACACAATATGCAAGGCCGCGGCGGCGGCGGCCTCTTATACCGTGGGGCGTGTACTAAAGCCCTTGAGCTATAATTGGCTACAGGCATCCTGCCTGTAGCCAATTATGGCTCTCCTCGCTGCCGGCGCTGTGATTGGCCAAGCATGCGGGGTCACAGTGCATGCTTGGCCAATCATCAGCCAGCATTGCACTGCGACTGGCGCAATGCATTGCGGGCCGCTCGCATCACACAAATTTGATGCGAGCGGCCCAAATAGTTCTGGGCTCGCCGAACGGGCGAACGCCCGATGTTCGATTCGAACATGGGTTCGAATCGAACACCGGGCCCATCCCTACTTGTAAGTTGGAGACATCCTGTAAGGACCCCAACACTGAACTTTAGTCCATGTTAGGTGTTCTCCAGAAACTGGTAGATGTCTAGACTCCCGGTGCCTCTGACGGACTGCAAGGCACCGCAGTCCTCCTCTGCTGCCGTCATTAAATTTTCTCAAAAGGGAAACCCCAGACCCCTGCCTTCCCCCTTTTTATAATACTGGCAGTTAGGCTGGGCCCAAAAAGCCCGGGAACAGCAAAGTACAGTATTAACCTCTTCCCAGCCTGGATCAGCCACTGTCTAAATAACCCTTAAGCAGCCTGACTACAGGCTGATCCCTAGTTCTTAGGATTTTGGGGAATAAAGGGGAAAATTGGGGGAAAAAGGATCACAATATCTCATCTTGACCATCATCCTCTCTGTGGGGCTTCATCTTCATCTCCAGCTCCATCTTGAATCGTCATCCTTATCATCATCATCAGCAGACCACATTCGTACAGCTCACTCTCTCGGTCTAAGATGCTCGATCGATCTCCTTGAAGGTCCTACCAGGGTGTGGCTCTAAACTCAGCACCAGTAACTTCCTGAGTATAGTATAATTTAATCATTACTTAGAAAAATTCCATCTTACTTCTGAATGTAACTTACCTAGATATAGTTCCTTGTTTGTGTGGTAGATTTTGATATTACCTGCCAGTTACGGTATCAAAATCCCCTAGGGATAGGTAATCTAAATTCAAGTTGCCTCATCACAGCCTGTAGATAGACTCGGCCCCTTTATTCTGCTGCAAAAGAAGCAAAGGGGATGGTCTGATAAATGCGGACCGAGTCGTCTACTAGACTAGTTAGATTACTAGTACTTTGTACCTTGTTTGCGATACCTACAAGTAGACAGCAATTTACTCAATTTATCTTATTGTTAGGCATACTGTACAATTTTAGCCGTATAGTCTTGGGTTTAGTTGTGGAATATACATGTGATGTGTCTATGTCATACTAATAATCCTTCTGCCATACGTGATTGTTAGTGATTAAATTGTAAAATAAATCTTAATTTATTTTTCTATTTCTGTAGTCCAGAGTTTATTGAGCTTAAGAATACCTGTTGTAATCTGGGGTAGCTCTGAAATGAATGCCAGACAGTTTGGTGAAAGCAAAACAGTTCATTTTTTTTGAATCACGTTTAAACAAAAAGACATTTTACTTAAAGAGGAAGTAAACTCCGGACGATTTTTCTTTTTTTTTCAATGTATATATACTGCTAAGTATTGCAAATGAAAACACTTATAAATCGTCCAAAAACTAGGTTAGTAAATACCTTTTTTATCTTATTTAGAATATCTTCTCTTCCGGGTATTGACTGCACCATTTCTACTGCTGTTTCTTGAATCAATTCAGGACATCATTTCCGCCCTTACTATGATTACCTTTACAAATCTCGCGCATGCGCCGTAGCGTCAAAACCAAGCCTCTATGTGGATTGCCGTTACTACAGCAACAGAGCGAACCCATAGCTGAAGGCAAATCAAAGGGGGAGAAGCATTGCGATACTTCCCTCTGGGCCGTTCTGAGAGGAAGATAGTGAATGCTAATGACCCGGCATGCAGAGCAGACAGAAGCGGCACCCACAGTATGCCATTAAACATTGTACCTAGTGCGCAATCGCGGCTGACGTCACTGAACATTGCAGAGCGAATACTATGGAAACCAAAACTGTGAGTGCACTTTCACAGGCAGCAATCAGCTGCCTGTACTATATAGATTTTAAAGAGATTAAGTTGTAGTGGAGGGTTTACAACCACTTTAAGCCAAAATCAATAAACAGTCCAAATCCTGGTATCACAAACTAAACAACAGGCTCACCACTAATCTTCAGTCCCATACAGGGGTTAGGCTCCTTCATAGTAAGGGTACCAGGCAAGGACACCCCGGTGGGGTTGGCAGCCCGTGTCTTAGCTTGTCTGAGAGCTCACACCCTGCCACACAGCTTGTGAGTCTCTCTTCCACCCACTTCCCTGACACAGGTGCTGATTTCCCTCTGCTGCCTTTTAAGCCTCCCTCACCTGGGACTTAACCTCTTCCAAAGTCCTGGTAGTCAGGGTTTGGAGGCTCTTCCCACCCAAGTCTCTTTGAACCTCCAAAATCCAGAGTCCCTAATACAAATTTAGCAATCTAGAGAATACTGGAAGTCAGTCCTCTCCAGCCAAACATAACCCGGGACACCTCACCCTGCATGGGTAAGAACCCCTGAGTACTGCAATGTCTCTACAACTGTGCTTCTTAAGGGGACCACAACTCAAATATCAGGGAAATGTACCTGCCATCCAGGACACATTTCCAGTGTCCTGTACTCTGCATAGAGTACGAATTCAGGAAGTAATTAATTGGTCAACATAATCATGTTTATTTCATATTGGAGGCACCGACATATATGAATCGATTAAACAATTAATATCGCTGACTTAATTAATCATTTAAATTTTATGACAATATGGTGATTATAAAAACCCACAAAATATCATCACAATAGAAAAACATAGATGGTGCTTGGGATCTCTTATTCACCCGAGTGTGCTGCCTGGGGCCCAGGCAATATTGTGCGGCCCAAAGAAGCTGCCCCTTGTAATGTCAGGTGCGGTGGTGGCCGGAGTGCGGCACGGCAGCATCCTCGGGGGGCGGGCATCTATCCCCACACGGTGAGTGGGCGGCCCCGCAGACGGAGGCCACGTGGGAGGTGAACACCGAGGGCAGCTAGGAGCCCAGGAGGGAGAAAACTTTCACAGCCTCCTTGATCACCAAAGAGACACGCAGCAGTATTCCTAGAGTCCCAAAACCTGGAGTTGGTCTCCTCCACTCCAGCATCAGCAGTGAAGCCTAGAGGATGAGGACGGGGAAGGTGCAGACTGCCAGGGAGCTGCTGGAAGGAGCAGCAGAGCTCCTCCCGGATCAAGAAGATCATTGATGGTACTGGGCATCATACACTGATACACAGACCTACCTGCAGACACACACTGTGATAGGGGGACAGAGGAGGCACTGCAGATAGGGACAGGGCTAGAGGTCTCTCTCTCATCTCCCCCTTCACCCCCCTCTCTGTCAGCCCCCTCTCTCTCTTCCAGACCCTCTCTCTTTCAGCCAACTTCTCTCTCTGCCCTCCTCTCTCTCACCGCCCTCTCTCAGCCCCCTCTCTCTCTCTCTCTCTCAGCCCCCCTCTCTGTTAGCCTCTCTCTCTCACCGCCCTCTCTCAGCCCCCTCTCTGTCAGTCTCTCTCTCTCATCCACCCTCTCTCTCTCTCAACCTCCCTCTCTGTCAGACCCCTCTCTCTCTCTCAGCCACTCTCTCTGTCAGCCCCCCCCCCTTCTCTGCTTCTCTCTATCTCTCAGCCCCTCTCTCTCTTTCGCTCTCTCGCTCAGCCACCCATCTCTCTCAGCCACTTTCTGTCAGCCCCCCTCTCTCTCACACAAGTTACCAGGGCGTGTTTAGGGGTGGAAATAGGGGTGGGGCCGGGTATGGGTTGGGTGAGGCAACTGGTGGCGAGTAACTTTTAGGGCCTGGCTAGTAGCTCAGGACCTGAAATTTAAACAGTGTATGTTTAGTATTAGTTGAATTATACTTTAAAGTGTTAGTAAACCCAGGACCCTGCGTTCACTATATCTGGTCTCCCACAGTACACAGAAAATGGAAATGCAATTATTTTAGTAAATATAAACTGCTAAATACCTCTTCTCATGAGCAGTATATATCAGTCTTGTGACTTCTATCAATGCTCGGTTAAAACTGAGTCTGCATATACAGACTGATTTTACTGTTGTGGGTTAAAGCAGTGTTCCAGCCGTAAAAAAAATGTTTTTAAAAGTCAGCAGCTACAAACCCTTACCTGTCCAGGGCACCCGGGATGTCGGCCGATCCATTCCTCGTATCGTGTGCCGGCGCCGCCATCCTCACTAGGGGAAACAGGCAGTGGAGCCTTGCTATCTTGTTTCCTACTGCGCATGCGCGAGTCCCCCGGCGATTTCTGAATGGGCGGCTGTCTTCTGTGACACACACAGGTCCCAGAAGGCACCGTGCCCAAATTTCCCAGAATCAACGCGAGGAGGAGAAGACTGAAGATCACCGCGGAATAGGAAGTGGCAGATTAGGACGATCTGCCTAGCAACGGGCATTTCTGGTGAGTAAAAAATGTTTTAATTTATTTTTTTCAATTTTTTTGTTGCATTTGTATGTAATTTTTTTTTTTTCAGGGTAGACCTCCACTTTAAGTAACACTTTAAATAGACACTGTCACTGCCATGTATATTCACCCATGTACTCGCTTGCCACCTCCCTACTTCATCAGAGCTTGCTCCTTTTCTGTTACGCCCCCCCTGTTGTCATTACCCAAGCTCGAGCTCCCAATTGCTAAGTATGAGCACCATCACGTGGGAAGAAGGGAAGGCAGGAATGTGGAAGTGAAGTTATCTTTCCAGGTAAGCTTTGAGACCATCTATCACTGGAGCTGACCTAGGGTGGATATCTTCAGCATATTGAAAGCCAGAAAACAATGCCAATCTACATTGTCCCTGTATGTGTTTCAGTTTTTCACTGTTTGGCTGGAACTGGCATCTGCCATTTCCAATGCATGCTTTTCCAATTGTTTTTCCTGAAAGTGGACATCCCTAGAAATAAAGTGTAATAAAAACTCTAGTCAATCAATAAACACAGACCCTGGGACATGGTAGATAGCATTATCTTGGGTGTTATTGTTCCATAGTGTAGTGAATGGCAGCTTCCAGAAAGCAGTGGATAAGGAACGTCATCTTCTATGTTCTCTGTGTCTTCTCCCACTTACAGGAAAAGGAGGATGTTTTATCTGGCGTCGATTTGACAGCCAAGTTTAATCATGTTTACGGGTTTCTGGGACTTCCAAGCTAATTATTTCTCATAACATTCCCTTCCACTACAAACATCAAGCTGTTTTGTTCTACTGCTAATGATTGCATAAGGAATCTGGACTTTTTAAAGGATCGGTCAACTCAAGTGATATTTGAAATTACAGTTAGAGCTTGGTGGCCTGGATAAACCCCTGGCTTCTTGTATATGTTGGATACTGTAACAGCAATAGTTACTGTATCAAAGATATATGAGAAGCCAGGGGTTTACCCAGGCCACCAAGCTCTAACTGTAATTTAAATATCACTTTTGAGTTGACCGATCCTTTAAAAAGTCCAGATTCCTTATGCAATCATTAGCAGTAGAACAAAACAGCTTGATGTTTGTAGTGGAAGGGAATGTTATGAGAAATAATTAGCTTGGAAGTCCCAGAAACCCATAAACATGAATAAACTTGGCTGTCAAATCGACGCCAGATAAATCATCCTCCTTTTACTGTAAGTGGGAGAAGACATAGAGAACAGAAGATGACGTTCCTTATCCACTGCTTTCTGGAAGCTGCCATTCACTACACTATGGAACAATAATACCCAAGATAATGCAATATTTTTTTCTTACTTTTTCTGTGTTGGTTAGCCTCTAATACCTTTGCGTGTTCTACAACATCTGTTGCACTCTAATCACTTGCCGACTGGTCCATAGTAAAAATACATCATTACTTTGATGTTAAATACCAGTGTTATGGCAGCAGCTAGCTGCCATAACCATGGTATAATTTTTTACTATGCATCTGATAAAAGTGGTACCTTGGGTGGATTCACTGCAGGATCACTTTTAGAAGCGGTGGCCCCCCTCCAGGGGCGGACTGACAACACATGGGGCCCCTGGGCAATAGGAGATTATGGGGCCCCCAGGCAATCAGAGATTATAGGGCCACACAGTATACACACACACACACAGTATACAATCACACAGTATACACATACATGTTTCTATTGGCTGAGAAGGTACTGGAGAGGTGGGGCAGCTATAATCTCGCGATTTTTAGACCAAAAGGATGTCGGTAAGGGACATTTCAAAAACAGATGTAAAAAAAACACAGATTTTTACATACTGTCCCTAGTTTTACTGAGGCTGGCAACCCTGATGGGGCCCCCGGGAAGTGCCCGAGTGGCTGAATGGTCAGTCCGCCCCTTCCCCCCCTCCCTTCCGCCTGTCCGAACGGTAAAGCCTCGGAGTGATCCAATGTGGCCGTTGACTGGGTAGGAAGTTGAGTGAGGACAAGGTGGCCCCCACTCTTCTATATTCCCTTGGAAAACTGGAGCGACGTCTGACGTCACTTCCGATTCTGGGGCAAAAACAAATAATTATTATTTTTTTCAAGTCAAAATGCAAAAAAAATGCATTTTCTTTTGCTTTCAAAGGTAAATGAGAGATGTGGGGCCCTTTTGACCCCAGATCTCTCAATAAAGAAGACCTGTCATGCTTATTTCTATTACAAGGGATAATTACATTCCTTGTAATAGGAATAAATGTGATCAAAAAAAATAAATAAAGGGACAGTGTAAAAATAAAAAATAAAGAGTAAAATAAATAGATCGTTAGAGCGAGAGCAATAATTCTCGTGCAAACCTCCTCTGTAACTCTAAACAGGCAACCTGTAAAAAATGTTAAAGCGTTGTCTATGGAGATTTTTAAGTACCGTAGTTTGTCGCCATTCCACAAGTGTGCACAATTTTAAAGTGCATTATGCATACAAAAAAGAAAAATAAATTGGGGTAACTATTATTGTTTTTTTATTCATTAAAGTGTTTTTTTTCCCCAAAAAAATACGTTTGAAAGACCGCTGCACAAATACTGTGTGACATAAAATATTGCAATGATCTCCATTTTATTCTCCAGGGTTTCTGCTAAAAAAAAAAAATATATATATATATATATATATATATATATATATATATATATATATTTTGTGGTTGAACTGGATGGACTTGTGTCTTTTTTCAACCTAACTAACTATGTAACTATGTAACTATATATATATATATAAAATGTTTGGGGGTGCTAAGTAATTTTCTAGCAAAAAAGACTAATTTAAACTTGTAAACAAAAAGTTCCAGAAAAGACCTGGTCTAAAATAAAATCTAGCTGGGACGATGGAAGCCCCTCATGATAGGCACAGCAGGTGTGGCGACCCAGGAGCACAGAGAACAGTGGGATTTCGGTGCGTTGTTTCAGGTGCAAACCAAGTCTGAATTTTGCCTGAATTCGGACCTGAAACAGAGCCAAAGACCCTTTTCCAGTGTGGTTTGCGGCCGCCACAGAACTGTGTGAACCGGCTCTATTGATAGTCAGTCACAGTCTTATGTCATGCGAAGTGATGTGGTTAAAGCTGCATCTAATTCGCATAAGTGTGAACCCATCCTTAAAGGATTTAAAGGTTACGTTACCCTAAATATTTTTTGTTTTCTATGCATGTCTTCAATATTTTTTCTTGTGTAAAAAAATCGAATTAAGACTTGTTTAAAGCGAACATCTATGCTTCTAATTTGAACTGGCTCAAAAATATAAAAAAAGATTTATGTGTGGCATATGTGAAAATGCTTCTGAACACAACTGAACATTCTGATCTTACAGTATGTTAAAATAAAGAAAACTGTGTCAAATTAATACCCATCTAGGTCCGGTGATTTCAGATTTACATGGGCCAATACAGGAGGATATACAGCAATATGCTAGAATGAATCTGACTGTGGAATAGAGTACTTGTAAATGTAAATGGGTTTAACCACTTTACCTCCGGAAGATTTATCCCCCTTCATGGCCAGGCCATTTTTTGCTATATACGGCACTGCGTTACTTTAACTGGTAATTGCGCGGTCATGCAAAACTGTACATAAATTAAGTTATGTCCTTTTTTTTCCACACAAATAGAGCTTTCTTCTAGTGGTATTTGATCACCACTGTTTTTTTTTTTTTTTTTTTTTGCGCTGTAAACAAAAAAAGGACGACAATTTTGAATATATATATATTTTTTTTTTACTTTCTGCTATAAAGCATATCCAATAGAAATGAAAAAAAATAAAATTTCTTCATAAATCTAGGCCAATATGTATTCTGCTACATGTTTTTGGTTAAAAAAAAAAATCCCAAAAAGTGGGAAACTATCCCAATCACCATCACGTATGGTGGTCGTACACACTTCTATTTTAATATCAAAACAATGTGCAATTTGACAATTGTAATGGCCAACAATCAATTAGCCGAAAATTCCAATTTCAGTTGATTTAGATCAAATTCGATCAAACTGAGTAAGGGCTCTTTCACACGGGGCGGATCAGTGCAGATCCGCGCCGTGGATAGCCGCTTGCTCAGCGGGGATCGCCGGAGCGATCTCCGCTGAGCAGGAAGATGACAGGTCCGTCTCTGCACTCCGTGCAGGGACAGACCTGTCAGAGCGCCGCTCTCCCCTATGGGAGATCGGGTGACGACGGACCGTAGAGTCCGTCGTCATCCGATCCGCTCTGCAGACGGATGAAAAAATTGGGTTTTCCTCCGTCTGCAGAAACGGAGCATAGCGGGCACGGACGAGAGCGGGTGTTAGCGGATGCTCATCCGCTGACACCCGCTATCCCATAGGGACACATGTATGTCCGTTTTTCATCCGAAAACAGAAGGATGAAAAACGGACATACGGACCGTCAGTGTGAAAGAGCCCTAAGGATGGAAAATCATTGATTGCATTAAATGGCAACACTGAGATACTTTGTTCATGAACATGTTCATATTTCGAGTTCGACTGATCGGATTATGGGATTGCATGGTGGAGGTGCAAACCACAACTTATGGTTTTAAGATACGATCATATCTCAACCATTGATCAAAATCCACTTCTCCAAAAAAAAAAAAAAAAAATCCACTTCTCCATTTGTGGCATATTGACTTAATGGGTTGTCAACTACAGATCAAATATTCCTATCAGAACAGATCAATTGGAAAAGAAATCGATCATTTATCAAAGTTTTTATGGCCGCCATTACACCTGTAAACCGGACCTGTTAACCCTTCACAGATACAAGAAGCCACCAAACTTTAGCAATAAATAAAATATAGCTTTTAGGTGGACTAACCCACAAGGAAGGAATTGGATAAATCTATTCAGAAACCCAATTTAACAAATTCCGCTTTGTATTCAGTGTAACACGTCTGGTGCCACAAGAGGCTTTGGGAATCATAGATCAGATCCCAGAGGTGACAGCAGAAGCCTTTGTTATTAAAATGTTAGGGCAATGAGGAGCGATGCGAGGCAACTATCTGCGTCTGTACGATGTTATCTTCTGCCTCGTGACATTATACCAGACAAAGAAATCTGTGTCACTGGCGGTGTGGCTAATGAAAGACTGATTAATAAAGTTCAGCTGCATAGCAATGTGTGTGGGGAGCGATTTGTGTGCATCTGAGGACATTCTTCGACTTTTTTAAAGTAAATCCTGAAACAAAACAGGAAGACGGACAAATGCACTGAAACAATGGTGACATTTTTTTTTTATCAGACTGCTATGGTTTAGTTGCAGACACATTGGTGTTCCGTACACTGGCAAGCTTTGCTCCGTCTGTATTGAAATAAAAAAATAAAAAAAAAATACATAGCTACTAGTCCATGGAGCCTATCCCATAGCTCCCAACTGTCCCTGATTTTGAGGGACTGTCCCTGATTTGGAGCAATGTCCCTCTGTCCCTCATTCCTCCGAATTTGTCACTCATTTTGGTCTGATCTATATAGATGTATATAAAATGCACTTTTTATATATCAAAAAGTGTTTCCCCAGTGCTAAACCTTTCATCTTCTAAATATTCTAAATTGCTGCATTTGTAAATTCCAAAAGCCAATATAAAGGATTATTAGTGGTAAAAAAGCACTTGTGGGTTTAACCAATCTTGTTTTTTTTGTACAATTCTCCTTTAAGGGGGCGTGGCAGGGGGTGTGTCCTATACCTGCATACTTTTGCTGATAGGTGTCCCTCATTCCCATCTCAAAAAGTTGGTATGCTATCCCAATGTTCTTCTTTGTCGCTGTGTTCCAGTGCTGCCATCCTGTCCCGACATTTTGCTCTGCCAGGTCCCATAGACTAAGGCCCCTTTCACACTGGGGCGGGAGCCGCGGCGACGGTAAAGCAGCGCTATATTTAGCGCTGCTTTAGCGTCGTTTTAGCCGCGGTATTCGGCCGCTCGTGGGGCGGTTTTACCCCCCGCGAGCGGCCGAAAAAGGGTTAAAATCCCCCGCAAAGCGCCGCTGTAGCGGCGATTTGCGGCGGTATTGCCGTGGTATTACCGCGGTGTCCCATTGAAATCAATGGGAAGGAGCGGTATAGGATCGGTGAATACACCGCTCCTATACCGCTCCAAAGATGCTGCTAGCAGGACTTTTTTTACTGTCCTGCTAACGCACCGCTCCAGTGTGAAAGCCCGCCGGCTTTCACACTGGAGTGAAAGGGGCCGGTTTTTTTCAGGCGGTGCACAGGCGCTATTTTCAGCGCTGTACTGCCTGAAAAACGCCCCAGTGTGAAAGGGGCCTAACAGAGACCTGTTGCTAAACCCCTTCCTGCCTAGTTCTGGTGTTCCTTTTTAAAGCAGTAGTAAACTGCTGTGTTTTTTTTTTTTTTTAAAACCCTGCAAGGCAATGCCATAATGTTCTAGTATGCGATGCATACTAGCACCTTACGTGAAACTTACCTTAGAACTAAGCCCTCCAGCTGCGTACTGTCACCTCTGAAGGTGCTCCCATCTTCACCTGGTCTTCCTTCCGGGTTCGCGGACTCCGACTGTGTGAGTGGCCAGAGTCCATGATTACGTCACTACCGCGCATTATGGCACAGGACTCTGAAGGAATGGCATGGTATGCCATTCTTTCAGAGCACATGTGCTGGTGACGTCACCAGCTTTACCAAATTTAAATATAACCTAAGTGGTGCACGTCTCCTAAGTGGTGCATTGTCACCTCTGAAGGTGCTCCCATCTTCACCTGGTCTTCCTTCCTGGTTCGCGGACTCCGACTGTGTGAGTTGCCAGAGTCCGTGATTACGTCACTACCGCGCATTATGGCACAGGACTCTGAAGGAATGGAATGGTATGCCATTCTTTCAGAGCGCATGAGCCGGTGACGTCACCAGCTTTATCAAGATTAAATATCTCCTAAGTGGTGCACGTTTAGGAGTTTTTAATGTACCTATAGGTAAAAGTCACGTTTACTCCCACTTTAACTGAGCTTTAATTCCCCATCACGTGACCACTGTGATTGGCTGTCACTATACTCACATGATCGGGGGCTGGTCAAGCTGGCTCCTGATCACTTCTAGAGACTGGGAGCACACAGTGGGCACGCTCCCAGGACAGAAACCTATGCCATCCATGGAGGCATATGTGTGGCGCCGTGTACATTCAATTTGTGGGTGGCAACAAGTTAATGCACATGTGCAGGAGGTTCACATGCTTTCACTCATGCTCAACTCTGCCAGGTCTTTTAGATTAACAAAGTGTCTGCGCATGTGCAATATAGCACCGAATACGTCATTTTTGTCTGAGAAAAGGATGAAGGAACTTAAAGTGGTTGTAAAGGCTCAGGGTTCTTTACCTTCATGCATTATATGCATGAAGGTAAAAAACCTTATGTGTGCAGCATCCTTCCAAACCCCCCCAATACTTACCTGAGCATCATCTCGATCCAGTGATGTGCACAAGAGCAGCATTTCTTCCAGGTCTCTCACTCTTCATTGGCTGAGACAGTTGCATAAGCCATTGACTCCTGTTACTGTAAATCACAGCCACCGAGCCAATGAGGAGAGAACGGGGCTGGGCCAAGCTGCGCGAGAATAGACAGACAGAGCAGCAGCTTAGGGGCAAGCCTGCTTAGGTGTCCCCATAGCAAGCTGCTTGATGTGAGGGCACTTAGCAGATAGGAGAGGCCAGGAGCGCCGGCGGGGACCCAAGAAGAAGAGGATCTGGGCTGCTCTGTGCAAAACCACTACACAGAGCAGGTAAATATAACATGTTTGTTATTTTTTTAAGAAAAAAAAAACTGCCTTTAACCACTTGACCACTGGGCACTTAAACCCCCTTCCTAACCAGACCAATTTTCAGCTTTCGGTGCTCTCACACTTTGAATGACAATTACTCAGTCATGCAACACTGTACCCAAATGAATTTTGTGTCCTTTTTTTCACACAAATAGAGCTTTCTTTTGGTGGTATTTAATCACTGCTGGGTTTTTTAATTTTTGCGCTATAAATCAAAATATACAGAAAATTCGGTAAAAAAAATAAATAAAAATTCTTTGTTTCTATTAAAATTTATTGGCGAGTATTGGCGAGTATTGGCGAGTATTGGCAGAGTATTGGCAGAGTATTGGCGAGTATTGGCAGAGTATTGGCAGAGTATTGCAGTGTTGCAGTGTTGCACAGTGGTGGCAGAGCATTGCACAGTGGTTGCAGAGCATTGCACAGTGGTGGCAGAGCATTGCACAGTGGTTGCAGAGCATTGCACAGTGGTTGCAGAGCATTGCACAGTGGTGGCAGTGTACTGACCAGCGCTGTGGGCACTACACATCCAGCCCACAGCGCTGGTCCCATCTCTCCCCCTCTCCGCTTCTCTCCTCTCTGTACCGATCGGTACAGAGAGGGGAGGGAGGAACCGGCGTCATTTGACGGAGCGATCACGTGGTAAACGGCCGCTATCATGATACCGTGATCCGTGACCCGGCGGTCACGGATGTTCCCGAAAGGCGCGCTCCACCCAGGATAAGCCGACCGCGCTGTAGCCGTCTTTTGACTATAGCGCGGTCGGCATGTGGTTAATATCACTTTAAAACACATGTAGCGCACTTCCTAAGGAGCCGCAAGTAACGGGGACCCCCACCCAATCAGAGAACAGCCCGTGACTTTGTTTTGTTTGTCTTATTTAGGAATATAAACTTGGATAGGGATGTGATGCCCACTTGAATTCAGAACAACTTCAGGGACAATTCTTCCTATACACAGTCCTATATACACTCCACTTCTTCCTCCAGCACTCACTTGCTTGCAGAAACCCAGCTGGTACACTGTAAAGATCTGACAAATCAGTCAGTCAGATTAGAGCAATAGCCTGTTATAGGCAGGAACCCAAGGCGCCTTAAATGTGTCGCAAAAGTTCAGTGTTCAGCTTACATTCCTCTTGTGGAGGGGCGTGGCCAAGCACGGCATGTAAACAGCCACTTCTTCACAGAGCTCCCATCTGCCATCCTGATTTGATCCACTTTCCAGCAATCTAGGACCTTCCTTTTCGGCTCCAGGACACTCAAGGATACCTACAACAGCTCTCAGACAAGTTTCCAGCGGTCAAGGAGCCATGCTGACCCGAGGAAACAATGGAGATGCCCCGCAGCAGGAACACCAACATGGCGCTGTGGCGGCCATTTCACAGCATGCTCGTAATATGGTGAAGCTTAAGGAGGTCAGAGAGAACTGGACACTGTGCCGGAGGTGTATGACACTGAGCTGGTGGAGGGGGGGGGGGGGGGGGGAGATCAGAGAGCGGCCTCCATGTTGGCTAATACTACCATCTTTAATGCTGAGACAGAGGAGACTGAGGAGACTGAGGAGACTGGAGAGGAGGAGGTGGAACAACCGACCTTGGAAGCAATCCTACAAGCTGTGAATAAATGTACTGCCTCAATTAATAACTTGCAGGACCGCTTTGGGGGATTAAAAGAGGAGGTGAGCCCGATAAGACAGGATCTGCAAAAAATAAGGGAAAGAAAGACTGTTGCAGAGAGCAGAATCAGTGGCATAGTATATAAGCTTCCCCCCCCCTTATCAGGGAGACCCAAGCCACTGCACACCTAGCCAGTGTGATAGACTCACCTGGTACAGGGGCTTTTGGCGGGGACTGAATGCTAGCCTCTTGCCTACCGACTATGGGCCCTGGCATTTGAGGGAGCTACAAGCATTTAGGAAGATGTTCTGTTATGTAATGCAAAAGAACATTATTAAAAAGGACATGATGGTCTCTGCCAGTGTGGGACTCATAGCAGATGCTGATGTCATCAGCAAGCCACCTGTCTGGGGTGGCTTGCTGAAACCCCTGCAGAAGCTTTATTGTAAGTAGGTCTGCTATTGTCTGAAGGAGTTCTGTGTTTATACTTATGATAATGTGTATTGTTTCTTCTGAGCTAGAAGACGGCAAGTCTGACCTGAAAGGTCAGACCTCTGAGTCACCTAGGCTGGTTAAATGACTAGTTAATTAGCTCATGTTAATTTATGTTTATGGTTACAGTTTTTATTGTTAGAGTAATATGATCAGCAGGGGGAACCTCCTTCTCAAGTGTATAAAAGCCTGCTGTCATGAAGATCCTGCCAGAAATCTAAACCCGGGCCGTCCCGGCTCTCAGATTCCATTGCGCATGCGCATGCGCGCCCGGGCGCGGGCACGTGCACAACCGCGCACAGGGAGACGGGCGCGCGCCCTAGTTAGCACCAGCCGGCCTATTTAAGCCTGACCAGTGCAGACGGTCTTTGCTGTCTGCTCTACAGCGTTGTGGTGTAGTAAAAGAAACCTGATCCTGTTATACCTGTTCCTTTGACCCGGCTTGCCATAGACCATCCAGCTTTCTGCCTGTACCCGACCCCGGCTTCCTTTGACCATCCTCCTGCCTGATCCATTGTACCTTGCTTCTAGTTCAGATCCTCTACCTGGCTTCTTTGATGAACTTTGGTTCCTTGCTAAGTCTCTATCCAGTCTGCAGTCTGACCCCTGTACAAGCCTGATCACCTGTTGGCTTCCAGTTCATTCAGTGGTTCCGTTTCCTGTGTTCAGTTCCTGTCAGCTCTGCTATCCAAGCTTACCTGTGAACCTGTCTGCCAAGCCGTTGTTCAGTTCCTGTCAGCTCTGCTATCCAAGCTTACCTGTGAGCCTGTCTGCCAAGCCGTTGTTCAGTTCCTGCCAGCTCTGCTATCCAGTTTACCTGTGAGCCTGCTTTCCAGAGATCCTGCCAGCTCTGCTATCCCGTTTACCTGTGAGCCTGCTTTCCAGAGATCCTGCCAGCTCTGCTATCCCGTTTACCTGTGAGCCTGCTTTCCAGAGATCCTGCCAGCTCTGCTATCCAGTTTACCTGTGAGCCTGCTTTCCAGAGATCCTGCCAGCTCTGCTATGCCGTTTACCTGTGAGCCTGCTTTCCAGAGATCCTGCCAGCTCTGCTATCCCGTTTACCTGTGAGCCTGCTTTCCAGAGATCCTGCCAGCTCTGCTATCCAGTTTACCTGTGAGCCTGCTTTCCAGAGATCCTGCCAGCTCTGCTATCCAGTTTACCTGTGAGCCTGCTTTCCAGAGATCCTGCCAGCTCTGCTATCCAGTTTACCTGTGAGCCTGCTTTCCAGAGATCCTGCCAGCTCTGCTATCCCGTTTACCTGTGAGCCTGCTTTCCAGAGATCCTGCCAGCTCTGCTATCCAGTTTACCTGTGAGCCTGCTTTCCCAAGATCCTGCCAGCTCTGCTATCCAGTTTACCTGTGAGCCTGCTTTCCAGAGATCCTGCCAGCTCTGCTATCCCGTTTACCTGTGAGCCTGCTTTCCAGAGATCCTGCCAGCTCTGCTATCCAGTTTACCTGTGAGCCTGCTTTCCCAAGATCCTGCCAGCTCTGCTATCCAGTTTACCTGTGAGCCTGCTTTCCAGAGATCCTGCCAGCTCTGCTATCCCGTTTACCTGTGAGCCTGCTTTCCAGAGACTCTGTCAGCTCTGCTATCCAGTTTACCTGCGAGCCTGCTTTCCAGAGATCCTGCCAGCTCTGCTATCCAGTTTACCTGTGAGCCTGCTTACCAAGATCCTGCCAGCTCAGCTAACCTGCTTCCTTCCCACCGGTCTGTAGATCCTGCCAGGCACCCGTGCTCCTCCTCACTCCTGGCTCTCCTGTTCCCACACCAGGGGACCAGGAGTGGGAGACGCAAGGGAGGCCTCTCCCTGCAATCTCGGGCTCGCACCACCAGGTACGTGACAGTAGCAGACAGCCATGTCTGAGCCCGAGCAGGGAGCCCCCGCCATGGAGGGGCTATGCCAACACCTGACGTGTCTGACCGAGGCGGTGAAGAACCTCCAGCAAGGGTATACCCGGCTGGAGGAACGGGTACTGGCTTTGTCTGGTCCATCCAGTACCCAAGGAACTCCTCACCCAGCAATACCCCCAACGGGGCCTGCACCTACCCAGACTATAGTGATGCTACCACCTGAGCCCAAGGTACCCACTCCAGAGAAATTTACAGGTGCCCGTGGTAGCTTCAGAACTTTCCGTAACTCCTGTGAACTCCATTTTGCCCTGCAACCTAGGACCTTTTCTCTGGAGACCACCAAGGTGGGTTTTGTGGTAGCCCTACTAACTGGGGATCCCCAAATCTGGGCCCACCGTCTCGTGGAACAAAAGGATGCAGCATTGACCAGTCTCTCCACCTTTTTTGACGCCATGGCGCAGCTTTATGAGGACCCCCAACTCTCAACCACTGCGGATTATACAAGTAAATGCGCAAATAGTCAAATGTATTGTTAGAAAAAAACTCATGGCGAAAAAGATTACTGGCTGTTCTGGCATATTATGCAATAGAGTCCACAGTAATACATTTAAAAGGATGTACTTTGTTGTGCTATTTAGGAGAGAAGATGGGGGGGAGGGGGGGGGTGAGAGGGGAATCCTAGATGGGTGGGGAGGTAGCAAGAAGCTGGGGGATAATGACAAAGTCCACAACACAGGGCTGCCTCCGGTGAGGAACTGAAACCAGGTTCCAAGTAACTAGAAGGAAAAAGCAAAGAGAGGGGCGCCTGAACTCCCTCATAGACCTAAGCATCCAAATTGACCGGCGTCTACGGGAGCGTAGGGCCGAACGAACCTTGGGGTCCCCAAGACCTACCTGGATGCTTCCCAGGGGCCCAAGTCACTTCCGCACTGCTCCCCCTGTTAAACCTGTTCATGCCTCTTCTGCATCTGAACCCATGCAACTTGGACTCCTGCAGCCTTCTCTCACTCCAGCAGAACGCCAGAGACGCCGCAGCAACAATCTGTGCCTGTATTGCGGAGAGCCTGGTCACTATGTCCGGAACTGCCCGGCTAAACTCCGTAAGTTCCCCACTATTCTCTCCAGTTATGTGGATCCTGTGACCGGGGTTTCATCTCATCTCGCCCTTTCTGTTTCCTTCCAGCTCTCAGGAAGGACCCTAAAGACCACCGCTATTATTGACTCTGGTGCCTGTAGTTGCTTTATGGACTCTGCTTTTGCTGCCCGGCATCGAATTCCTCTCCGTCCAAGGGAACAGGGCCTGTCCGTCCACCTGGCGGATGGGTCCACCATTAAATCTGGCCCAGTGACTCAGGAGACTGCCCCATTGCATACAGTGATCTCAGAGTCACATCAAGAACTGTTATGTCTGGACATAATTTCTTCTCTCTTGTTCCCAGTCATTCTAGGGATCCCCTGGCTGCAAGCACACAACCCGGTCATCAACTGGTCCACAGGAGAGGTGGCCTTTTCTTCTCCCTACTGCCAAAGGTCCTGCGGCTCCTTGGCCCCCGCAGGACCCTCTGCTTTGCTCTGCCTCGAAAACGAGGCAGGTCTACGTCAGTCCATCCCTGAAGTCTACCATGCATACCTGGATGTGTTCAGCAAACGAAGGGCAGATGTGCTGCCACCCCACAGGCCCTATGACTGTCCCATTGAACTCCTTCCCGGGGCCAAGATTCCCTTCGGTAGGGTTTTTCCGTTAACAGAAGTGGAGCAGGGGAAAATAAAGGACTATATTGATGATAACCTGAAAAAAGGGTTTATCCGCCCGTCTACATCTCCTGCAGGTGCAGGAATATTTTTCGTAGAGAAGAAGGACCGTTCTCTCAGACCCTGTGTGGACTATCGTGCCCTAAACGAGGTCACAGTCAAAAATCGCTACCCGCTCCCCCTGGTACCTGAACTGTTTCAGAGGCTTGGCACAGCCTCCATCTTTTCTAAACTGGACCTCAGAGGGGCGTACAACTTAATTCGTATTAAGGATGGGGACGAATGGAAGACGGCATTTCGGTCTCGATTTGGGCACTTCGAGTACCTGGTGATGCCGTTCGGACTCTGCAACGCCCCTGCTACCTTCCAGTCTTTCATAAATGATGTACTTCGGGACTTCCTTGATGTTTTTGCTGTTGTTTATCTTGATGACATACTAATTTTCTCTTCCTCCCTAGAGCTGCATCGTGGACATGTTAAGAGTGTTTTGGGCCGTCTCCGGCAACATGGCCTCTATGCCAAGGCAGAAAAATGCCTCTTTGAGGTAGAAAGCATACCCTTCCTAGGTTTGATCATTTCCAGTAGAGGCATCCGGATGGACCCCCAGAAAATCTCAGCCATCCTGGACTGGCCAGTTCCCGCAGATAAAAAGGGGATCCAGCGATTCATTGGCTTTGCCAATTTTTATCGCAAATTCATCAAGGGATTCTCGGCCATAGTGGCACCCATTACTCAACTCACCAAACAAGGTACCCGTTTTCATTGGTCTCCTGAGGCCCAAGGGGCCTTCGAGGCCCTCAAGGGGCTCTTTACCTCAGCCCCTATCCTGAAGCATCCAGACCCTTCTCTACCCTTTGTTCTAGAAGTGGATGCCTCGGAGATAGCTGTAGGGGCCATCCTGTCCCAGAGACAGGGCATCAAAGCCCTGCTACACCCCGTGGCATTCTTCTCACGGAAACTGTCCCCAGCCGAGAAGAACTACGATGTGGGGGATCGGAAATTACTGGCCATAAAGACCGCCCTCGAAGAATGGCGCTACCTGCTAGAAGGGGCTACTCATCCAATCCTGATCTTCACAGATCACAAGAATCTAGAGTACTTGAAGACTGCCAAGAGGTTGAAACCTAGACAGGCCCGTTGGGCCTTATTTTTCTCTCGTTTTACCTTTCACGTGACATATCGTCCGGGTTCCAAAAACGCGAAGCCGGACGCTCTGTCTCGTATGTATCACAAATCCCAGGATGGTTCCCCTCCAGACACTATCCTTGCCCCTGGAAACTTTCTCCTGCTACAAGAAGACCTGCTGTCCCAGCTCAGGCGGGCTTCCAGTGGCCTCATACCCACTCCCGGTCCTGGGTTGCAGGCCAAGGATGGGCTATTGTGGCATGGGGATAAGATTTTCATGCCCGAGGGTCTGCGGGTAACCGTCCTGGAATTGTGCCATGATCATAAGCTTGCCGGACACTTCGGTGTCACCAAAACCACTGAATTGGTACAACGTACCTTCTGGTGGCCTCAGTTAAGGGAAGACTGTAGGTAATTTGTGGAAACATGCACTGTGTGTATTCGGAGCAAAAGTTACAGAACCAAAGCCTGGGGCCTACTCAAGCCATTGCCAGTCCCAGATCGTCCCTGGAAAATGCTGTCCATAGACTTCATTGTGGAACTACCCCCAGCAGAGGACCACACTACGATCTTCGTGATAGTTGATCGTCTGTCAAAGATGGCACACTTTGTCCCCATGAAGGGCACCCCTTCGGCCTCAGAAACCGCACAAGTGTTCATCCGAGAGGTCATCAGACTCCATGGGGTACCGGCCAACATAGTGTCCGACCGAGGGGTACAATTCACCTCTCGGTTCTGGAAATCACTCTGCAAGGCCCTCAACATTGAGCTATCGTTTTCTTCCGCTTATCACCCTCAAACCAATGGGCAGACCGAAAGAACCAATCAGACCCTGGAACAATACCTACGATGCTTTTCTTCCTTCTCCCAAGACGATTGGATCTCCCTGTTACCAGTTGCCGAGTTTGCATATAACAATGCTATCCACTCGGCCACCCAACAGACGCCTTTCTTCGCCAACTATGGCTTTCATCCTTCATTCCTGCCCAATTCTCTTCCTGAATGTACTGTGCCCGCAGTTCAGAAAAAGATTGACTTCTTTGCTTCCAATAACCAACTCCTGCAGGACACCATGGCCCGGACCCAGGAACATAACAAGACAGTCTTTGACCGAAAGAGGTGTGGAGAATTGGTACTGGTACCAGGTGACACAGTATGGCTCTCTACCTTGAATCTGAGGATGGCTTGTCCCTCGAAAAAACTGGGCCCTAAGTTCTTAGGTCCCTTTCCAGTCAAACGAAAGATTAACGAAGTAGCCTATGAGTTGGAACTTCCTGATTCCCTCAAGGTCCATCCAGTCTTTCATGTTTCTCTGTTGAAACCCTCCACTCCCAACCCTTTTTCCAACAGAAGGACTGTACCCCCGGACCCAGTCTTGGTAGATGGCGAGGAAGAATATGAGGTAGAGGCCATACTAAATGTTAGAAAAAGGAGGAATCAGAATCAGTTCTTGATCAAATGGAAGGGATATGGTCCTGAAGAGAATTCTTGGGAGCCCGAGTGTAATATCCACGCTAAGAGTCTAGTTCAAGCCTTCAAAAGAGCACATCCTGAGAGATTTGCCCAGAGGGGCACCCGGAGGTTTCCCCTAGGAGGGGGGCAATGTCATGAAGATCCTGCCAGAAATCTAAACCCGGGCCGTCCCGGCTCTCAGATTCCATTGCGCATGCGCATGCGCGCCCGGGCGCGGGCACGTGCACAACCGCGCACAGGGAGACGGGCGCGCGCCCTAGTTAGCACCAGCCGGCCTATTTAAGCCTGACCAGTGCAGACGGTCTTTGCTGTCTGCTCTACAGCGTTGTGGTGTAGTAAAAGAAACCTGATCCTGTTATACCTGTTCCTTTGACCCGGCTTGCCATAGACCATCCAGCTTTCTGCCTGTACCCGACCCCGGCTTCCTTTGACCATCCTCCTGCCTGATCCATTGTACCTTGCTTCTAGTTCAGATCCTCTGCCTGGCTTCTTTGATGAACTTTGGTTCCTTGCTAAGTCTCTATCCAGTCTGCAGTCTGACCCCTGTACAAGCCTGATCACCTGTTGGCTTCCAGTCCATTCAGTGGTTCCGTTTCCTGTGTTCAGTTCCTGTCAGCTCTGCTATCCAAGCTTACCTGTGAACCTGTCTGCCAAGCCGTTGTTCAGTTCCTGTCAGCTCTGCTATCCAAGCTTACCTGTGAACCTGCTTGCCAAGCCGTTGTCCAGTTCCTGTCAGCTCTGCTGTCCAAGCTTACCTGTGAGCCTGTCTGCCAAGCCGTTGTTCAGTTCCTGCCAGCTCTGCTATCCAGTTTACCTGTGAGCCTGCTTTCCAGAGATCCTGCCAGCTCTGCTATCCCGTTTACCTGTGAGCCTGCTTTCCAGAGATCCTGCCAGCTCTGCTATCCCGTTTACCTGTGAGCCTGCTTTCCAGAGATCCTGCCAGCTCTGCTATCCAGTTTACCTGTGAGCCTGCTTTCCAGAGATCCTGCCAGCTCTGCTATCCAGTTTACCTGTGAGCCTGCTTTCCAGAGATCCTGCCAGCTCTGCTATCCCGTTTACCTGTGAGCCTGCTTTCCAGAGATCCTGCCAGCTCTGCTATCCAGTTTACCTGTGAGCCTGCTTTCCAGAGATCCTGCCAGCTCTGCTATCCCGTTTACCTGTGAGCCTGCTTTCCAGAGATCCTGCCAGCTCTGCTATCCAGTTTACCTGTGAGCCTGCTTTCCCAAGATCCTGCCAGCTCTGCTATCCAGTTTACCTGTGAGCCTGCTTTCCAGAGATCCTGCCAGCTCTGCTATCCTGTTTACCTGTGAGCCTGCTTTCCAGAGATCCTGCCAGCTCTGCTATCCAGTTTACCTGTGAGCCTGCTTTCCCAAGATCCTGCCAGCTCTGCTATCCAGTTTACCTGTGAGCCTGCTTTCCAGAGATCCTGCCAGCTCTGCTATCCCGTTTACCTGTGAGCCTGCTTTCCAGAGACTCTGTCAGCTCTGCTATCCAGTTTACCTGCGAGCCTGCTTTCCAGAGATCCTGCCAGCTCTGCTATCCAGTTTACCTGTGAGCCTGCTTACCAAGATCCTGCCAGCTCAGCTAACCTGCTTCCTTCCCACCGGTCTGTAGATCCTGCCAGGCACCCGTGCTCCTCCTCACTCCTGGCTCTCCTGTTCCCACACCAGGGGACCAGGAGTGGGAGACGCAAGGGAGGCCTCTCCCTGCAATCTCGGGCTCGCACCACCAGGTACGTGACGCCTGCATTCTTGTTCAAATCAACAGGTCAAGCTTTGCAGCCATAGTCGTGCCTAGTTCTTGGTTATAATATATGGTTATAATATCTAATATCTATATTCAGACTGGAGGAAGCGGTATAGGACGGAAGCACTCAAGCGGAGTGTGGGACATTCCGTTACAGCCAGAGCTACAGATATACGTGCTGAGGACTTTGAGAATCGCCTGCGGCAAAATAATGTGTGTATTGTGGGACTACCTTAGAAAGTGGAAGGCGTGACTCCAAAGAGTTTGTGGAGCAATGGCTCACAGATATTTTTGGCAAGGAAGCCTTTACATCCTTATATTCCGTGGAGCAGACTCATAGAGTTCCCCTTCACCCATTGCCACCCGGGCATCCACCACATCCTCTCCTTGCAAGGCTGCTGAACCAGCTTTTTGTGCAAACTTCCACCATCTAGTGGCAAAAGCGATGGGATGCAAATCCTTTATACAAGTGCTGTGGCCAGTAGATGACCTTGACACGGAGCTTTCCTCTGAGAAGCCTGACACTATCTAACTAGCCCCACAGTCCTTGTATTTTTGCAAAAAGAAAAAAAAACAGTCACTGCGATCCCTTTACCAATAAAACCTGGGATCAGGCAGAGTCAGCGATTTCCCTTTAGCGTCCACAGTAGTAATAAAGTAAATCACATCGTCTTTTCCCGGCCAGCAAATGACGACTTTGTCGGAGTAGATGGGCCTTCCAAAGCTCCAGTGCTGAAGACACCCGGTGAAGCGTTCATACATGCTGTGGGAACATCCTGGTTTCCTGAAGGGCTTTGGCACTTTTAAATACCAATGCTCCCGGTTTTGTTCAACTTCTTGCATGACTTCCCTGGGTACATAGGGAAATTCCAATCCGTACTCTGTAGCCACAATAAGCAGTGGTGAAAAGAAACTCTGGACAGCCGCACACCGGGAAAAACTTAAAATCTTGTGCTTTTTATTTGCAAAAAGATCACATCAAAATAAAACAATCCACGGCAATGAGGGGTGCACAAAAATAGCTGACGTGTTTCACACCAAAATTAGTGCTTATTCAGGCTCCATGCACACTGAAGCTCAAAAAAGCTTTTTCTGGATGCCAGATTGCTGGCAGAAAACTCTGGTTGAAAAATGTGCTTTTAACAGCATTTTGAACTAGCGTTTATGAGTGTTTTATAGCGTTAGCGTTTATGGGCGTTTTTAATAAAAATACACAGAGGACACTCCAAAAATCCCACAAAGTATTTCAAACTCCCTCAATGCATTGAAAAAATAGAATGCTGAATGCTAATTAAAGCGCGTTCATGAGCGTTTATGAGCGTTTATCAGCGTTTGGCTTTTTTTGGCGGTAAAAAACGGCACTTTGAACGCGAATTTCTGAACGCGTTCAGAAAAAAGCCCATAAACTCCACTGCTCATTAAAGCTAAAAAACTTCCATGTGTGCATGGACACATAGGCTAACATAGAGTGGAGTTTATGGGCTTTTAAAAAAAACGCCCAACAATAAACTGCAGTTTATGAGCTTCAGTGTGCATGGAGCCTCATAGCTAAAAAACTTTTAAAATGACTTTGAATATATAGCTCAACAAAGCCTATCACATGGTATCGTGATTAATTAACATAATTGGCTGCAGCTGAGGAACCGTAGGAGTTAAATCCCCACATGTGTTGCCAAGTAGTCAATCAAAGCCAAAGAAAAAACATATCGATTAAGGCCCCTTTCACACGAGGCGGGCTCCGCTTGCACGGAGCCCGCCTCTGTCCGCCGGCTCAGCTGGAGATCTCTCCGTTGATCTCCGCTGAACCGGCGGATGACAAGCCTCTATCCGCTCACTGAGCGGGGAGGGGCTTGCGAGCGCCGCTGATCTCTATGGAGAGATCGGATGAAAACGGATGAAAACGGACAGTGTGTCCGTTTTCATCAGATCTCACCCGATCCGATCCGCCAGCTACGGATCTGGACGTATAGCCCATACGTCTGCTTTTGGCGGATCGGACCGGGTCGGATGTCAGCGGAGATGTCTCCGCTGACATCCGACGCTCCATAGGCTAACATGGAGCGCCCGTTCAGATCCGCCGTCAAAACTGACAGGCGGATCTGAACGGTCCGACCATGTGAAAGGGGCCTAAGTCAACCAAACCACAAAAATTTATATCCTTATGTTGTAAAGAGTACACGTGTGTAAACCAGTGTGGAAACCACTAATATTCATACAAATACGTGTCCATGTGAAAAGAAAAAACATATATATATTTGTTGTATTATGTGTGCACATGGTTAATAGCTAACCAGGCAATTAGTATTTAATTACACACAGTAATTAAAACTGTAACTAAAAGTGACATAATTAACGTAAAAAAGGTGAAGAAGGTTTTATGTAAACAAAATAACTCTTATGCCCCGTACACATGGTCGGATTTTCCGACGGAAAAGGTCCTATCGGACCATCTTGTCGGAAATTCCAACCGTATGTGGGCTCCATCGGACTTTTTCCGTCGAATTTCCGACGGAAAAAGTTTGAGATCCTGCTCTCAAATTTTCCGACAACAAAGTCCTATCGGACTTTTTCCAATCGTGTGTAGCGAATTCCGACAGACAAAGTGCCACGCATGCTCAGATCACATTACAAGACCAAAGCTATTGGCTACTAGCCTCTACGTAGTCCCGTCGTATGCAAAGAACGTCACCACGTTCAGAATGATTGGATTTTCCGACATATTTGTCCAACCGTGTGTATGCAACACCAGTGTCGGACAAAATCCGTCAGAAAAAATCCAACAGATTTTGTGGTCGGAATTTCCGACCGTGTGTACGGGGCATTACAGTTATATGTGTGATATGTGTTAGTGAATATCGCATAAATAAAAATGTGAATGCGCTGTATATACGTGTATACATTATGGACGTGCACACCTGTGTACTAGGTGTCACTATAAACAGCCAGAACGAAATATGTATAACTATCATACCGGTAAAATAAGTAATAATAATAAAATTTAAATTCTTATTGTTCTAGCTGTTAGAAAATACAAATCCCAAAGTGTATACCTATGTGTGTAAAGAAATATATCATTATTCTATATTGTGAATAATTTTAAATAGAGCCAATCTTAAATAAAGTAATTGTGCCCTTTTCAGTGTAACATAGTATTGTAAAGTGTGTTTGTGTCACTTAAAATGTAACAATGTTATAAACTCTACTGTGCCCCATAGAGCAAGTGGAATTAAATAAAATGAAAATACTGATACATTAGACATACATGTATGTATACACACAATGTTTATGTACACTGTAGCCACCCACTTGTTCAGCAGCCGCTGGGACCGTGCGAGCCTAGGCAGGGCTCAGGCACTTCCATCCCCAGGAGGCACACAAGAGTTAGGTGATTTCTATACCATGGCAAAAACGGGCAATCTCTTGTACCCGGACAAACTGGTATTTTTGGGTAAAGTCTCGTTAACAGTTGTAGGGATTGCTTAAACCAATAAAACAGCGCTGGCAAACAGAATTGTGATCAAATAATGAAAAAATTCCCACAAAATTGACTTGCATCAAAAATTGTGTATGATAAAACTATTATATATGTGACCAAAATAATTAGATGAGTGACATAATAAAAAATGACCATAAAACTAATTCCATGTGTATCAAATTAGTGATAGACCACAAACAAATATGTGATGAGAAATAAAAAAATGTGAATGTGTCCAGTAATTAACCCAAAAAAACAAGACCAAAGTACATATGAGCTCCTCCTTGGAATGGACTCACCGGACCAGTAGACAAACAGCAAAGCAGAGGGCAGATATGCAGACAAGCTGTGATACGGCAAGCAGGCATAAAAAGCAAAGCTGGAGAAAAACAGGCCAGAGGATTCAGGGAGCGATGTATGCACACAGGGCACAGTAATTTTCTCCAAATCTTCTTATAAGTTGGGGCAGCACTCGGCAATCTGGGATCCCAGACAGGTTCAGTGGTTCTGTATCTGGAACAATGATGGATCTGGATGGCTAGCGTAGAACTTAGCAGCAGATGTGTTTGCTAAGTTCTACGCTAGCCATCCAGATCCATCATTGTTCCAGATACAGAACCACTGAACCTGTCTGGGATCCCAGATTGCCGAGTGCTGCCCCAACTTATAAGAAGATTTGGAGAAAATTACTGTGCCCTGTGTGCATACATCGCTCCCTGGATCCTCTGGCCTGTTTTTCTCCAGCTTTGCTTTTTATGCCTGCTTGCCGTATCACAGCTTGTCTGCATATCTGCCCTCTGCTTTGCTGTTTGTCTACTGGTCCGGTGAGTCCATTCCAAGGAGGAGCTCATATGTACTTTGGTCTTGGTTTTTTGGGTTAATTACTGGACACATTCACATTTTTTTATTTCTCATCACATATTTGTTTGTGGTCTATCACTAATTTGATACACATGGAATTAGTTTTATGGTCATTTTTTATTATGTCACTCATCTAATTATTTTGGTCACATATATAATAGTTTTATCATACACAATTTTTGATGCAAGTCAATTTTGTGGGAATTTTTTCATTATTTGATCCCAATTCTGTTTGCCAGCGCTGTTTTATTGGTTTAAGCATATTTGAAAGTTTTAGCACTTTTTGTACCAGCAGCTGCACATCTGTTGTTTCTTTTTCACGTTCATATTGTACACGTTTTTCCCAGCGCTGTTTTTTTGTCTATATATAAGTTGTAGGGATTCCCGCCCGAGGCGATGCACTCCCCGAATTTAAGGCTAGCCAGCCAGATACATTGCATGTTGCAGCCACATCATCTGCATTAGCCCATTGCATTTCCTGGGACATAGTCTCGAACAAGTCATCATCCCCTGATAAATCAGACAGGGAATCTATTTCAGAGTCCCGCAACTCTTCTGCTGGCAAATATCTACATACAGTCCCACTCATTACAGTTCCCTCACCCGTATCTGCAGTGGATTCCCTTAGAGCGACCACCTTCCCCGATCCGATCCTGGCAAGTTCTGAGGCAGGCCTCCACCGCGGCCGCAGGAGGCTTTCACGTACCCTACTTTCTTGTGAGCCGGTGTAGGGAATTTAGTGGCAGTGGAAGAAGCAGTGTCCATAATGTTCGGAGTGGCTCCTCTGGTGACAGTAGCAGCAGCATCTCCCTCGGGAACACAGACTGTAGCAGTCGGTCTTGAAGATGCAGGCCTCGCCACAGGAGCGAATGCAGCGGACTTCTTGGTGGCGATGCCTGTGGCCCAGTCCATTCGTTAGGCACGAGGCGGCACGGTGGGTTGCTCCACTGTAAATAAGTACTCTCCACATTGCAAGCATTGGACAAACAGACAGAGACTTGCAACTAGTCCCTCGCACTTGTTACAGAGCATCCCTAGGGCCTCGACATCTCCTGTCGTGTACAGCACAAAACGCCCCTGTGGTCTCAGGTGAATTCCTGTGTCTGTAAGCAGAGTCAGAGTCCCAGACAGTCTCACACTTGTGGCGTTTCCCACAGAGAACATCCTGGGTCCCACCATGGACGGCGCTCCCGGCATCCGGAACACTTCTCCCCTAGCAAAAAAAGAAATCAAACTCTTCCTTCTCTTTCCTTAGACACACTCTCTTTAGTTGCGAGAGGTAACGGCAAATCCCGGACTCGAGCCCCCACATGTAGCACTAACCTCCGAAGGAGCTGCTGGTTTTATTTGGGCTTACTGTTACCTCACCTGCTTGTAGCTCTGTCTTGGGGATCCCGTGGAAAGTGACCCAAAGAATATTGAAACTGGCACTGAATCCTCTTTTGGGTTATTTATTTAGAACAAAGACAAAGTCTCTCAATAAAGGGCAGAGGGGTAGGAGTGAGTTCAGGCACAGGGTATTGCGGGTTCAAGTTCTCTTTGGTGATCTAGAAGACAATAGTTCCTCTTAATAGATCTAGCCACCACCGGATAAGTCCCTCTCACTGGACCTAGCAGCCGGTGGGGTATTTACAACAGTCTATGCCACAGACGTGTGAATTTAAGCTTTAGCGTTACTGAGAAATTGAAGAATAATTCCATACAATACCAGTCTCTTTCAGCCGAACCGGCGATACTGTAGGCAATGTGATCCAAGTTGCATTCTTCAACTAAGTCTCCAGGCTCCTCCAGAGAAACCAGCCTGGCGCACTGTCTTCTCCTGAAAGAGTCCTCCCCTGGATCCTCCAGTTGCTGGGCCTCTCCCTTCAGATGAGACGGCACCGGACCATCCCTGGATCAATAGGCTCCATGATCCGTTTGGACCTATCCTCTCAGTTGCGCTGCCTCGGGCCAGCCAGTCCTGAGACACAGGATGCATAGTCCCGCACCCCAGGCCAGGAGGTCCATGGGACTGGGTCAGGAGGACCACCAGAACCAAAAAGACAGAAAATAATCCCCACCAACATGGCGTTGGTACCTTAAATACAAATCGCATACTAGCACATTATGAATTACTTACCTTAGAATGAAGCCTTCCAGCAGTGCACTGAGAGGGCTTCCATCTTTACCTGGTCTTCCTTTTTGGGTTCATGTGCTCCAGCCGTCTGATTGGCCGTGCCCTGATGACGACACTCCCACGAATGCACACAGGAGTCACGGACCGAGGCATGGGGCTCTGAAGGGATGGCACGGATATGCCGTCCCTTCAGAGCACATGTGTTGGTGACATCAGTGCAGGTTTAAGAGATATTTACAGTACCTACAGGTAAGCCTTATTATAGGCTTAACTGTAGGTACAAGTGCAAACAAATAGTTTATTTCCAATTTAGGTAAAAAGGACTTTGAGAAGTGAAGCTATGTTTAGAATTGTATGAAGATAATCCACCAAGTCATCCTGAAGATAACTGACAAAACATTGAAGGTACTGTTCCAATGTTTGATTGGTGCTCCTGGTCTAACCATTAGCCTGAGGATGAAAAGCGGAGGAGAGATTACCTGTTACACCTATAGCTGAGCAAAAGATTTTCCAAAACTTTGAAGTAAACTTTACTCCTCTGTCAGACATCACATCATCAGGAATTCCATGTAGTTTAAATACTTCTCGAACCATTAACTCTGCAGTTTGTTCAGCAGAAGGTATCCCCTTAACTGGTATACAATGAGCTATTTTAATGAGACCGTTAATAACGACCAAGATAGTGGTCATTTCTTTTGAGGGAGGTAAATCTACCACAAAGTCCTTCAAAATTGACCCCCATGGTCTTGATGGACCAGGGAGTGGCTGGAGCAACCCCAAAGGAGAAGCTCAGGGAGTCTTATTGCATGCACAGCTCAGGCACAAGGTCACATAGTGTTTGACATCTTTGTTATAGTCAGGCCACCAAAAGGAACGTGACAAAAGTTCTTTAGTCTTAGAAACTCCAAAATGCCAAGCAAGTGTTGAGTCATGCACCAATTTGAGGGGTTCAACCCAAGCAGATTTAGGTACATAGAGACAATGTGCATGAGTCCAAAAGTCGTTCTTGCACCCAAGGTTAATATCCTTAGGAGGATGATTGAGGAGTGGGTCATTCCCATACACCTCTTTGAGGAGACTCAAGAGTGTCTTGGAACCAACGTGCTTTCTAGAAGGCATCCTTTTGGCAGAACAAATGAATTCTAGATATTTATGATAAGTGAGAACAGTTACCGGATGCTTAGCTTCCTACAGCAGATGACTATTTCTTTCCTAGCAGACTGTCCCTCTGAAGAAGACCCCAATGTGGGTTGAAACGCGCCAGTGTCATATTTCCACATTGTCGACATTTCTGTACAATGCTTGTATGGAATTGCTGTCTGCAAGTGTATACCCATGTTTTTTATTTATTTGTATATTATTTTCCTAGTGGAGCTTATTTTTTAACTACTGTGTCATGCTTTTCTACATCAATAAATATTGAATTTTTACATAGTACCCTTCTATATTTCATTATCTGCTGCCTAAAAACCCCATTGTGGGGGAATGTTCCCCATTTTTGTTCTCGGGGGTGAGCAGCACTCTCTGACCCTTCTGGTAGTGTCTTCCCGCTGCTATATGCTAACTCCTTTGCGGCGGCGCTTTGCGGGGGATTTTAACCCTTTTTCGGCCGCTCGCGGGGGGTAAAACCGCCCCGCGAGCGGCCGAATACCGCGGCTAAAATGACGGTAAAGCAGCGCTAAATATAGCGATGCTTTACCGTCGCCGCGGCTCCCGCCCCAGTGTGAAAGGGGCCTAACTATTTTTTTTTTTATATACATTAGTAATCAAGTGGGTGCAGGTTAATAAATAAAGTTATTTAGCTATTTCTTTTTTCTTAGCTGGAAGTTAAAAGATGCCCCCCCCCCCGCTGGCCGGGCCCGGTAAAACAGGGCTGGTTGTACTGCCCTATAAGCGGCCTTGGGACAATCATATGGGCGATGAGGCGTTAATTGATCACCATTCTTCTTATCACAGACATCCTGGAACTTTTTTCACATGACTGGGTAGTTACCAGACTTGTGATGCCTTCATCAGTAGAGAACTTGTTTTACAAGGTTCTCTATAATGTTCCTCGCAATGGGGGGATGCTAAATTTATAGTCCGTGCTCCCCAATTGATGGAGGGATTGTGAATAGAAAACCAAGGAATGCCCAGGATGACAGGAAATTTGTGTGAAGCAATCAGCTGGAATCTGATAGTCTCACAATTTTTAGCCTCAAATTAAAGTACCAGAGGAACCTTTTCATAGGTAACAGGTCCTGAAGATAAAGGTGAACCATCAACATTCTCCATATCAATAGGGGCAGATTTATTTCTTGTTTGAATATTATTGCTTTGGGGTTGAAATGTATGTGAATAAAGTTCCCCTGACCCCGGAATCCAGCATAGCACAGCAAGGAATTTCATGATAAATTTGACAGGGATGACAACATGAGACAGTAAGGCATTAACTTTATTTTCTTCATGGATTAGTGGGCAGATAGACTGGGTAATGGAGTTTATTTGTTCAGGCACTAAAACATCAGTCGTGGCAACTGTTTTTTTACATTTGTTGGGACAATTAACTGTGTAATGCCCAGAGTCCCCACAATATAGACACAAGTTTCAGAGCGTCTTCTCTATTTCTTCTATGTGGAAATGGATCTCTTAATAGCGTCAACCTGCATTGGTTCGGGAGTGTTATGCTGCGTACACACGACCGGTCTTCCCAACGGACTTTTGGCGGAGTTCCGACAGACTTTCCGAATGAATGGACTTGGCCACACACAATCACACCAAAGTCAGATGGATTCGAACGTGGTAACGTAGGACCAGACTAGAATAAGTAAGTTCATAGCCGGCAGTCAATAGCTGTTCTAGCAATGGTTTTTGTCCGTCGGACTAGCATACACACAAACGGATTTCTCGATAGGAACTGGGTCCGGCGGAGTTCTGGAGGAAAAATTTGAAACATGTTCTATTTCTAAAGTCCTTCAGATTTTTGGACAGCAAAGGTCCGATGGAGCCCACACACATTTAAATTGTCTGACGGATTCCTTCCGTCGGACCTTTGCTGTCAAAGTCCGGTCGTGTGTACGCGGCATTAGATTCCGGAAAAACGTTTGGATCCCTCTGAACAAACTGACTAGCAAAGAAACGCATGCCACCATTACTCCTAAACATTCCCAGTCTCTCCTTCCTCCTTTCTGTATGTCCTTGATCGATTCGGATACATAATTGGATGAAAGCCTCAAGATCATTAGGAGACTCCACACTGGCAAGCTCATCTTTAACCTGCTTAGAAAGCCCTTGGCAGAACTGACACTTTTGCACTGCTGGGTTCCAGGTCATATTTGCGATCCAACATCTGAATTCAGCTGTGTAAACAGCAATAGTGTGCCTACTCTGCCGCAAACTATGCAACTTTGCTTCATCAGTAGCGGTTCATCACATTCACAAAAGTCTCATAATTATTCAGAGTGGCGCTGTCTTGTTCTATAAATGGGAGGCCCAAGCTAGAACTTCCAGTCAGGAGATTGATAACAAACATTACCTTCATTTTCTCAGAAGGAATTGCAGCAGGTTGCAACATTGGTTAGGCTGCTTTCACACTGGGGCGGTTTGCAGGCGCTATTGCGCTAAAAATAGCGCCTGCAAACCGACCCGAAACAGCTGCTGCTGTGTCTCCAGTGTGAAAGCCCTGAGGGCTTTCACCTTGGAGCGGTGCGCTAGCAGGACGGTAAAAAAAAGTCCTGCTAGCAGCATCTTTGGAGCGGTGAAGGAGCGGTGTATTCACCGCTCCTATACCGCTCCTACCCATTGAAATCAATGGGACACCGCGGGGATACCGCCGGCAAAGCGCCACTGCAGCGGCGCTTTGCGGAGGTTTTTAACCCTTTTGCGGCCGCTAGCGGGGGTTAAAACCACCCTGCTAGCGGCCGCATACCGCGGCTAAAACGATGGTAAAGCAGCGCTAAATATAGCGCTGCTTTACCGTCGCCGCCCGCACCGCCCCAGTGTGAAGCCGGCCTTAAGGAAACCTCTTGAATGGTAGAGGCATACGTGCGTTAGCATCATCTCAGAGCATGGTTTTCCTCCTGTTGCCCTTTTACCACACTTGCAGTTTGGAAATTTGAAGCTCTGCAATTCGCTGCCTAAAAGGAGTCACAGCATTTGCTATATAGCGGCCTCGATGTTTGGACCAGATTATTCTGTCACGGTCAGGCGTCCGGCTCAGACACCAGTAGCTATAGCAGTAGAGGGACTCCCACCAACCAGCAGGATAGGTATACAAGCAGGTCACCCTGGCAAATAACGTAGGCTCATCTGAGGTACGGAGTCTAAGTACTAACCAGTGTTCACCAGAGCTCCTGATGGTGGAGATGGGTTGAGCTGCGTGTTAGTACCAGGTCGCAGTTCCCAGGATCGCCCCACCAGGAGGTGAGCAGGCCGGGGTCCAGTAGTGGATATAGCAGGTAAGGCTCAAACAAAAGCATGGTCAGTAAACGAGCCAAAGGTTGGTAATAAGTAGTTGCAGGTTGGGATCAAGCTAAAGTGTAGTCGAGGAACAAGCCAAGAGTCAGTAACGAGTGTCAGTAAAGATACGGATGGCAGCAGGAAAGACAAAAGCAAGATACTGGCTGGAGAGAACACAATAATCTGGCAAACAGGAAGTGCAGAAAAATAGATTAAACAGTGAAGTTTGTGGGAGGAGCAAAGACTTCAAGTTTCAGCAGAAGTCAAGGCAAGGCTGTCCAATGGATCAGACAGGGTACTGTTCAGCATCTCAGGTAGCTCAGCGAAAACAGTCATTGCCAGACACAGCAGAGGTCCCAAATGCAAGCCCAGGCCCTAAGAGTAGGCAAACACAGCACTGGTCAGCCAACACTGTCTGCCCAGTGTCATGCAAAGATCCCAGCAACAGGTCTGTACTACTCCATCTGCTGGTCTCCCCCAGCTCTGGTAATTTTGCCCAGGAAAATGCTGTATTTCTCCTCCCCTTGGCACAGGGAATCCTGGCTATTAAAGTATTGTAGCCATTAATTTTTTTTGTAGAGTGTTCCTCTTTGGACTACAAGTCCCACGATCCATTGCGCTGTTGTGTCATCCTCCCCTCTTCACGGGCTCACTACTATTGCTGGAAAAAATACATTTTAGTGAGCAGGCCAGTGTCTGTTCTCTGCCGGCGGGAGTGATATCTCTGGCTGTAATAACTCAAGGCACAGTTTATCTTTTTTTTTTTTTTTTTTTTTAAACTTTATTGAAATATCAAAGTAACATTTTATTCATGTCTATTACCACTGCTGCAGTGCGGTGGCCGGCACTGATGTCAGGTGAGCTCGGACATCTGGCATATCTGCATTTTTCTGCACCGCAGATTACACCAGCTTTGTGGTGTGAACGGGGCACATAGAAAATAACTTTTTCTTTATGCTCTTCTGATCACTAGGGTTTCAGAATAATGCCTGCCATGGTGCATAGTGTGAATTGGTCCTAATGGCATTAACCACTTTCTGACCGACTCACGCCGATATATATGGCGGCAAAGTGGTTCGTTCCCTCGAATCACCGCATGGGTACGTCTGTACCTTTAAGGGCGATAGCAGGCGCGTGCTTGCTGCACGGCGGGGAACCCGATGCGCACGGCCATCGGGCGTGATCACCGCCAACCACATGCGATCGCGTGCACGAGAACAGGAACAGGGATTTTGTGTGTTTAAACACACAAATCCCTGTTCTGTCAGGAGGGAAGAGACATATAGTTTGTTCCTACTAAGTAGGAACAACGATATGTCTCCTCCTCCAGTCAGTCCTATCCCCTCACAATTAGGGAACACACATTTAACCCCTTGATCGTCGCCTAGTGTTAACCCCTTCCCTGCCAGTGACGTTTACACAGTAATCAGTGCATTTTCATAGCAGTGATCGCTGTATAAATGTCAATGGTCCCAAAAATGTGTTAAAAGTGTCCAATCTGTCCGCCGCAATGTCGCAGTACCGCTAAAAATCGCAGATCACCGCTATTTCTAGTAAAAAAATATAATAATAATAAAAATGCCATAAATCTTTCCCATAACTTTTGCGCAAACCAATCAATATACGCTTATTGCAATTTTGTTTACCAAAAATACGTAGAAAGATATATATTGGCCCAAACTGAGGAAGAAATTTGTTTTTTAAAAATATTTTTGGGGATATTTATTATAGCAAAAAGGAAAAAATATTGTTTTTTTTTCCAAAAAATTTCGCTCTTTTTTTGTTTATAGCGCAAAAACTAAAAATCGCAGAGGTGATCAAATGCCAGCAGAAGAAAGCTCTATTTGTGGGAAAAAAAGGATCTCAATTTTGTTTGAGTACAGCGTCGCATGACCGCGCAATTGTCAGTTAAAGCGACGCAGCGCTGTATCGCAAAAAATGGCCTGGTCATTAAGCAGCCAAATCTTCCGGTCTGTAAGTAGTTAAAGTGGTTCAAAGCAAACAGTTTTTGCCTTAAAGCATTCTCTGCATTAAATGATAAGTTCACCTACTGGAATATGTTACATGTTCCACCAGCTGCAGCCTCTCTCCCCCTCCCTGTGACAGCGAGCGGGGGATCTTCTTCCTGTGCCGACTGTCACTATTTGAAAATTACGTGGCTCCACCCACATAGCTGCCTGTGAATGCACGAACTACAACTACCGTCAGCCATTGTGGCTAACGGCTTGTAGTTCAGAATGGACTGTGAGGTCACTGATGAGCAGCCTGGTAGTTTATTCACAAGCCCTGCAGCTTGTAAACAGTCAGCCTGTATGAAGGTATGGGCTGAAAGCTGCAGGGCTTGTTTGCAGGAGTCTGGCATTGCACCCCTGATCCACTGATCAGGGATGCAAAGCTTTCCAGGCTCCTTAGGGAAAAAATATTAAATGCACATCTTTTTCCTGCAAAAATATGTGAATTTATTATTTTTTCCCAAAAGGTGAACTTATCCTTTAGGGTAAAAAAAACGTTCAATGTCAGCTCCTCTCAGGCCCAGCACCCCCCCTAAATACTTACCTGAGCCCTCTCTCGATCCAGAGCTGTTCCGTCTGGCTCTTCTCTCCCCTATTCACACAGGAGCAGTGGGAGCCATTGACTCTCATTGTTAACCAAAATAAGGAAAAAGTCAGACTATATAGGCCAAACATGGAGTCTGTATAAAACCGTACATTTTATTGTACAAAACATATTTGTTTAAAGAAGAAACTTCCATACATAATATAAAAGCAAGATATAATAGTGCTGCTAGAATTGACTGTCTATATACCACAATAATTGGTATAATGCTTGATAATTTCAGTATGGATTATAGGGTATTCATATGTTGACATGTTTCGCCAATAATCAGCTTCATCAGGACGCATGAAAGTAAAAAAACATGTGTACATATCATGATGCAATATATCAATTCATTTGCGAGGGAGATACCTGGGTAAGCTAGCACCAAACATGCAAAGAACCCCCTGGGTGGGCACCGGGGCGACAAGGGAGCCCACCGGGACACCGGAGCATGGAAAGGATCTATATAAAAAATATGTATATATTCCCATGACATTAATTGCACCCACAGTATAGCCCAATACAAACTAAAGAATGATAAGTACATCAATGGAATTTCCCAGGTGGTCAACCATATACATCAAAGACTGGAAAAAGAACCCAAATCACTTAGACAAAGCCGGGCTCTTAAAGTGTTACTAAACCCAGGACCCTGCATTCACTCTATCTGGTCTCCCATAGTACACAGAACATGGAAATGCAATTATTTTAGAAAATTTAAACTGCTAAATATCTTTTCTCATCAGCAGTATATAGCAGTTTTGTGACTTCTATCAGTGCCTGGTTAAAGCTTGTAGGAGGAGTTTTCATACTGCACTGGCTGTCCTATCCAGATGCAGGACCCCTGACCCTCTGTCTGGACAGTGCTGATTGGCCCTGTGCTGATCACATGCAACCTCTCTAGCAATACACACCAAACTGAGCATGCGCAGACTGACTCCGCTAACTCGGTCTTATCCGGAGATGTTTTCGGGACAATGCAAGAAGGGGAGGATCTGTGCATACAGGTTCAAACAGCTTTTTTTACACAATGCAGAGGATTAACCCCTTAGGTTCCACAGCGAGTATAACAAGCATGCTTTACTGCATATACAGACTGATTTTACTGTTGTGGGTTTAGTAACACTTTAATAGAAAAGAACTACAGTAAAAATAACATAGACTTCACTATAATAAAGGAGACTATTATATTTTGCTTTTAAATATTGTATGGAAGTTTCTTCCTTGTTTTTTAAACAAATATATTTTGTACAATAAAATGTATGGTTTTATACAGGCTCCACGTTTGGCCTATATAGTCCAACTTTTTCCTTTTTGGTTAATATACCATATACAGTACATTACGGCTGTTGGCCTTGGGTGTCACGATAAAATTTACTGGCTCACATTTGTTGTCAATCAAATCCTGCGAGCAGAGAGCAGGGGGTGGGGCTGAGCCGTGCTGTGTGTGTCAATAGAGGCACACAGCCTGGCTCGGGATGGAGCCCACAGGTGTGCCCCCCATAGCCAACCAGCTTGCTATGGGGCAAATTCCGAAAAAAAGAGACGCTTGGAGCGTGGGTAGGTGACCCCAGAAGAACAGGTTCAGAGCCACCATTGCGCAGAGCAGGTAAGTATACTATGTTTATTATTTTAACAAAAAAAAAGAAAGAACCTTTTATAACTGCTTTAAATTGTAAAAAAAAAAATTGTAATCTGCCTGGAGTTTAGCTTTAAATCATCTTTATTGCACCAACTAAAACTTCTAGATTCAGAAGCTGGAAAGTAATGTAAGCAACTCCATTGTAATCTTGCCCCCTCGTGCCACCTCCAATGCTGTCCAGCTGAGTTGCGTCCTCTTGTGCATCAGTTGGTGAAGGTGATTTTCTGGATGTGTCAGGGTGATTGCTGCCACTGACGAGCCTTGAATAATTCTCGCTTGATTATCCTTTTGAAAGGTTATCTCTGTTCTCAGGGCTGGTCTGGGGAGGGGGTGGTGGCGAGCGAGGGTCCTTATCTCGTACCTCAGGTCCGCACTGCCTGCCTATAAGAAGGTGGTCAGCAGCAGATGGTGCTCAGTCTCCCTCCTGCCACCTGTGTGCTCCAGACAGAGTCCAGCAAGCATGCAGCGCCTGACGCCAGCCCTACTGATGATCCTTTGGTTGTTGGCTTGGCACGGTGGAGCCCACGCCAACGTCCGGGTTCCTGCTTTCGGAGTGAAGCTGTGCGGCAGAGAATTCATACGGGCTGTCATCTTTACGTGCGGAGGGTCCCGATGGAGGAGAAGTGAAGCCCTGCAGGCGGGTAAGTATCATTTTACTACTAATATATCATATTATACAATATCAAATTCATCAACTTTTTTTTAAATATCTGGTAGGTAAGGTAAACTGGCTCAAAAACTTTGGATTGAAGCTGCCATTTTTTAAACTCTAGAGCAGGGATCCTCAAACTACGGCCCTCCAGCTGTTGCAGAACTACACATCCCATGATGCATTGTAAAACTCTGACATTCAAAGACATGACTAGGCATGATGGGAATTGTAGTTCTTGAACAACTGGAGGGCCGTAGTTTGAAGACCCCTGCTCTAGAGCTAGTTTCGGGATTGACATGTCTTTCGGACACGTTGGGTTTGATTTACTAAAACTGGAGAGTGCAAAATCTGGTGCAGCTGTGCATAGAAAACCAATCAGCTTCCATTTTTTTTTTTTGTCAAAGCTTTATTGAACAAGCTGAAGTTAGAAGCTGATTGGCCACCATGCACGGCTGCACCAGATTATGGGGTCTATAACTGAAGGCAGATCTTATGTTATCCAATAATATGATTAGAGCATTCTAGAGCTATAACAAACCCACACCGCCCAACTTTTTGAGATGGGAATGAGGGACACCTATCAGCAAAAGTATGCAGGCATAGGACACACCCCCTGCCACGCCCCCTTAGGAGAATTGTACAAAAAAACAAGATTGGTTAAACCCACAAGTACTTTTTTTTAGTACTACTATTCCTTTATATTGGCTTTTAGAATTTACAAATGCAGCAATTTAGAAATCAGATGAAAGGGTTAGCACTGGGAAACACTTTTTGATAGATAAAAAGTGCATTTTATATACATTTATATAGATCAGAGGAAAATGAGAGACAAATGAGGAGGAATGAGGGACAGAGGAACATTGCTCCAAATCAGGGACAGTCCCTCCAAATCAGGGACAGTTGGGGGGTATGGAAGCTGCAATATATTACATTAATTTTAATACTACAATAAAGAGGACCTGTTAGAACCCCACTATAGGTTCTGTTTGGAAAGTAGAGAATGTGACTTTTAGCAAACATGGTACTTTTTTTTAGTGCTACTATTCCTTTATATTGGTTTTTAGAATTTACAAATGCAGCAATTTAGAAATTGGATGAAAGGTTTAGCACTGGGAAACACTTTTTGAATGATAAAAAGTGCATTTTATATACAACTATATAGATTAGACCAAAATGAGGGACAAATGAGGGGGAAAGAGGGACAGATGGACATTTCTCCAAATAAGGGACAGTCCCTCGAAATCAGGGACAGTTGGGAGCTATGTTAAAGGTGACCTGTCAGAACCCCACTATAGGGTCTATTTAGGAAGCAAAGAATGTGACTTTCACAAGGCAATCTCTGGTGGAGATTCCTCCAATTTGGCCCCTTTCAAGCCGACATTCCGATCCGGTCTGCCTGTCCGTTTTTTCAGGGGAACCCAATCAGAGCCTTCATTCTTCTCTATGGAGTGGGGGGTATAAATGGACATGTGCCCATGTACACCCACCTACATCCGATCAGATAAAAAAGAGACAGACGGGGATCCCCTTCCATCCAGTGGATCGGATGGCAGTTGGGTGTAAACTGACAGGCGTTCCATTTACATCCGGCCGCCTATAGAGTAGAGCGGTCTGTGTCCATTCTCCACCTGCTCAGCGAGGATCAGCGGACAGATCCCCTGCTAAAGCAGCGGATTGAAGCCGCAGTCTGCCCTGAGTGAAAGGGGCCTTAAAGCACATGAACTGGGCAGATTCTCCACCATGTTTGCTAAAAGTCACAATCTCTACTTTCCAAACAGAACCTATAGTGGGGTTCTAACAGGTCCTCTTTATAGTAGTATTAAAACAAATGTAATCTATTGCAGCTTACCCATACCTCCCAACTGTCCCGGATTTGGAGGGACTGTCCCTGATTTGGAGAAATGTCCCTCTGTCCCTCTTCCCTCCTCATTTGTCTCTCATTTTGGTCTGATCTATATATAGTTGTATATAAAATGTACTTTTTATCTCGTAAAAAGTGTTTCCCAGCGCTAAACCTTTCATCCAATTTCTAAATTGTTGCATTTGTACATTTAAAAAACAATATAAAGGAATAGTAGTGGTAAAAAAAGCACTTGTGGATTTGATTAACCTTTTTTTGGTGGGTTAATTCTCCTTTAAGGGTGTGTGGCAGGGGGGCGTGTCTTATGCCTACATACATTTGCTAGTAGGTGTCCCTCATTCCCATCTCAAAATGTGGGGAGGTATGTCCACCATGTTTGCTAAAAGTCACATTCTCTACTTTCCAAACAGAACCTATAATGGGGTTCTAACAGGTCCTCTTTAAAGTAGTATTAGTTGAATGTAATATATTGCAGCTTACCAGTCATTAGATGTGGTGGCTACGTTCGTTTTATTTTTTAAACCCTTTTCCCCTTCTGTTTTTACCTTGTGATTTGGCCAGTAACACACCTCCTGTATTAGAGTGCCTCCGTTCTGGATGAAGGAGCACAGGGGGCACCTTTGGACAACATCATTGTCGGGGGGGGGGGGGGGGGGTTGGGTGTGAGGATGGGTGCACATTATCTTCGCATGCGGCTCCCAGCAGGGGTCCGGTGCGTCCTCGTTCACCGTTTCAGGTCTGATTTCAGAATCTGAATTTGGACCTGAAATGGACCAAAAAGACACACAGGACTCCTGTGCAATTCGCACCAGAGTCGCAGCGGAGATATGTGAATTGGTTCCATGGAGAGCCGGTCACAATCTCCTGCTATGGCGAATTGGATGCGGAGGGAAACCCGCAAATGCAGGACCCTGTCGCTGGACAGCCAATAGGAAGTGACACCCGAGGAAGGACCCCACCTCCTGTAAACAGAAGACGAGAGAAGATTCAGGACTGGAGCAGCACATGCCTGCGACTTTAGGTGAGTAAATAGGGCTTTTTTTTTTTGTAACATCTGCGATCTGTTAAAGGAGCAACGGGGTGTGGGAGGGAAATAGAGGGAGTCCATTGTTCAGGTTTATTTATCCTTTTCAGCTTTTTATTATATCTACATTGCTGTGAATTTCATTAGTTTATTTATGACATGTTAGTGCAGGAATCATTTTAAAGCCGATCACTGAAATCTTATGTTTAACATGATAATATCATTTTAAATCTGCAACTTTCATTAAAATAATTACCTGGTGAGCCTGCCAGGATCAGGCACTTCCTGTTACCCTTTTGCTGCCAAAGCCGATTTTTGCATTTTCTTTCTTGCACATATGTTTAAAATATAATTTTAGGTATGAAGCTTACGTAAAATCCCCAAACTATTGTATATCTTCTGAAAGCAGACACCCTAGAAAAAACAATAGTGGCAGCTCCAACTATTAAGGTCACACAATATTAGTGCAACGGTTTATGAAATGCTAAATTTCAGTAAAAAATACACTTAAAGTAAATTTGAGGGCACATAAATGAAATTTATTACACAATTTTTTGGTCAATTCTCCACTTGCTGATCGTATAACATAGATATTATTATTATTATTATTATTATTTACGATTTATATAGCGCCAACAGTTTACGCAGCGCTCTACATTGTATAGGAGGGACAACACAATTACAGTACAATACAAAAGGTACAGGAGGGCCCTGCTCGTAGAGCTTACATTTTAAAGGGAGGATAAAGGGAAAAAAACTGCGCTAATCAAACAATAAATAAAAACTCTAACATTAGCTGCAATAATAATGAGATAAACACAAGAAAATATTAAGGGAAAAAAAATCGCGCTCTTAGAGTCTGTATACAGGGTTTGAGAATAAAATTCGTTCCAAAAAAGTCTCTTTTATGGGAAATATTTCTCAAACATTGGTTTCCACAGGTTGCTTATATACTCATGGAGGATATGCTTACCAGAAGTAAGCCATAGATCAGCATATGGCTTTAACCCAGCCTGGGTTGGTGATTCGTTGGTTATGGATTGTAACGAAGCAATACCAAATACCTCCTTCTCTTTCTCAGGTGCACTCACAGGACATGGTTAGCAATCACCGTAAAAAACAAACAAAAAAATATACATAGCGTAATACTGACAAACTATATATAGCAAAAACCAGTAGGTGAAGGGTTACCAAGTGGAAAAGGTATCCAATTGAGTGTGAGCAGACACCAGTGATCACAAATATATTTAGGTGACCAAAAAGACACCACCACCATATAAAAGACCTAATTACCAGATATTCAATTGTTGTGCACATAGATAAGGAAACTCTTCTTTTGAATGTTTCCACTTAAAGGTAAACCGCCACAAGTGAGGTTGGACGCGCTATATCTCCAAATCATAGGTAACCACCGTAAGAAGTGCCTCCTTACCAAGCAGTGAAATGACAATCAGCAATGAGAATCAAACAGCAGGCAATCAGATGCACACTCCTTTTGAGATGTCCCCTTACCGCATAACATAGTTTCAGAAAGCCAGATACAGCAAACACAAATTCATGAGACCACGCACGGATCGATGGCAGCGATTTTTCAGCAGATACCCAGGAGTAAAAATATTCATACCATAGCGTTATACTGCATTTTTAAAAATTTTATTCAAAATATAAAAAGTTTGCACTTACAAACTGGCGAAATAAAATAGCAGATTCAAAAGAGTTGTAGAGCCGGCCGGCTACAAACGAACAGACACTCCCGTCCTTCTTAGCGTGGTGACGTCAGCACGTATACCCTCAGACGCGTTTCGTTAGAATTAACATTATCAATGAGGAGCGGGCAGCGTGCTGTGTCACCACCTTATATAGAGCTACCCTTGATCTGAGTCACGGATACGAAGCTCAAAGCGCCATCTTAGTTATGGGCAATCGTTATGTGTTGTCTATGGAGGACCTCTGGCAGATGTCCCATTTAAAACCGGTTTTAAATGGGACATCTGCCAGAGGTCCTCCATAGACAACACATAACGATTGCCCATAACTAAGATGGCGCTTTGAGCTTCGTATCCGTGACTCAGATCAAGGGTAGCTCTATATAAGGTGGTGACACAGCACGCTGCCCGCTCCTCATTGATAATGTTAATTCTAACGAAACGCGTCTGAGGGTATACGTGCTGACGTCACCACGCTAAGAAGGACGGGAGTGTCTGTTCGTTTGTAGCCGGCCGGCTCTACAACTCTTTTGAATCTGCTATTTTATTTCGCCAGTTTGTAAGTGCAAACTTTTTATATTTTGAATAAAATTTTTAAAAATGCAGTATAACGCTATGGTATGAATATTTTTACTCCTGGGTATCTGCTGAAAAATCGCTGCCATCGATCCGTGCGTGGTCTCATGAATTTGTGTTTGCTGTATCTGGCTTTCTGAAACTATGTTATGCGGTAAGGGGACATCTCAAAAGGAGTGTGCATCTGATTGCCTGCTGTTTGATTCTCATTGCTGATTGTCATTTCACTGCTTGGTAAGGAGGCACTTCTTACGGTGGTTACCTATGATTTGGAGATATAGCGCGTCCAACCTCACTTGTGGCGGTTTACCTTTAAGTGGAAACATTCAAAAGAAGAGTTTCCTTATCTATGTGCACAACAATTGAATATCTGGTAATTAGGTCTTTTATATGGTGGTGGTGTCTTTTTGGTCACCTAAATATATTTGTGATCACTGGTGTCTGCTCACACTCAATTGGATACCTTTTCCACTTGGTAACCCTTCACCTACTGGTTTTTGCTATATATAGTTTGTCAGTATTACGCTATGTATATTTTTTTGTTTGTTTTTTACGGTGATTGCTAACCATGTCCTGTGAGTGCACCTGAGAAAGAGAAGGAGGTATTTGGTATTGCTTCGTTACAATCCATAACCAACGAATCACCAACCCAGGCTGGGTTAAAGCCATATGCTGATCTATGGCTTACTTCTGGTAAGCATATCCTCCATGAGTATATAAGCAACCTGTGGAAACCAATGTTTGAGAAATATTTCCCATAAAAGAGACTTTTTTGGAACGAATTTTATTCTCAAACCCTGTATACAGACTCTAAGAGCGCGATTTTAAAGGGAGGGGTGGTGGTACAAAAGGTAATAGATGCAGGGAATGATTGGATGGAGGTGGCTCAGGGACAGTTGTTAGGTGGGTGTGGGATAGGCTTCCCTGAATAAATGACAACAAAGCCTGGGGAATGCCCAGGAAAAAACCCAAGCCTACTCACCACCAGCTCGCAGAAAACCAAATTAGCCTGTCTAACAGTGCGTTAAAAACAGGGGTTTAGTCCACACGCATTTGCAAACGCATGCGTAAGCCACAGAGCCACGTCACGGCACCCTGATATCTGTGGTCCTAACACTAAAATATGAGTGTCCCCACAGTGGAGGCACATGCATTCTAATGAATAGATGAGGGCAGGTGGACTGAAGGGGAGCCCACCCCTTCTTAAAAGGTACAGGAGCACACCAAGCACCCAGCAGATTGCACAATGGCTGCAAAGGTGTTGGTGCGTTGCTGGACCAATACAAACACCAACGTGATAATGATACAAAAAACTCTCCACCACCCTCATCTATAGCTGGCTATAGCAGTAAGCAGCATTGGAAGGCTGAAACAGATAACAACAAAGCCTGGGGAATGCCCAGGAATAAATGAGTTTTCAGGGATCTCCTAAAGGTGGACAGGTTAGGGGCTGATCGGACATACTGGGGCAGGGAGTTCCAGAGGATGGGAGAGGCTCTGGAGAAGTCCTGAAGGCGAGCATGGGAGGAGGTAACAAGGGAGGTAGAAAGCAGGAGGTCCTGGGAGGAGCGGAGGGGACGATTTGGGCGATATCTGCAGATGAGGTTGGTGATGTAGATAGGGGCGATGTTGTGGATGGTTAGCATTTTGAATTTTACACGGTGGGGTAGGCGAAGCCAGTGAAGGGATTGGCAGAGAGGAACAGCAGTCACGGATCGGTTAGTGAAGTGTATTAGTCTAGCAGCAGAATTCATAATAGACTGAAGGCGGGATAGCCTGCGTAAGGCCCCTTTCACACTGGGTACAGTGTACAGTGCTAAAAAGTGCTAAAAGTGCTAAAAATAGCGCCTGTTCACCGCCTGAAAAAATCCGACCCCATTCACTCCAGTGTGAAAGCCGACGGGCTTTCACACTGGAGCGGTGCGCTAGCAGGACGGCAAAAAAAGTCCTGCTAGCACAAACCACCGCTCATACCGCTATTGATTTGAAAGGGAAACTCTTACCGCCGCAAAGCGCCGCTAATGTCAGTAGGGGGGGTAACAGAGGTTTTGGTGTCATCCATATCGTATGAACAGTGGACGGTGTCAGTAGTTTATTTTCTGGGTGTTGTCGGCAAAAAAGCCATGGGAGGTTTTATTATAACTTTTTTGACAATTTTTATCATATTTTTTTGCAAGGAGCAGGTAATTTATTATTATTTTTTTTATTATTTTTTTATCTTTTTTAGGAGCCCACTTATGGGGGGGGCTTTATGTGAAATATCAGCGTAGGTAATGGATTTAATCACCACACACTGACCCCGGCTGATGTCCCTCACTTTGTCATTAGAGACAGAGCATTCCCCAGTCCCCACAAAGTTTCTCTGTAGCCAATATCACAGCAGGGGTAAAAAGACTTTCTCTGTAGCCAAGCAGCAGGGGGAATCTGCGCAGCACATCATGTTTAGGTTTTGCCCAGGCACACCTGGCACACCCTGTGCGCACGCCTATGCTGATGGGTATGTGGAGACCGAGAAACATGCCAAGGGTGCACTTGGGAGAACTGACTGATGTGGGGTGTGTAGAAGTGATGCAGCAGCTGCAAAGCCCAGGGATCGCTGCCAACTGACAGCCGACAGACATACTCCCAAGACCTGCAGCCCTCTACGTATGGTGGTGGCAGTAAAAGGGTTAAATGGAAACGACGCTCGTCATAACTGTGCTCCTGCCCTGTTATCCTGTCATATGGGCTTCCAATCGGCAGTTACACATTCACAGTTGACTGTTGTCACCATCAGGAAGCCCCGCCCTGAGAAGTGTCACGCAGCCCCCTCTCTAATACACATAGACAGGAAGTGACTGCAAAGAGAATGTAATAGATTAGTGGCACTGAAATGCTTTAAAAGATGAAAACAGATAAAAACAAGAATTTCATTTAAAAGCCCAGCAATTGTTTCTGATACATAGTGTTTTACTAAACGAAATGTCACCCAGCTGAGGAGTTAGATCTACTTTAACCACCTTAGACCCGCGCTATAGCCAAATGACGGCTACAGCGCGGATCTGATGTGCCGGGACGACGTCTATTGACTACGTCCCGGCAACGAGCTGCCTGCGCGCCCCCTGAAGGGCGTGCGCGGCGCGCTCTGTGATCTGCGAGTTTGTGAGACTCGCTGGATCACAGATCCGAGTAAGGGGTCGATCCCGACCCCTTACCACGTGATCAGCTGTCAGCCAATGACAGCTGATCATGTGAAAATAACCGAGCTGGTAATCGGCTTTTTTTCCTGCTCGCGCTGACAGCGCGAGGAGAAAAAAAAAAGCCGATCACCGGTGGCAGTGAGAGGGACATCAGTCCCTCTCACTGCAATATGCCCAGGGTCCATGGTGCCCTCCTTTGCATAATAAAAGTGCCCACTAGCTCCACCTGTCAGTGCCCACTAGCTCCACCTGTCAGTGCCCACAGTGCCATATGTCAGTGCCCACAGTGCCATATGTCAGTGCCCACAGTGCCATCTGTCAGTGCCCACAGTGCCAGTGCTGCACATCAGTGTCACCTACCAGTGCTCATCAGTGTCCCCTACCAGTGCTCATCAGTGCCTCCTATCAGTGCCCATCAGTGCCACCTATCAGTGCCCATCAGTGCCATCTATCAGTGCCATCTATCAGTGCCCATCAGTGCCATCTATCAGTGCCATCCAGCAGTGCCCATCCGTGCCCATCAGTGCCATTTTTGCTGTGCCCATCAGTACCGACTTATCTGTCCCCACCAGTGCAGCCTATCAGTGCCCACCAGTGCAGCTTATCAGTGCCCACCAGTGCAGCTTATCAGTGCCCACCAGTGCAGCCTATCAGTGCCCACCAGTGCAGCCTATCAGTGCCCACCAGTGCCGCCTCATCAGCCAATATCAATGAAGCAGAAAAATTACCTGTTTGCAAAATTTTATAACAAACTATTAAACATGATTTATTTATTTTTTTAATTTTCCAACTTTTTTTATTTGTTTAGCAAAAAATAAAAACCCCAGCTGTGATTAAATACCACCAAAAGAAAGCTCTATTTGTGGGGGAAAAAATGGTAAAATATTCATTTGGGTACAGTGTTGTATGACCGCGCAATTGTCATTCCAAGTGCGTCAGTGCCGAAAGCTGAAAATTGGTTTGGTCACGAGGGGGGTTTAAGTGCAAAGTAATCAGGTGGTTAAGCCAGGAAGATGATATGATAGAATGTTCTAATGAGAAAGATATTTTGTGTGATAAGATGATTTCGGGTTAATATCGGCACGCAATGTTCTCTCGGTATTAACCAAGAGTTAGTCATCTCAGCTGCATAAGTACAACCACAAAAAAAAACAACGTCATGAAAATGCAGACACAATTACGATTCCTGTACTTGCTTTACGCAGGTTTTGCCTAATTGCTCTTTATTAACCATCCCAGCACCAGTACTGTCCATTTACATGTAACTCCACCCAGGAAGGTGCCTAGGCTAAGTGCTGTGTGAGGCAAGTGTTTTTGAAGCCCTCCAAATAACCAAACCTGTGCGTGTGTGACTGGTGCAGCTCTTAGGCCTGATTCCCACCTATGCAGTTTTAGTGCTTTTTGCATTTTGCAGATTTGCACTACAGACCATTTAACATGGTTTCCTATGGAACACGTTCTGTAGTGCAAATCTGCAAAATGCAAAAAGCACTAAAAATGCCATAGGTGTGAATCCAGCCTAAGATAGGGAGCTTATCAATTGTGTGATGCCTCCAGCATTTATCGTCACGTGGCAATGCATGACAATGGAAATCACATTATTCTCTGTGGTTCCTGTTCACATTAATGCAACATGGTGCAGTGCAAATTTTTGAAAAGGCTTCGTTGTTTCTTTTTGTTTTTTTGGTGCAGCATTTTTGGCCCCATAGATTTCAATGGGAGCGCATGAAAAATGAATGTACGTGTGTTTTTGGCAGGGTTTTGTGCCTAAAAAACAACCTTCTCCTACAAATAAAATGCAATCATGTAAAATGCGCCACAAAAAAAAAGCATGGTTGTGCAGCAGCAAGTGAACCTAGGCTAACATTGAGTCTATGCCTTCACCATGCTTAGTGTTAAGCCTGGTACACACTAAAAGTTTTTCTTTTTGTTCAACCTATCTTTCAACGCATATCCCCACTAAGGATGTCCTCAGGCGTGTTCGCACACTCCACGCGCAGAGCCCGCCAGGAAGTCGGCACGGCGCTGCACTAATCACAGGCAGTGAGACATTTCTCGATCTCTGCAGCCGCACATCGGGAAAATGTATCACTGCCTGTGATTAGCGCAGCGCCATGCCGACTTCCTGGCGGGCTCTGCATGTGGAGTGTGCGAATACGCCTGAGGACATCCTTAATCCCCACCCGTCAGAACAACCTGGTCAGCACTCTCAGTCATTGGCTCAGAGCACTGATCTGATGCCGATCGGCAGACCTTTTTCAGTCATGCCCCTTCTGGTGGACCAGATATTTGGCCCATGTGTACAGGGCTTTACTGAGCTGCACATGGACACTTCAGCATCAGTACTACTCAACAATTGTGCCTCCCTGAAACTGTTTCACTGCTTCAACTTGTCTTATGGAAGGTATGGCTCTGACTCGACCCAAAACTTTTTTGTTGGGATATCGTGGGGGAAATGTTAGAACCTCCTTACTGTGTTCATCTAAGGAAGATATTCCACAGGTTCCTGTCCTGGTGACTCTGCATGAAGCTAATTGTCATAGGGAACATGGACAGCAATAAAAATCTGACAGATGGGTATGACCACGTAGATACCTCATAACTTTCTAGGCAATACACAACCCAAACAGTTAGACACCAGCCGACCCCAGTGATTAAGGTTGATATATGCCACCATCTTGACTACAGCAAAATCAACAGATCAGGTAGCGCCCCCTGGAAGCCATTATGGGCCCCCAGAGGTCAAGTAGGCTGACATTTCGCCACATGGCTGTGTTCTTGGCATGTGGTAGGGGTATGAAACATTGTGCGCCAGTCACTTAAGTCATGGTCATTGCGTTTATTCAGCACCATTCCAATGAAAGGAGAGGGGGCTAGGGCTCTGGATACCCAAAGCACAGCACAGACTACAAACCCAATTCCCAGCTATACAGAACATGGACCTTTAAGCCATGACTTTGAAGGCACCTTGTAGAACCTTGGCTGGTAAGCAGATTGTTTTATTCTCTTTCCCATATGGGCTACCAGTCTCCCATCAAGGCTCCAGCTTCATGCAGCTTTCCGGGACACCAACCCTTCTACCCTGGCACTCCGATCTGAGACCAGCTTGCCCTCTTTCCAGGCAAGGAAAGCTTAAGACCTAGACCTAGAAGGATGAACACCTTTCCTTCAGATCTGCTGCTGTAAAGGCTACCCCCTTTTTTTCTAGCTTTTTTTTAATCTCTTCTTCAATTTATTCTTTGATCAAGACTCTTCTATAAATCGCTGCTGGATGTTCCCCCTCTGATCGTCAGCTTTCTGGTGTGGCGATCCTCAGTCTGATTTTGAACTGTACCGCATTTGGATCCCACTGGACTGGACATTGCAGGGATAGCTTCGAAGTGACCTTTAGGCACCGGGTTCCATGTGGGGCACTTTACAGACTCTGTTCTTGTAAAAATAAGGTTCAGAGCCGTGCTTGCTCTATGCTCTATGCTTGCCTGTCTCTGAATACTCACTTAGTGAATAGGCCAGTCAGGCCAAGCACCCGGAGCTTCCTCAATTTTTTTTGTCACTGGCTTCCATTATTCCCTCATTTCCCGATGGCTCTGCTGTGGAAGGGGTTAAAGGGATAGTTCACCTTTCTGTACTTTTCCCAAAAAAATCCCCCATGCTTTTTCTCACTAGTTAGCAGACTGAGGAAGACAGCAGCACTGAAGCAGCCTCTCTCCAGGCCAGGGCCTAAGGGGAACAAAGGCATCTTCACATGGTCAACCCAAGTATTTATTTATTTTTTTATTTAGTGGTATGCGACATACAATGAAACGATAACTTCACAGAATATGTTATGTAAACCAAGTAGCCTACGCATGGACACCAGGTAGTGGTATCAGGACAAAAGATAAGTAAATTCAAGATTATATAACAGTAACAGATCTGTAATTATACAAGGTACTCGGATACCCAGGTGGCATAAGACTAGGGCTTCGCCTTGACGGTGGAACTGATCACTTACAATGCTCTGGGGATTAGCGCCAGTATTCAAGGAGTATTTGAATTAAATGAAAGGAAGTGAATAAGGGAGAATGAAGGGAAGAAGAGAGAGAGTGAGAAAGGGGAGTGGAGTAGTGGGAAAGAAGGGGGGAGGGAAGGTGGTGTAATGGAAGAGTGGGGGGGGGGTTAGAAGTCCACCTAGAGAGCAAGGACCGCCCTCAGCTCTCCAGGCCATCCGACGGCCATGGTTAGGAACAAGAGCCTCTGGTATTCAACGTGGCCTATGTCTCATGGAGGTATTCCTCCAAGAAGCGGAACTGGGTCCAATAAAACCACCTAGTCTTATGTTCCTCAGATTTGTCCCGGATCGTAGCAGTCAGGTCTTCCATTCGTTCAATATCATTGACCCTTGCGAACCATTGGGCCACAGTTGGAGCAGATTGTTGCTTCCATTGACTTGGGATGCAAGCTCTAGCAGCGTTGAGTAGGTGTTTAAGGAGAGATTTGTGATAACGCTTTCTTGACATGGGAGTGAGGTTGAGGAGCACAGCAGCAGGATAATTGGTTAAGGAAATTTCTGTGAATTTGTGGATGAAGCGGAGGACAGGTTGCCATATAGTTTTTAGTTTGGGGCACTCCCCAAAAATGTGTAGGATAGTGCCAGTTTGTTGCTCGCAGCGCCAGCAGCGGTCAGATTGGTTGGGAAATATTTTGGCCAATACGGCCGGCGTGCGGTACCAGCGTGTGGTCAACTTACAGGAAATGTCTTGATATTTGCTGCAAAGTGATGATTTATGAGCGAAGAAGAGTATGCGTTCCTTCTGTGGAGTAGTAAATGTGGTTTGTAGGTCCCTTTCCCACTTGGCTAGGAAGGGAGGGTCTGTGGTAGCATGTTTGTCCAAACCCAAGTATTTATACCCTTCCTCAGCATGCACCACTGACAACAAACTTCCTAGTGGTAGCCGTGAAAGGACATAAATATCCTTATAGGGTTTGGGTAGATGTCCAAATCTATTATCTCTTCCCACTCTATAACCGGGGGCAATCCTTGGTAGAAGGTAGAAGTAGACATTAATACTGGGTCTAGGAAAGGCCAAACAAAGACAGATCAACTGAGCTAAAGCTGAATACAACCAAGCAGAACTAAATTAAGGGGGACATCCCTGCTTTAGGCAGGGTAGCCTCAATCACTTTTGATGTCTTTGTATAGTTTTACTTCCGTAACCTATACCTGATAATTAGGGATCTTCATATTGCCTGAAGATATGTACCTCTGATTTTTCGGGTTTCATTTTATTGTTTGTAAAATTTGTCAAAAATGTATTGAAACAGAACAATCTGACAGATGTTCTAAGCCCCAGTGCCCAACTGAGACACAAGGATCATATGCGGCCCTGTAGTACTTGATGTGTGGCCCTCGAACCTCAGCAGTCAGTAATGGGAGCATGGCCTTGTAAAGGGCTTGCCATGGTAGTATTCTTTATCAGTCTCCTGGGTCCAGTCTCCAAACACCCCTGGATCATGCCCATTCTCTCTGACCTTGTCCTGTAATATGTGTGCTGAGCCTTCTGTAGTGTAACTGAAGTAATTGGTACCACAAATATGATATTAAACCATGTTGCCTTCCAACAGTGACATATAGTGAATATTATGTGCAGCACCTTGATAACATTGGGGGCTGCAGAGGAGGCACCCTATACTGTGTAAGTATATTATCACTGCTCTAACTATTACTAACACTAATAAAAGTGCTTTTATTGATGGCAATGTCTCTTTTGGAGTCCGGGTGACACCACAAGAATGGAAAGGGACTGGCCCCACCAGAAGACACAGATAACATTACATCCTGTTAAAGATTTGAAACCTTTCTCATGCATATAAAACTTTTAGCTGAAGTGCTCCATTATCAGAAAAACAATGATTTGTATTGTCAGTTGATTTCATGAAATGCTTTTCATCTGACTACATGATTTCTGTTTAATGACATGTGACTATTCATGTGGAGGCTCATATTGTGTCTATGTATTCCAGGGGACCTCACGGAGATATTTGGGAACTTAGGTTCCACCGATGTAGACTCAGGAGAAGAAGAGGTGTTTAGCGAATGGACAAACAACTTGCGCCCACACAACGGTGACATCATGGACTATGGAGCCCCCCAGAGCTGGAGAGAACCATCTGTTGGAAGACATGGGGTACCACCATCATCAGATGACTCCCTCAGGGCGGTGGAGAGGAGGGGAAGGGAAGCGGCATTGGGTTTGTCCAACACATGCTGTAAATGGGGTTGCAGTAAGAGCCAGATTAGCTCACTGTGTTAAAGAGAGGAGGCAGCCACCATCTTGATGATGCCATCACAGAGTGAGGGACAGGTCACATATATTGTGGCACACGTTGTGATGGGAATGTACAGTGTATGTATTTTTATTCCTGCATGAGTGGAAGTGTCAGTAAATTTATTGCCGATAAAGTCAAACTATGTACAGTAAGTAATCTGTGAAATAAACATTTTCAAACACTTTCAAACTTAATTAGCTGTTTGTTTCAGTTTTTTACTACTTCATAACACATGCACTTCCTACAGAAACAATATTTAGACATACAGGAGGTGTACATGACTAGTGTAGCCACGATATAACCCCTTAGCTGTAAACATAAAACCCCATAAACTTAATTTAATTAATAAATGAGAGACCACACCGGTTATGGAGTTAAATGGCCATAACAGCTATTTATTTAAAATACCAATAATAAGAACTCCAGTTTCTTATTAGAACAAATAAAACATAAATAACAATAACAATAAACACTTTCAGACCCCTTGCTGAAAACAAAACAAAACAGGTTAAACCCCTATATACATGTTGGTCAGTGACGGAGCTAAGTGCTTATAAAGCCCCATACACACGGTCGGACTTTTTCATGGATTCTGTCCGATCGGACAAGGTTGTTGAAAAATCAGACCGTGTGTATGCACCATCGGACAGTGTTCGTCGGTTTGACCGACGGACAAAGTCTTATCTCCTGCTGGAAAGATTTGCCGTCAACACGGTCCGATCACACCAAATCCGATCGTGTGTACGGTTGTCCGACCGGACAAAGTGCTACGCATGCTCAGATCACATTACAAGACCAAAGCTATTGGCTACTAGCCTCTACGTAGTCCCGTCGTAGGCAACAAACGTCACCACGTTCAGAATGATCGGATTTTCCGACAACTTTGTCCGACCGTGTGTACGCAAAACCAACATCGGACAAAGTATGACGGACATGGTCCGACGGACCTGGTCCGCGGATTGTCCGACCGTGTGTATGGGGCTTTACACAACCTGATATCAACTGATATCAACACAAGGGGGCACTGCGGGAGATAAAGAAACCCATGGGTCTCTACCGTCCGCCCGATAACCAACATTCCCGCAGTGCACAATACCATTAGACATCAACAACGTTTGATGTAACAAGGAGGGGCCATCTATTGATGAGCCCCCCACCCACTTACCACCAGTATAACTGCTGCCGTCACTGACCAACAAAACAACCAACGCCAACCCCCCCAGCTGTCATGACGAAAATTCTTCCAAAGACCTGAAACGACAATGAAAACATTAATACATGCCATCACATACCTATAAAAAAGGGGAGGGTGGGTGGGGAAAAACCTGCCTCCTCGTGCTCTGGCTTTCCCGCACTGACCTCCCGCCCCTCCCTTTTATATGGCCGCTCCTCCCAGCTCTCACAGATGCCCACCCCTAAATTGTTAACTCACTCCTGGCCTGCTGTGTCACCTGACACACTGTCATGGGCGGACCTGCATGACATTTCCCTGCTGTCCATTAAATTCCGGTCCTTACTGGAGAAGCATACCAATAAAATATGAGTGTATTGTGCTTTATCAGGCAGGATGTGTAGTCCACAGGAAGATATAAATTAGGCAGGATTGATGTGTACTGGAAGACAATTCATAGACAGCATGGGGATTGTACATTTATTCAGTTATCAGGTAGAATGAGTAGTGTACAGAAGACAACTATCAGGAAGGATGGCTAGTGTACCCGACTTTTCCCATTTGTGTTGCCCTTTAAAAGTATGTAAAATCTCGAGGCACCCCAGTTTAAAATGTAAAAAAAATATAAATATTACTTATTGATGGGAAACCTGAGCCTGGGACAATGCACACACTTGCCTTCATGAAATTTACTATGCGTGTATGGGGCTTTAGGCAGGATGGGTAGTGTAGGGCAAGACCACGATAAAGTAGGATAGGCAGTGTACAGGATGACCAATATCATTCAAGATGGGTATTGTACAAGAAGACAATGTTGAGGTTGGATAGGTAGTGTATAGGATGACCATGATTAGATAGGATGTCCATGATTAGATAGGATAGATAGTGTACAGGATGACCATTATTAGGCAAGATAAGTAGTGTACAGAAAGAGGATGATCAGGCACAATGAGATCACTCTGCCCAACAGAGCAGCAAAGGGGCTGAAGTTGGGTGCTGAAATAAGTGTTCCAGCACCTGGCAAGCAATGGGACACAGCTCAGATCTGTAGGACATCGAGAATGTGTGAGGTTCCCAGAACAGTCCCCTGGAATCTGATACTGTTGGAGGTTATGCCACTTCTCAGCTAATCTATTATAGTGTATAGGAAGACCAGGATCAGGCAAGATAGGTATAAGTATACAGGAAGATCAGGTGAAATAAACAGGAAGACAATGATCTGACAGGTTGAGTAGTGCACAGGAAGACAATGATCAGACAGCTTGGGTAGTGCACAGGAAGACAATGATCAGACAGCTTGGGTAGTGCACAGGAAGACAATGATCAGGCAAGATGAACGGTGTGCAACCAGTTTCTGTATTTTAGAGTACAGTATGTATCATTTGAATCGTGGAACTGATAGACAACAGTAAAAGCAAATGTCTAGAATCTGTGCTTTATCACATCGAGATCTGTGGTTATCTGATATAGGTTAACCAGCCTCCCAACCATCTGTAAACAAGGTGTTATTTGGCAACCTTGCCTAAAAATTAAAATCACTCTTCAAGTAGTTAACATGACCATGGGGACGGTTTTTGGACATTTTTTTTTTTTTTTACAGTTAACTGGCAGGAGCCACAACATCTACGGATTGGGTTGATATACTGTATGTTACATTTTCATTCTTGGGTTTAAAGCCTCATTCACACTTGTGTGATGTGATGCTTTTTTTTCACACCTTTCTTTAAAGTTTGTAATGTGACAGCAGTGTGCTTTGTGCATTTTTGCAATGCGTGTTTTGACCGCTTCCTGGGTTTAGGATGCTATTAAGAATTAATGGCACCAAAAGCACAATGTGTATTATGGCATGTTTTTTTTACGTATTTTCAGTAACGTGTGCATGCTCTTGGAATGTGAAGGTGTGAATTGGGCCTTAGAACGGTTTTGAGTAATGATACACTATCTTACCAAAAGTATTGGGACGCCTGCCTTTACACACACACATGAACTTTAATGGCATCCCAGTCTTAGCCCGTAGGGTTTAATATTGAGTTGGCCCACCCTTTGCAGCTATAACAGCTTCAGCTCTTCTGGGAAGGCTGTCCACAAGGTTTAGGAGTGTGTCTATGGGAATGTTAGACCATTCCTCCAGAAGTGCATTTGTGAGGTCAGGCACAGTTTCCTCTCTAATTCATCCCAAAGGTGTTCTATCGGGTTGAAGTTAGGTCTCTGCGCAGACCAGTCAAGTTCCTCCATCCCAAACTCTCTCATCCATGTCTTTATGGACATTGCTTTCTGCACTGGTCCAAATCATTTGGTGGAAGGGGTATTATGGTGTGGGGTTGTTTTTCAGAGGTTGGGCTTGGCCCCTTAGTTCCAGTGAAGGGAACTCTTAAGGCGTCAGCATACCAAGACATTTTGGACAATTTCATGCTCCAGTCCCAACTTGGTGGGAACAGTTTGGGGTTGGCCCCTTCCTGTTCCAACATGACTGCTCACCAGTGCACAAGGCAAGGTCCATAAAGTCATAGATGAGCGAGTTTGGGGTGGAGGAACTTGACTGGCCTACACACTCAACCTGATAGAACACCTTTGGGATGAATTAGAGTGGAGACTGTGAGCCAGGCCTTCTCGCCCAACATCAGTGCCTGACCTCACAAATGTGCTAGAATGGTCAAACTTTCTAACAGACACACTCCTAAACACTATGGACAGCCAGTGACTCACTCCCGTCATTTTGTTCGAACAAATAGAGCTTTCTTTTGGTGGTATTTATTCACCACTCCATTTTTTTTTTGGGCGATATAAGCGAAAAAAGAGCGGAAATTTGGAAAAAAAACAATATTTTCTTTATTCTATTTTAAATGAAATCCAATAAAATGTAATTTTGTCATAAATTTAAAGCGGTTCTGCACACATTTCATTTAGTAAATCTCTTTGCCCTCCAAATCAGGCAAAGAGTACTAAATGAAATGTGTTTTTTTTTATTTTTTTCACTTACCTTGATAATCGCCGACTTCCTGTCCTCTGTCTCTGTGGCGGTGGGCAGGGTCTGTGCGGGGATCCTCGTCACGCCGCACTGTCTCCTGGGATCTGGTGTCATTGATCCCAGGAGTCTGTGCGGGCATCTTCCGAAATCTCGCGAGATTTCGGCCACATCTTCCGAAATCTCGCGAGATGTCGGCCACATCTTCCGAAATCTCGCGAGATGTCGGCAGATGTGCCGACATCTCGCGAGATTTCGGAGAACGTGAGCTGCACTTCGCCGTTACTGTGCACGTGCGAGATCGGCGCAGTAACGGCGGTGCATGCTGGGCCATCTGGAGTGCCTGTGTGGGTTCAAATGCCCACAGGCAAGATGGCCCCCAGCATTAAAACATTTCTAGAAATAATAAATCTATTTGAAAGAAGCTGCTGCCGGTTTACATCCAAGGACACGTGAGTACCTAAACTGCATTGCATAAGCCATTGCATTGCAGTAAAAAAAAAAAAAGATAAAGACAGTGCAGAACCGCTTTAAGCCAAAATGTATTCTGCTACATGTTTTTGGTAAGTGTAAAATAATTGGTTTGCGTGATCACGGACAGATGTACGCAAATGATCATGTACAGATGTGCGCAGGTGATCACGGACATATGTGTGCAAATGATCATTGGGACATGTGATTTTACTGTTATATATGTGGGGGACATGTATTTTGGGGATCATTTCTATGTGGGGACATGTGTTTTGGGGACAAGTGTTTGGGGGACATGTGTGTTTACTGTGTGTTTTACATTTCTAGTGACATGTGTGTTTACTGTGTGTTTTACATTTCTAATGACATGTGTGTTTACACTAGGCTGGTGATCAGTGAGTAAAAAGCTGTAAAAAAACAGCTAATACTCACTGATCACCAGCCGGCTGCAGAGATCCGCTCTCCTCTCCTCAGCGATCACTTCCGTGTGAGGAGAGGAGAGACGATCGCCTAGCAACCGGCTGTTTGTTTACATCACATGACGCTTGTGATTGGACACGGCCGTCATGTGATCAGGAGGGCCAATCACAGATGCGCCGTGTCCGGGTGACACGAGCGCATCGGGATCACGCCGCTGCGCGGGGACGTGTGTGCGCGATCCCGCTCCTTCTGAGGGACGTTCCTGAACGTCCACTCAGAAGGAGAAATAGCCCACCGTTTATGTGCAGTGGTTAGACATTAACACAACGTTTGGACAATATAACACAAGCTTGAAAAGCAAGAAATTGAAAAACAAGAAATTACAGATTAAAATGGGACAGTACAAAAGCACTAATTATGTGTAAGCGGGAGATATTTGTAATCTGGCAGTGCTGGGGACTTCTGGTCACCCTAGGCTAGTGGCCAACAGGGCCCACAGTTCAGTGGCCAGCAGGACACACAGGTCAGTGGCCAGCAGGACCCACAGGTCAGTGGCCAGATCCCAGCAGGACCCACAAGCTGCTGGAACCTGACCTGTGGGTCCTGCTGGGAGCTGGCCACTGACCGGTGGGTCCTGCTGGGAGCTGGCCACTGACATGTGGGTCCTGTTGGGAGCTGGCCACTGACCGGTGGGTCCTGCTGGGAGCTGGCCACTGACCGGTGGGTCCTGCTGGGAGCTGGCCACTGACATGTGAGTCCTGCTGGGAGCTGGCCACTGACCGGTGGGTCCTGCTGGGAGCTGGCCACTGACCTGTGGGTCCTGCTGGGAGCTGGCCACTGACCGGTGGGTCCTGCTGGGAGCTGGCCACTGACATGTGGGTCCTGCTGGGAGCTGGCCACTGACCGGTGGGTCCTGCTGGGAGCTGGCCACTGACCGGTGGGTCCTGCTGGGAGCTGGCCACTGACCGGTGGGTCCTGCTGGGAGCTGGCCACTGACATGTGAGTCCTGCTGGGAGCTGGCCACTGACCGGTGGGTCCTGCTGGGAGCTGGCCACTGACATGTGAGTCCTGCTGGGAGCTGGCCACTGACCGGTGGGTCCTGCTGGGAGCTGGCCACTGACCGGTGGGTCCTGCTGGGAGCTGGCCACTGACCGGTGGGTCCTGCTGGGAGCTGGCCACTGACCGGTGGGTCCTGCTGGGAGCTGGCCACTGACCGGTGGGTCCTGCTGGCCACTGACCTGTACACACAAAGTTTATGAATTATTCTGTGACCACATAATTGGGGACCCAGTGAAGGGCTTACTTTATATTAGCTTAGAGTTCCATCAAAGAAAACCGCAAACGCAACCCATAATTCATTATTGTTTACCAGCTCTGTGCCTTGTTTTGATTGCACTTATAAGAACAGAAGGTAACGCTCCATAAAACCGCAATCATCTGTGTGTGGATAGCATCCTGCTTGTGTAAACTGTAGGTAGAGAAAGCTAGTGAAGGAAATATGTCAGTTTGAGAAGGAAGCTCTTCCCACATTTCCTAGTGCAGCAAACTGTAACATATGCAGGAAACTGAAATTTTTTGTAAGGCCTCTTGTAGATGAGCGGAAAAAATTTCACTTTTTATACCGATCTGAACGCAGGTGCATTGTTGTCTATTGAACAACGCACACAGCTGCATAAATATCAGTAATACAGTGAAGGGCTCAGAGCTGCAAAATAAAAATAGAACATTTTACAATTGAGTGCAGTAATTTGCACACACACAGTATCTCACAAAAGTGAGTACACCCCTCACATTTTTGTAAGTAAATATTTTATTATATCTTTTCATGTGACAACACTGAAGAAATGACACTTTGCTACAATGTAAAGTAGTGAGTGTACAGATTGTATAACAGTGTAAATTTGCTGTCCCCTCAAAATAACTCAACACACAGCCATTAATGTCTAAACCACTGGCAACTAAAGTGAGTACACCCCTAAGTGAGTAATCCTCTTGGGCATGGAGTTCACCAGAGCTTCACAGGTTGCCACTGGAGTCCTCTTCCACTCCTCCATGATGACATCACGGAGCTGGTGGATGTTGGAGACCTTGCACTCCTCCACCTTCCGTGTGAGGATGCTCCACAGATGCTCAATAGGGTTTAGGTCTGGAGACATGCTTGGCCAGTCCATCACCTTTAGCCTCAGCTTCTTTCGCAAGGCAGTGGTCGTCTTGGAGGTGTGTTTGGGGTCGTTATCATGTTGGAATACTGCCCTGCGGCCCAGTCTCCGAAGGGAGGGGATCATGCTCTGAACTGTAGCTCCCCAGTGCCGGCAGCACTCATGCAGCCCCAGACCATGACACTCCCACCACCATGCTTGACTGTAGGCAAAACACACTTGTCTTTTTACTCCTCACCTGGTTGCCGCCACACACGCTTGACACCATCTGAACCAAATACGTTTATCTTGGTCTGATCAGACCACAGGACATAGTGTCAGTAATCTATGCCCTTCATCTTCTTGTCTTCAGCAAATTGTTTGCGGCCTTTCTTGTGCATCACCTTTAGAAGAGGCTTTCTTCTGGGATGACAGAACCAATTTGATGCAGTGTGCGGCGTATGGTCTGAGCACTGACATGCTGACCCACCCACCCCTTCAACCTCTGCAGCGATGCTGGCAGCACTCATATGTCTATTTCCCAAAGACAACCTCTGGATATGACACTGAGCATGTGCACTCGACTTCTTTGGTTGACCATGGCGAGGCCTATTCTGAGTGGAACCTGTCCTGGTAAACTGCTGTATGGTCTGGGCCACGGTGGTGCAGCTCAGTTTCAGGGTCTTGGCAATCTTCTTATAGCCTGTGGTGGGCACAGCACATTACAAGGGGGCACGCCACTCTGCATTGCATGGTGGGCACAACACATTGCATGGTGGGCACTGTACATTACAGCACATTACACGGTGGGCACAGTATATCACATGCTGGGCACAGTACATCACATGCTGGGCACAGTTACAGTACATCACATGGTGGACACAGTACATAACATGGTGGGCACAGTTACAGTACATGACATGGTGGGAACTGCACTGCACATGGTGGGCACATTACATGACATGGTGGTCACAATACATCACATGGTGGTCACTGCACTACACACGATGGGCACTGCACTGCACATGGCATGGGGGAAAGCAGCGGTCTGCCCCCCAGGAAATCATGTCACCCCCAAAGGTCAGTTTCTGCACAATCCCCCCTGTTTACTGACCTAATTTTAGCAGCATGGTACATCTTCTTCCTCCCGGGCTCCTGATTTATCCCACAAATAAAAGTAAGAAAACTGAGCAATTGACTGTTCATTGTTTTTTGGGGGATTGATGAGGGGTTGGCAGCAGGGTGATTGGCAGATTGCTATAACCACATCTGCAGCCCCTACGGGGGTATCGCTACATTTTGGAGGTCCCACCAAGATCTGCCTTCACAGCAAACCTGCTTGCCGTCGCCCCTAGCAACCGTTAATCACTGGAATGCACTGAGGGAAAGGGACTATGTGTTTGCTGGTGACCCAGCATGCACCTGCCAATCTCGCGCATGTGCAGTGCAAATTTGCAGTGCAAGATTTTCCTTAGACACCAATGATAAATGTTTCCCTTAGCCATGCCATGCCAAGCTGGCCAGGAATTTCCATAGACACCAATGTTAAATGTTACTGGAGCCGTGCAATGCCAAGCTGGCCAAGAATTTCCATAGACGCTAGGGTTGTCCCGATACCGATACTAGTATCGGTATCGGGACCGATATTGAGCATTTGCACGAGTACTTGTACTCGCACAAATGCTCCCGATACCAGTTCCGATACCTGGGAGAGAGGAATAAAGCGACTCAGCGCAACCGGAAGTCAGCGGGCGGAACAACGGAAGTGACACTGATAAGTAATTTATAACTTAACGAATTACTTTTTTAAAGTAAGATGACCAACACTGGCTGCGGCCCCATGCGTCCTTTCCAGTTTTGCATTGGCTCCTGGGAGATCTTGGTCAGCTTGGCATGGCTTCTATTAGGGTTGTCCCGATACCTCTTTTTTAAGACCGAGCACAAGAACTGATACTTTTTTTCAAGTACTCGCCGATACCGATTACCAATACTTTTTCTTAATGTTATGTGCAGTGTTGGTCATCTTACTTTAAAAAAGTAATTAGTTAAGTTACAAATTACTTCTCCCAAAAAGTAATTGTGTTCAGAGGCGTACTAAGTGGGGGGCGGGCCGCCCCAGGTACCACACACTGGGGGGGGATGTCAGGCCGGCACCCTCCTCCGCGATTGAAGCGGTGGCTGCGCCGCTGGATTAGGCAGCAGCGCAAGTGACAGTCAGGGACTCAGGGAGAGGCGAGCGAGCTATCGTGATGTGGGGGGGGGGGTGCAGCGGTGTCACGCTGCACCCCCCTGCCCCCCCCGCACATCACGATAGCTCGCTCGCCTCTCCCTGAGTCCCTGACTGTCACTTGCGCTGCTGCCTAATCCAGCGGCGCAGCCACCGCTTCAATCGCGGAGGGGGGTGCCGGCCTGACACCCCCCCCCCCCAGTGTGTGGTACCATCCCCTCCTCTTGCGGCCGCGGGCTGTCTGCCTGTGCGATCCCGGATGTCACACAGGCAGAGCCGAGCAGCCGCCTCCCCCTCCTCTCTGTTTATGTGTAAACAGGAGGAGGGGATCTGCTGAGCATGTGCCAGGGCGCCGCGCTGATCTGAGGTACTGAATGGGGGGGGTCTGCACTGAACGGGGGTTAGACTAAAGAGGGGGGGTTGCACTGAAGAGGGGGGGGGCTTCACTGAAGAGGGGGGCTGCACTGAAGGGGTGGGCTAGACTGAAGAGGGGGGGCTACACTGGAGGGGGGTTAGACTGAAGAGGGGGTCTGCACTGAATGGGGGCTACACTGAAGAGGGGGTCTGCACTGAATGGGGGCTACACTGAAGGGGGGGTCTGCACTGAACGGGGGCTACACTGAAGGGGGGGTCTGCACTGAACGGGGGCTACACTGAAGAGGGGGTCTGCACTGAACGGGGGCTACACTGAAGAGGGGGTCTGCACTGAACGGGGGCTACACTAAAGAGGGGGTCTGCACTGAACGGTGGCTACACTGAAGGGGGTCTGCACTGAAGGGGGGGGTCTGTGTAACATGCAGGGGGTCCAGAGCTGCAGGGTGTTGTGTAATGTAAAGGGGTCCAGAGGATCAGGGTGTTGTGTAATGTTAAGGGGCCCAGAGGTTCAGGGTGCTGTTTAATGTAAAGGGGTACAGTGGCTGTGTAGTGTAAAGGGGTCCAGAGGTTCAGGGTGCTGTTTAATGTAAAGGGGTATAGTGGCTGTGTAGTGTAAAGGGGTCCAGAGGTTCAGGGTGCTGTTTAATGTAAAGGGGTACAGTGGCTGTGTAATGTAAAGGGGTCCAGAGGTTCAGGGTGCTGTTTAATGTAAAGGGGTACAGTGGCTGTGTAGTGTAAAGGGGTCCAGAGGTTCAGGGTGCTGTTTAATGTAAAGGGGTACAGTGGCTGTGTAGTGTAAAGGGGTCCAGAGGTTCAGGGTGCTGTTTAATGTAAAGGGGTACAGTGGCTGTGTAATGTAAAGGGGTACAGTGGCTGTGTAATGTAAAGGGGTCCAGAGGTTCAGGGTGCTGTTTAATGTAAAGGGGTCCAGAAGGGCAGGGTGCTATGTAATGTAAAGGGGTCCAGAGGCGCAGGGGGATGTGTAATGTAAAGGGGCCCAGAGATGCAGGGTGCTGTGTAACGTAAAGGGGTCCAGAGGTGCAGTTGTGGAGAGGGGGTACACAGTAGTGACAAAGAGATATTGAAGGATGCAGAGGTATGCAGGGGGCACAGTGGGGTATTTTTAATGGGGGGGGTGCCAGATATAGGATCCGCCCCGGGTGTCAAATGCTCTAGGTACGCCCCTGATTGTGTTAGTAACTCAGTTACTACATTGGAAAAGTAATTAGTTACGCAGCAAAGTAACTGTGACTTTTTTCTTAATATTTGTATACGTGTAACTAAGGGGCGGGTCTAGTATTACTGTGACCAAGGGGCGCATTTATTATTATTGTTATATATGGTGTAACCAAGGGGCTGCTCTATTATTACCCTAACCAAGGGGCAGATCTGTTATAGCGTGTAAGCAAGGGGCGGGTCTATTATTATTATATCGTGTAAGGGGCGGATGGCTACAGAAGAGGGCGAATGTTAAATTAATGGGCAGAGCTCGATATATAACAATAATAAATTCTCCCCTTGGTTACAGTAATACTAGACCCGCCCCTTAGTTACACGATAGATGCCCCTTGCAGAGTAGCACGAGCATCGGGAGCGTGTGGCATCGCCTCGTACAATTACATGTTAACTGCGCCTGCGAGGTGTAGAGTTCACTCAGAGCTGTTTAGGTTCGGCAATTTTCATAAGCTCCGTAGTCCTTCGTACTGCGCAGTACAGGGGGTCCTTATCCGGCGGGGAAACTTTTAATTAAACTACTGCCATCTAGTGGCGGTAGATGTAATTGTGGTAATGCCGCCCAAGTAATAGGAAATGCGTTACCATGAGGGGAAAAGTAATCAGTTAGATTACTCGTTACCCTCTAAAGTAACTAAGTTAAGTAACTCCGTTTATTTTAACTCAGTTACTTACATCACTGGTGGTAGCTGACCCAAGATGCGTCCTCCAACTGAGTCTCCAGGCTCTTCCAGAGATACCAGCCTTGTTGCTCGGTCCTCTCCTGAAAAAGTCCTCCCCTGGATACTGCAGTCGCTTGACTTCTCCCCGCAGGCAAGACAGCACAGGACCACCCCTGGATCGGTAGGCCCCAAGGCTTCTGGGCCTACCCTTCAGTGGCTAAGCCTCGGGCCAGCCGGCCCCGAGACATACCGTAACTCAGCACACACCTTAGGCAAGGAGGGCCATGAGGTCAGGATAACAAACCTCAAAAAATGGCGTCTGTACCTTAAACACCCTTACCCAGGATGCACAGCGGGCAGACCACTCCCACCAGGCTGTTTCTGAGTAAAAGGGGTATCCAATGCATGTAGCCTGTTGCGTTTCCAACACTTACCGGTGGTGACAGCGACACCCACGGTCAAGTGGAAACTAGCACAACCCAGCTAAACTGGTACAGAAACCAGAACTTTAGCATAATTAGTCTGAGCCAAACTGCAGCTTCAGACAACTTTAAATTTACAAAAATAATAGCGTCTGCTCATTAGGAGCAGGGCGCTACACTAGGACCAGGGAACCCAGACATCAGTGGCTTCTCTGGGGGGTAAGCCCTACAAAGGTTTACATCTTCATCATTGGGAGAACCGAGCACAGCGGTATGGCGGTTACAATACAAGTGATGTTTAACCACTTCAATACCAAGGACGTCATATGACGTCCTTGACATTGAGTGGGGATATCTGAATGATGCCTATAGCTACAGGCACTATTCAGATATCAATCTTTCTGGCTGGCGATTCTGTGAACGATATGAACGATCATAGCAGCAGTTCTGCCGCTTGATCGTTCTTATAGACAACGGGAGGGGACATCCCCCCTTCCGCCGCCATCCGGTGCTTCTCCGGGCTCTCCCGTGCCATTGGGGGCCCGGAGAAAGAATCGCCCGCCGTCAGATGACGAGCATAGAGATTGGTCACCAGTCATCTCTATGACCGTCGGAGGCCCGGGCGCAACGTTATGACATCACGCCCGGTACCCGGAAGTAAACAAAGCCACGATCGCAGCTGTCAGAATGAGATCGGTGAATTTTTTTTACAAATCTCATGCTTTCCAGCCTGGAGGAGAGATGTGGGGTTTTATTGACCCCACATCTCTCCATAAAAGAGGACCTGTCACATACATTCCTATTACAAGGGATGTTTACATTCCTTGTAATAGGAATAAAAGTGATCCAAAATTTTTTTTTTTTTTAAAGTGTAAAAATAAACAAAATTAAGTAAAAAAAAATAAAATAAAAAAATTTAAAACGCCCCTGCCCCCGGTAGCTCGCGCTCAGAAGTGATCGCACACGTAACTCCCGCCCACATATGTAAATGCCGCTCAAACCACACATGTGAGGTATCACCGCGTGCATTAGAACGCGTGCAAGACCTCCTCTGTAACTCTAAACTGGTAACCTGTAAAAAAATTTAAAGTGTCGCCTATGGAGATTATTAAGTACCGAAGTTTGGCGCCATTCCATGATTGTGCGCAATTTTAAAGCGTGACATGTTAGGTATCTATTTACTTGGCGTAACATCATCTTTCATATTATATAAAAAAATTGGGCTAACTTTACTGTTTTGTTATTTTTTAATTCATGAAACCGTTTTTTTCCAAAAAAAAAGCGTTTGAAAAATGATTGTGCAAATACCGTGTGAGAAAAAAAGTAGCAATGACCGCCATTTTATTCCCTAGGGTGTCTGCTAAAAAAAAAAACATATATAATGTTTGGGGGTTCTGAGTAATTTTCTAGCAAAAAAAATATGATGTTTACATGAAGGAGAGAAGTGCCAGAAAAGGCCCGGTATTGAAGTGGTTAATAATAATTTGCGCAGTTCTTGTTTGGACAAGTGGTTATTAGCTGCTGATCATCACATAAATATATAACACATTTACCACTAAAGCATCAACACAAGAAGTCTAAAGTATACTTCCCCTGTTAATGCATCACTCCCACATCTCACATTTTGTTGCTTCCTTTGTTATTATATCGCTTTGCAAAGTGCTGTCACGCAAAAAGACGATCAACCCCTTCATGCTCTGAAGGCTCCCAATACCAGCTGCTACATCTTCTTGTTGGGTGCTGGGTGGAAGCTTTCTAGATGTTCCGTGCGTTGTTTATCTAACTTATCGTGCTTAGTTTTCCGAAACTGTCCGATTATCGCAGCTCGTAAGCGTTGGCTGACATGTATTTGCTACTTGCGTAGACATGACCTTCATCGCAGTTGCTTTGCCAATTGATCATTGCCCAAGACAAATATGACCAGCTGCATATTGTTGTGATTAGATGCCAGATCCTTACTATGTGACCTCAAGTGGTGGTGTTGTAACATATTACCAAGAGATTACAATAGGACAAGTCAAATTATTTCATCCGCGATCTGACCAAAAACCCTATTTTTTTTTTTTTAACCACTTGCTTACTGGGCACCTAAACCCCCCTCCTGCCCAGACCAATTTTCAGCTTTTAGCGCTGTCGCTCTTTAGCCTCATACACACGATCGGACCGTGGACCAACTTTCCTGTGGATTTTTGTCCAAAGGGCGTTGGCCCCAAGTTGGTATTGCATACACACGGCAGGACTTTTTCAGCCAACTTTTACCAAATCACTTGGTTTTTCTGCTCTTTACCGCCACCTTTGGTCAACTTCTGTATTGTTGTCTGATCTTTTGCATTGGTTCTGCATTGGTTTGTACAAAAGTCCGTTGGTTTTGTGTACACACGGTTGGACTTTGGTCCATCTGACTTTTGTTGGCAGAAAGTTGGTCCGTTCGCACAGCCAACAAAAGTCAGATGAAACCTGGAAAAAGTTGGTCCGATGGAGCGTACACACGGTCGGATGTTGGTCCAAAACAGCTAATTTGCATGTTGGTTGTCAAAAAGTCCGATCGTGTGTATGGGCCTTTTGAACGACAATTGCGCAGTCATACAACACTGTACCCAAATGAAATTTTTATCATTTTTTTCCCACAAATAGAGCCTTTTTATTGATGGTATTTGATCACCTCTGGATTTTTTTTTTTTTGTAAATTTTTTTTAAAAAGAACGAAATAAAAAATAAATAAATGCAAAACCGTTTTATATTTTGTTAATAAACTTTGCAAACAGGTAATTTTTCTCCTTCATTGATGTACGCTGATGAGGCTGCACTGATGGGCACTGATAAGCTGTATTGATGGGCACTAATAGGCGGCACTGGTGGGCACTGATGAGGTGGCACTGGTGGGCACTGATAGGTGGCACTGATGGGTGGCACTGATGAGTGGCACAGATGGGCGGCACTGAAGGGCATTGATAGGTGGCACTGAATGGCACTAATAGGTGGCACTGATAGCTGTCAGTGATGGGCACTGATGGGTGGCAGTGATGGGCACTGATCGGCACTGGTAGGGGACACTGATAGGCAGCACTGCTAGGTGGCACTGATGAGGCACTGATTGGCACCACTGGTGGGCATTGATAGGTGGCACTCGTGGGCATTGATAGGTGGCACTGATTGCTGGCACTGTTATGCACTGGTGGGCACTGATTCGTAGCACTGTGGGCACTGGCAGGCGGTACTGGTTGGCACAGATGAGGCGGCTTTGCCTCTTCCTTTTCGGGACTGATGTCCCTTGCACAAAAGCCAGTGATCTGCTTTTTTTTTCTCCTTGCACTATCAGCGTGAGGAGAAAAAAAAAAGATTACCGATTTTCTGTTTACAGCACGTGATCAGCTGTCATTGGCTGACAGCTGATCACGTGGTAAGGGGCCGGGACCGACCCCTTACTCCGATCTGTGATCACCCGAGTTTTATTGACTCAGTAATCACAGCACGCAAAGGGGAGGACGTCTATCGAGGGTCTCCTAGCAAAGCAGGTCCGTGCTGTAGTCATCATTCGGCTATAGCGCGGATCTGAAGGGGTTAAAGAAAAATATACTTGTTTAGGTCCATTTTATTTTATATTTTTAGTTAACCGCTTCAATACAGGGCTTTTAAACACCCTTCCTTACCAGAGCACTTTTTTGCGATTCGGCACTGCGTCGCTTTAACTAACAATTGCGCGGTCGTGCGACGTTACACCCAAACAAAATTGACGTCCTTTTTTTCCCACAAATAGAGCTTTCTTTTGGTGGTATTTGATCGCCCCTGCGGTTTTTATTTTTTGCGCTATAAACAAAAGAAGAGCGACAATTTTGAAAAAAAACACAATATTTTTTACTTTTTGCTATAATAAATATCCCATTTTTTTTAAAAAAAAACAATTTTTTTCCTCAGTTTAGGCCGATACGTATTCTTCTACATATTTTTGGTAAAAAAAATCGCAATAAGCGTATATTGATCGGTTTGCGCAAAAGTTATAGCGTCTACAAAATAGGGGATAGATTTATTGAATTTTTTTTTTTTTTTTTTTTTTTACTAGTAATGGCGGCGATTTGCGATTTTTTTTTTCGTGACTGCGACATTGCGGCGGACACTTCGGACACTTTTGACACATTTTTGGAACCATTCACATTTACACAGCGATCGTTGCTATAAAATTGCAATGATTACTGTGTAAATGTGACTGTCAGGGAAGGGGTTAACACTAGAGGGCGCTGGAGGGGTTAATGTGTGTCCCTAATAGGAGTGATTCTAACTGTAGGGGGAGGGGACTTAAGGGGAGGAGACCGATCATGTGATCCTCTGTACTGGGATCACATGATCGGTCTCCTCCCCGCTGACAGGACGTAGAGCTGTGTGTTTACACACACAGCTCCACGGTCCCGCCCGGTCCCGTTGTTTTAACGGGCAATCGCGGGTGCCCGGCGGACATCGCGGCCGCCGGGCACTCGCACCGGGTCCCGAGCGATGCCGCGGGCGCGCGCGCGCGCCGCCGGCGGCGCGCGCGCGCCCCCCAGGCGGCCGGGAACCCGAGGACGTCATATGACGCCCACCCAGGATGGTAGATCCACCTTGTGGGCGTCATATGACTATGGGCGGGTATTGAACTGGTTAAATACAGCAGTTGGTCACTAGATGGGGCTAAGTTGTATAGGAAATGTCTATGAAACTTACGCCATCTGGTGGCCAAATGTAGAATTTTCAGTTTGAAATCAATGAAAAACATTTGGCCAGTATAGCCTCAGGCTCGGTTCACACCTCTGCGTTTTTTTTTGTTGGTGCTTTTTGATTTTATTTGCAGAAACGCTCTACAGTTCATTTAACATGGTTTCCTCTGGCACTTGTTTACATCTATGCTTTTTTCAGCCTCTGCATTTTTGGAAAGGGTCGGGGACTTTTTTTTAAATGCAAAACTGTGCTTTTTTGGTTCAATAGAGAAGCTGCAGAAAAGCATGTAGTATGTTTTTTGCCGCAATTTTTTTTATAAATTCTTTTTATTTAATTTAGAAAAGGGGGAAGGTTACAAAACAAAGCCTATTGGGCATACCCAACCTTAGTTTACTGTTATAAATGAGTGTAAAATGCAAAACTCCGGTGGGTGTAACAATATGTTCCGCTTGCCCCCTTCTCAGTGTATCCTTACTGTGGACGGGTGCGGGGTGTAGCAATATGGTGGCGACGAAATGTCACTTCCGTTACACATTCTGATGGGTCGCCTAATCTGACGGAACAGCGGCACTGATGGGTTCCTAAAATTTGGGGTCTCTGGACCCAAAGGGTCCCAAAATGGCATTGCTGCAGATGGACACAATTGACCGATTTTGGGGCCCCGTATCTCGGGGCCACTTAGTGCTAGGAACCCATTTGGTGTGCAAACCCAGTGGAACCATCACTACAACATATCCAAAGCTGGGGTTCCTAGCACTAAGTGGCCCCAACATACAGGGCCCCAAAGTCGGTTCGGAAAATGTCAAGCACTTTTCTGCAGCAGAGAATGACATTTTCCGAACCAACTTTGAGGCCCCATATCTCACGGACACTTGGTGCTAGGAACCCCAGCTTTAGATATGTTGTGGTGCAGGTTCCACTGGGCTGGCACACAAAATTTTGGGTTCCTAGCACCAAGTGGAGATACGGGGGCCCCAAAGTCGGGTCGGAAAATGTAATTTTCTTCTGCAGAAAAGTGCTTGACTCAAGTATAAGCCGAGGGGGGCATTTTCAGCACAATAAAATGTGCTGAAAAACTCGGCTTATACTCGAGTATATACGGTTACTCGTTTGGCATGGGTGCCATTCAGATATCCCTTTGCATTTCCTCAATGAATGCAAAGTGTTGTCTGAAAGGACGAGGTGGAGAGGCGGGGCGGTGACATCACACTCTCCACCTGGTCCAATTAGAGAAGGCTTTGCAATCCTTGTAGAAATGCAAATCATTCTCTGAATGGTAACCGTGCTGAGCAGGTGAACTCGTGTTAACAATGTAGCAGGGCAGCCGCTGAGCACTGGACCCAAGAGCAAGTGGAGACCACTGGAGTAGCGGTATCTATTACAATGATGTCCAGCTTCCACAGAGATCCCACAAGTATGGCACATGCGGTTCTTTGGTTCAAGCTGGACCAATGTAACTATGTAAAAATATCCATACCTGGAATTCTTCTTTAATGGCAGCACAGTGGTGTAGTGGTTAGCACTTTCACCTAGCAGTAATAGGGTCGCTGGTTCAAATCCCGACCATGACACCTTCTGCCTGGAGTTTGCATGTTCTCCCTGTGCTTGCGTGGGTTTCCTCCGGGTACTCCGGTTTCCTCCCACACTCCAAAGACATGCTGGTAGGTTAATTAGATCCTGTCGATAAAATTGGCCAAATATGTGTATGTTGTATGTGTTTGTAAGTGTGTCAGGACCCCACAGGGCAAGGACCGCACTATACCACAGATGGACACCAGTGGCAAAAAGCGCCCTGAGGCGATTCAGTTCGCATAGGTTGCGCTATACAAGTCATTCATTCATTCATTCACAGTGTTCTGAAGATAACCAACAATGTTTGCCACCTGCTGGCTGGAATTGATAAATTGATGATTTACTAAAGATTTTGAGAATCTTTACACAATAAATACAATAAACTGGGTGAATCTTCACTTCAATTATCCAATCATGCAGAAAACAAATTTTGGTTTGCTTGTTTTTTTTTTTTTTTGTTAAATCTTTAGCTATACAATTTTCAAAACAACAACAGCAAGACAATAAAGACCTACGGCAGAGGTAGGTAACCAGATACCTGGAATCACAGGGTGTCTATATCCCCTGAACCCCAATTGTAACACCCACTCCGGGTCACACTGGGATGTTAATATCAAAATATTTATACATTATATTATTCACATTTGTCATAGATGGCTATGCTGACACAATTCACATATGGGAGCTTATTACTGGGGACTGCTGGTCCCAGCTGTCCAATTCCATCCAGTTCCAATGGGATATGCTACCTCAGCTCCCATGGCTGGTGACCCTCCCGGCTGGACTCCGGCCTCCCATGCTTGCTCCCAGATCCACTGGTCTGTAGGTATGATTGGATATATATATACATATATCTCTATCTTTTCCATCTTCTTTGTTTAGATGAATTTATTATAACTACCCCTATATCACTGTAATGTTTTATTCTAAATATCATTGTTATAGACTCCTGCCTTTCTTCTTCTCCTGATTAGTGGCATTTAGCCACGAAACACGTCAAGCTATTTGATGCTTTTCCTAATACAATTTAAGATTACCATCTTATCAATATTACATATGCAAGGCTTATTGGAGTGTACCGATTCAGAGCCATCAGATGCCTTCCTTAAAGCGGGATTCCACCCTAAAGTGGAACTTCCACTCATCGGAAACCCTCCCCCCTCCGGTTTCACATTTGGCACCTTTCAGGGGGGAGGGGGGTGCAGATACCTGTCTAAGACAGGTATTTGCACCCACTTCCGGGCATAGACTCCCACGGGAGTCTATGCCTCTTCCTGTCCCGCCGCGCTGTCTGCTGGGACACACACGGTTCCCAGAGACAGCGCGGGGCATTCCTATTGCGCTGCATGACTCGCGCATGCGCAGTAGGGAACCGGGAAGTGAAGCCGCAAGGCTTAATTTCCTGATTCCCATAAGCAAGATGGCGGCGGCAGCATCCGAGGACCGAGGGACGGTTCGGCCTCGGGTGCCGACATCGCTGGACCTCTTTAATACAATATGCTAGGCTTATTGGAGTGTTTTCTGATTTAATCAATACTTTAATAAGTTTTACCATGGAGATACATGTCAATGAGTTTGGTTTATATCCTTGCCTACAATATGAACTTACAGTATCTCACAAAAGTCAGTACACCCCTCACATTTTTGTAAATATTTTATTCTATCTTTTCATGTGACAACACTGAAGAAATTACACTTTGCTACAGTGTAAAGTAGTGAGTGTACAGCTTGTATAACAGTGTAAATTTGCTGTCCCCTCAAAATAACTCAACACACAGCCATTAATGTCTAAACCGCTAGCAACAAAAGTGAGTACACCCCTAAGTGAAAATGTCCAAATTGGGCCCTAAGTGTCTATTTTGTGTGGCCGCCATTATTTTCCAGCTCTGCCTTAACCCTCTCGGGCATGGAGTTCACCAGAGCTTCACAGGTTGCCACTGGAGTCCTCTTCCACTCCTCCATGACGACATCACAGAGCTGGTGGATGTTAGAGACCTTGTGCTCCTCCACCTTCCGTTTGAGGATGTCCCACAGATGCTCAATGGGGTTTAGGTCTGGAGACATGCTTGGCCAGTCCATCACCTTTACCCTCAGCTTCTTTAGCAAGGCAGTGGTCATCTTGGAGGTGTGTTTGGGGTCATTATCAAGTTGGAATACTGCCCTGCTGTCCAGTCTCTGAAGGGAGGGGATCATGCTCTGCTTCAATATGTCACAGTACATGTTGGCATTCATGGTTCCCTCAATGAACTGTAGCTCCCCAGTGCCGGCAGCACTCATGCAGCCCCAGACCATGACATTCCCACCACCATGCTTGACTTTAGACAAGACACACTCGTCTTTGTACTCCTCACCTGGTTGCCACCACACACGCTTCACACCATGTGAACCAAATAAGTTTATCTTGGCCTCATTAGACCACAGGACATGGTTCCAGTAATCCATGTCCTTAGTCTGCTTGTCTTCAGAAAACTGTTTACAGGCTTCCTTGTGCATCATCTTTAGAAGAAGCTTCCTTCTGGAATGACAGCCATGCAGACCAATTTGATGCAGTGTGCGGCGTATGGTCTGAGCACTGACAGGCTGACCCCCCACCCCTTCAACCTCTGCAGCAATGCTGGCAGCACTCATACGTCTATTTCCCAAAGACAACCTCTGGATATGATGCTGAGCACGTGCACTCAACTTCTTTGGTCGACCATGGCGAGGCCTGTTCTCAGTGGAACCTGTCCTGCTGTATGGTCCTAAGCACTGTGCTGCAGCTCAGTTTCAGGGTCTTGGCAATCTTCTTATAGCCTAGGCCATCTTTATGTAGAGCAACAATTCTTTTTTTCAGATCCTAAGAGAGTTCTTTGTCATGAGGTGCCATGTTGAACTTCCAGTGACCAGTATGAGAGAGTGAGAGCGATGACACCAAATTTAACACACCTGCTCCCCATTCACACCTGAGACCTTGTAACACTAACGAGTCACATGACACCGGGGAGGGAAAATAGCTAATTGGACCAAATTTGGACATTTTCATTTAGGAGTGTACTCACTTTTGTTGCCAGCGGTTTAGACATTGTGTGTTGAGTTATTTTGAGGGGACAGCAAATTTACACTGTTATACAAGCTGTACACTCACTACTTTACATTGTAGCAAAGTGTCATTTCTTTAGTGTTGTCACATGAAAAGATAGAAGAAAATATTTACAAAATGTGAGGGGTGTACTCATTTTTGTGAGATACTGTATATGTTACTATGTTATGCCATTATCATGTTTTCACTCTGTATGGAATAAATTCTATTTACTTAATTTTTTTATTTTTTGCAACGTGCTATTATGTAACATATGTGGTTCTTATCAATTTTCTATTACCTACCAGACACTCCCCGCCGTGTTATCTCCTTGGCTGCATGATTTATATAAAGTCCCACATCCTCCCCACTTTTTTCTAATATCAAAGACAGTCATACAGTAATACATTTGGTATCGGGGTTATAAGGGGTCATAGGCGACGAATTCCGGCGTGGGAGGTTTACTTGTTTTACCCGCACATGATTGGATAATTGAAGAGAACATTTACAGTTTATTGTATAAAGATTCTCATCTCCTTTAGTAAATCAGCTTAATAATTATTATTATACAGGATTTATATAGCGCCAACAGTTTGCGCAGAACTTATTCTCTATGGAGAAAAGACGCTTGAGAGGGGATATGATTTCAATATACAAATACCATACTGGTGACTCCACAATAGGGATAAAACTTTTTCGCAGAAGGGAGTTTAACAAGACACGTGGCCACTCATTAAAATTAGAAGAAAAGAGGTTTAACCTTAACCACTTCAATACCGGGCCTATTCTGGCACTTCTCTCCTTCATGTAAAAATCATAATTTTTTTGCTAGAAAATTACTCAGAACCCCCAAACATTATATATGTTTTTTTTAGCAGACACCATAGGGAATAAAATGGCGGTCATTGCAACTTTTTATCTCACACGGTATTTGCGCAATCATTTTTCAAACGCCTTTCTTTTGGAAAAAAAACGGTTTTGTGAATTAAAAAATAACAAAACAGTAAAGTTAGGCCAATTTTTTTATATAATGTGAAAGATGATGTTACGCCGAGTAAATAGATACCTAACATGCCACGCTTTAAAATTGCGCACAATCATGGAATGGCGCCAAACATCGGTACTTGAAAATCTCCATAGGCAACGCTTTAAATTTTTTTTACAGGTTACCAGTTTAGAGCTACAGAGGAGGTCTAGCACTAGAATTGTTGCACGCGCTCCAACGCACGCGGCGATACCACACATGTGTGGTTTGAGCGGCGTTTACATATGTGGGCGGGACTTACGTGTGCGTTCGCTTCTGAGCGCGAGCTACCAGAGATTTTTTTTTTTTTTACACTTTTTTTCCTATTACAAGGAATGTAAACATCCCTTGTAATAGGAATCTATGTGACAGGTCCTCTTTATGGAGATATGTGGGGTCAATAAGACCCCACATCTCTCCTCCAGGCTGGAAAGCATGAGATCGGTAAAAAAAAAATTCACCGATCTCATGCTGACAGCCGCGACCGCGGCTTTGTTTACTTCCGGGTACCGGGCGTGACGGTCATAGAGATGACTGGTGACCATCTGGTCACCGGAAATCTCTATGCTCGTCATCCGGCAGCAGGCGATTCTTTCTCCGGGCCCCCGATGGCACGGGAGAGCCCGGAGAACGCCGGATGGCGGTGGGAGGGGGGGCGTCCCCTCCCGTTGCCTATAAGAATGATCCAGCGGTGGAATTGCCGCTATGATCGTTCTTATGGTGCACAGAATCGCCGGCTGAAAACAAGAATATCTGAATAATGTCTGTAGCTTCAGGCATCATTCAGATATTCCCACTGAAAGTCAAGGACATCATATGACGTCCTTGGGAGGGAAGTGGTTAAACTACGTAGAGGGTTCTTTACTGTAAGAGCGGCAAGGATGTGGAATTCCCTTCCACAGGCGGTGGTCTCAGCGGGGGGGGGGGGAATTAATAGTTTCAAGAAACTATTAGATAAGCACCGAAACGACCACAACATACAGGGATATACAATGTAATACTGACATATAATCACACACTGAGGTTGGACTTGATGGACTTGTGTCTTTTTTCAACCTCATCAGCTATGTAACTAAAATGATATATGAAGTAAGGCACACCAACGCAGTGAGCAAATATGGCTGCCCCCATAGACAAATGAATACATAAAGTCCTTCTGTACTTGTGCAGAAGGACCTCGATGGGCCCAGGACTTTTTTGTGCTAAAACTGCGCGCTGTCAGACAAATACGCATGATGAAGATCTGGGAGGCTGAGCTGAAGGCTTGTATTTAGTTATATGGGTTACACTGAGGCTGGGGGGGAGGCTAAAGGTGTTGCTGTCCTTTAGGGCCCATTCTGTTGCAGTGCATTAATGCACATGTGTTGTGGCTTGTGTTAGCATGCGTTGTGTTTAGGAAGCCCAGTCATTATGAATGGTCCGCTTCCAGCACATCACAGCAAATGGAAAAATGCACAGGACCCTTTTTTAGCAACACAACATACCACAGTGCATAGTACCGTATATACTCGAGTATAAGCCGAGTTTTTCAGCACATTTTTTGTGCTGAAAATGCCCCCCTCCTTATATTCGAGTCAAGCTCTTTTCTGCAGCAGAGAATGACATTTTCCGAAGCAAATTTTGTGCCCCGTATCGATACGGGGCAACTTGGTGCTAGGAACCCCCAAATTTGGTTTGCAAACAGGGCTCAAGTCCTGCGGGAACGCATGGGAACGGAGTTCCTGTACTTTTTCCACAACAGGAACTCAGTTCCCTTTAGAAGCCGTGTCCTGCAAGACTTTGAAGTATGTGAGCTGTGTGGCAGGTGCTACACCAGCAGCTGCCAACACAGCTCACAATAGTAAGTGCCGCACACAAGACCATTCAGGCATTGCCAGTAGGGGGCCCCATGACAGCTTCCACTTTGATCTACCTGTAAATCACAGCTAGCTGACAGGTAGATCAGGTCCCTGCTGCTAAGAGATTGTATTTAGTCAGACCTCTCCTGATGCCCTCCTCCCCGCCGGCCCCTCCTGATTTTCTGTCTCCTCATCCCCCCCCCCCAGTCTCCTGCATACTTGCTCTGTGTGTCCCGCTGAATCCCCCCCTCCTCTATCTTCAGTGCCATATGATGAGAGAACCCAGAGGAGGAGCACAGCTATTCTGCTCACAGGACATGCAGGGAGAGAGGTGAGCTGTGGGAGGAACATCAGTTTGGGGTGGTAAGCTGAGCACAATACCTGGAAAAGTTTAATGCCAGGAGGAAAGTTTATGTGGAAATATGTGAAGGGTTAGAATAGCAGCGAGTGTGTGTTGGAGCCCTGCAGAGTTTGCAGCCCCCCCCCCCCCCCAAGCTAACATACATCTCCTAAGCAGGAACACATCACTATCTCCCCAAGCATTCTGTCCAGATAATGTGCAGTTCATTTATGACCTTTCCATTTAACCCTGTGTTATCCAAACTCTGTTCAATGAAAAGTGTAAACTCACCACATAAACACTCTATATACATATTATTCAGAGAATTACAGTATTTATGTTTATTGAGGATGTTTTTTTTTTTTTTATGTACTAACAGTTAAAAAAAAAAGAAAAATACCACTTTTGAAGCGTTCGTGCATATGACGTATCATTTTATTTATTTTTTTTCTTTGGTGGTGCGAGTGGATCTTTTTTCCCCAGGACTTGACCCCTGTTTGCAAACCAAGTGGAACTAGCACTAAAACATATCCAGATGGGGTTCCTAGCACCAAGTGGCCCCGAGATACGGGTCCCGAAAGTCGGTCATTCTCTGCTGCAGAAAAGCGCTTGACATTTTCCGAACCGAATTTGGGGTCCCGTATTTTGGGGCCACTTGGTGCTAGGAACCCAATCTTGTTGTAGTGCTAGTTCCACTGGGTTTGCAAACCAAATTTGGGGTTCCTAGCACCAAGTGGCCCCGAGATACGGGGCCCCAAAATCGGTCAACTGTATCCATCTGCAGCAATGTCATTTTGGGACCCTTTGGGTTCAGAGACCCCAAATTATGGCTGTCTCTAGGAACCCCTAACTACCGAGTTTGAAGTTCGGGGGACCTATGGCTGCAAATGGGCACTAGACATGTGCACAACAAAAAAATTAGTTTATTTTCGTTTTGTTTTTCGTTTCCGTTGATTCGTAACGATTCGTAAATTCGTAAGTCGTCGGTGTTCGTATTCGTGACGATTTGTATTTACGTAAGAGTTATTTTTTCGTTGATTCGTTTTTCCGTTAGTTTAATTTTCGTTTATTCGAAATTCGGACGCATTCGTATTTATTCGTACATTCGTAACATTCGTAGATTCGTAATCGGAGCATAATTCATAATTTTATGTAATGTGTGCTATTATTACATTTTAAGAGACGAAAAAAAAAGTTACGAATGTACGAATTTTTTCGTTCAATCCATTCAAAGCATGTTAAGCAACGCCATTGTAAGAGACACGGAAAATTACGATTTGAAAAAAATAAAAATAAAAGTTACAAATTTACGATTTTTTTCGTTCATTTTCATTTTCATTGTTCCTGTTTTCGTTTTTCGGATTTTCTTCATTCGTACTTTCGTTGTTTCTAATTTGGTTTTTCGGATTTTCGTTATTTTCGGATTCGTTCGATTTGAACGATTCGTTATTCGTTAAAATTTTTTGCGAATCTTTCGTTCATTCGTACGAAAACGAATGAACGAAAATAACGAAAAAAAACGAAACGAATTGCACATGTCTAATGGGCACAGTGAGGCATGTAAATGGGCACAGTGAGGCTGCAAATGGGCATTGTTGACCCTCTTTTTCCACTTACAGTAGCTGCGCATTTCTCACCCTAGGCTTATACTCGAGTCAATAAGTTTTCCCAGTTTTTTGTGGTAAAATTAGGTGCCTCGGCTTATATTCGGGTCGGCCTATACTGAAGTATATACGGTATATGTACTATAGTGCACTATGGTGCGTTTTCTGTCGGGCTCTACTCTACTGTGCAATGTGCTGGGGTGCAATTCACAATGAAGAGCACCGCAATGTGTTTCCATAAGTTGTGGTAACGCACACGTGTGAATGGGCCCTAAGTCTAATAAATTTGTTTTTCCGGTGGTGACAGCGACACCCACGGTCAAGTGGAAACTAGCACAACCCAGCTAAACTGGTACAGAAACCAGAACTTTAGCATAATTAGTCTGAGCCAAACTGCAGCTTCAGACAACTTAAAATTTACAAAAATAATAGTGTCTGCCCATTAGGAGCAGGGCGCTACACTAGGACCAGGGAACCCAGACATCAGTGGCTTCTCTGGGGGGTAAGCCCTACAAAGGTTTACATCTTCATCATTGGGAGAACCGAGCACAGCGGTATGGCGGTTACAATACAAGTGATGTTTAACCACTTCAATACCAAGGACGTCATATGACGTCCTTGACATTGAGTGGGGATATCTGAATGATGCCTATAGCTACAGGCACTATTCAGATATCAATCTTTCTGGCTGGCGATTCTGTGAACGATATGAACGATCATAGCAGCAGTTCTGCCGCTTGATCGTTCTTATAGACAACGGGAGGGGACATCCCCCCTTCCGCCGCCATCCGGTGCTTCTCCGGGCTCTCCCGTGCCATTGGGGGCCCGGAGAAAGAATCGCCCGCCGCCAGATGACGAGCATAGAGATTGGTCACCAGTCATCTCTATGACCGTCGGAGGCCCGGGCGCAACGTTATGACATCACGCCCGGTACCCGGAAGTAAACAAAGCCGCGATCGCAGCTGTCAGAATGAGATCGGTGAATTTTTTTTACAAATCTCATGCTTTCCAGCCTGGAGGAGAGATGTGGGGTTTTATTGACCCCACATCTCTCCATAAAGAGGACCTGTCACATACATTCCTATTACAAGGGATGTTTACATTCCTTGTAATAGGAATAAAAGTGATCCAAAATTTTTTTTTTTTTAAAGTGTAAAAATAAAAAAAATTAAGTAAAAAAAAATAAAATAAAAAAATTTAAAAACGCCCCTGCCCCCGGTAGCTCGCGCCCAGAAGCGATCGCACACGTAACTCCCGCCCACATATGTAAACGCCGCTCAAACCACACATGTGAGGTATCACCGCGTGCATTAGAACGTGTGCAAGACCTCCTCTGTAACTCTAAAACTGGTAACCTGTAAAAAAATTTAAAGTGTCGCCTATGGAGATTATTAAGTACCGAAGTTTGGCGCCATTCCATGATTGTGCGCAATTTTAAAGCGTGACATGTTAGGTATCTATTTTTACTCGGCGTAACATCATCTTTCATATTATATAAAAAATTGGGCTAACTTTACTGTTTTGTTATTTTTTAATTCATGAAACCGTTTTTTTCCAAAAAAAAAGCGTTTGAAAAATGATTGTGCAAATACCGTGTGAGATAAAAAGTTGTAATGACCGCCATTTTATTCCCTAGGGTGTCTGCTAAAAAAAAACCATATATAATGTTTGGGGGTTCTGAGTAATTTTCTAGCAAAAAAAATATGATGTTTACATGAAGGAGAGAAGTGCCAGAATAGGCCCGGTATTGATGTGGTTAATAATAATTTGCGCAGTTCTTGTTTGGACAAGTGGTTATTAGCTGCTGATCATCACATAAATATATAACACATTTACCACTAAAGCATCAACACAAGAAGTCTAAAGTATACTTCCCCTGTTAATGCATCACTCCCACATCTCACATTTTGTTGCTTCCTTTGTTATTATATCGCTTTGCAAAGTGCTGTCACGCAAAAAGACGATTAACCCCTTCATGCTCTGAAGGCTTCCAATACCAGCTGCTACATCTTCTTGTTGGGTGCTGGGTGGAAGCTTTCTAGATGTTCCGTGCGTTGTTTATCTAACTTATCGTGCTTAGTTTTCCAAAACTGTCCGATTATGGCAGCTCGTAAGCGTTGGCTGACATGTATTTGCTACTTGCGTAGACATGACCTTCAGCGCAGTTGCTTTGCCAATTGATCATTGCCCAAGACAAATATGACCAGCTGCATATTGTGATTAGATGCCAGATCCTTACTATGTGACCTCAAGTGGTGTAACATATTACCAAGAGATTACAATAGGACAAGTCAAATTATTTAATTATTTCATCCGTGATCTGACCAAAAACCCTATATATTTTTTTTTTTAACCACTTGCTTACTGGGCACCTAAACCCCCCGCTCCTGCCCAGACCAATTTTCAGCTTTTAGCGCTGTCACTCTTTGAACGACAATTGCGCGGTCATACAACACTGTACCCAAATTAAATTGTTATCATTTTTTTTCCCCACAAATAGAGCTTTTTTTTATGGTATTTGATCACCTTTTTTTTTTGTTAAAATTTTTTAAAAAGAACGAAATAAAAAATAAATAAATACAAAACCGTTTTATATTTTGTTAATAAACTTTGCAAACAGGTAATTTTTCTCCTTCATTGATGTACGCTGATGAGGCTGCACTGATGGGCACTGATAAGCTGTATTGATGGGCACTAATAGGCGGCACTGGTGGGCACTGATGAGGTGGCACTGGTGGGTGGCACTGATGAGTGGCACAGATGGGCGGCACTGAAGGGCATTGATAGGTGGCACTGAATGGCACTAATAGGTAGCACTGATAGGCGGCACTGATAGCTGTCAGTGATAGGCACTGATGGGTGGCAGTGATGGGCACTGGTAGGGGTCACTGATAGGCAGCACTGCTAGGTGGCACTGATGAGGCACTGATTGGCACCACTGGTGGGCATTGATAGGTGGCACTGGTGGGCATTGATAGGTGGCACTGATTGCTGGCACTGTTATGCACTGGTGGGCACTGATTCGTAGCACTGTGGGCACTGGCAGGCGGTACTGGTTGGCACAGATGAGGCGGCTTCGCCTCTTCCTCTACGGGACTGATGTCCTGAGCACAAAAGCCAGTGATCGGCTTTTTTTTCTCCTTGCGCTATCAGCGTGAGGAAAAAAAAAAAACGATTACCGATTTTCTGTTTACAACACGTGATCAGCTGTTATTGGCTGACAGCTGATCACGTGGTAAGGGGCCGGGATCGACCCCTTACTCTGATCTGTGATCACCCGAGTTTTATTGACTCAGTGATCACAGCACGCAAAAGGGGAGGACGTCTATCGACGGCCTCCTAGCAAAGCAGGTCCGTGCTGTAGCCATCATTCGGGTATAGCGCGGATCTGAAGGGGTTAAAGAAAGATGTATTTGTTTAGGTCCATTTTATTTTATATTTTTAGTTAAATACAGCAGTTGGTCACTAGATGGTGCTAAGTTGTATAGGAAATGTCTATGAAACTTACGCCATCTGGTGGCCAAATGTAGAATTTTCCGTTTGAAACCAATGAAAAACATTTGGCCAGTATAGCCTCAGGCTCGGTTCACACCTCTGCGTTTTTTTCTTGGTGCTTTTTGATTTTATTTGCAGAAACGCTCTACAGTTCATTTAACATGGTTTCCTCTGGCACTTGTTTACATCTATGCTTTTTTCAGCCTCTGCATTTTTGGAAAAGGTCGGGGACTTTTTTTTAAATGCAAAACTGTGCTTTTTTGGTTCAATAGAGAAGCTGCAGAAAAGCATGTAGTATGTTTTTTGCCGCAATTTTTTTTTTATAAATTCTTTTTATTTAATTTAGAAAAGGGGGAAGGTTACAAAACAAAGCCTATTGGGCATACCCAACCTTAGTTTACTGTTATAAATGAGTGTAAAATGCAAAACTCCGGTGGGTGTAACAATATGTTCCGCTTGCCCCCTTCTCAGTGTATCCTTACTGTGGACGGGTGCGGGGTGTAGCAATATGGTGGCGACGAAATGTCACTTCCGTTACACATTCTGATGGGTCGCCTAATCTGACGGAACAGCGGCACTGATGGCCACTGACGAGGTGGCACTGATGGCCACTGATGGGCACGGATGAGGAGGTACTAATAGATGGCACTGATGAGGAGGCATAGATAGGCAACACAGATGAGCACTAATGGGCAGTGATAGGCAGTTTTTTAAGGGGGTGGTAATAGGAATGTACACTGTGTGTGACTGAATCAGCCAGAAGTGTACAACCTGCTTAGACCAATATAACTATGCATTTACCATACCTATGGGATCCCTCTAGGAGCTGGAAATCAGTGTAGTAGACACAGCTACTCCAGTTATCTCCACTAGCTTCCAGGTCCAGTGCTGAGAGGTTGCCCTGCTACATTGTAAACACAGGAGGTACCGTATATACTCGAGTATAAGCCGACCCGAATATAAGCCGAGGCACCTAATTTTACCACAAACAACTGGGAAAACTTGAGTCGAGTATAAGCCTAGGGTGAGAAATGCACAGCTACTGTAAGTGGAAAAAAAGGTCAACAATGCCCATTTGCAGCCTCACTGTGCCCATTTGGAGCCATAGGTCCCCCGAACTTCAAACTCGGTATTTAAGGGTTCCTAAAATTTGGGGTCTCTGGACCCAAAGGGTCCCAAAATGGCATTGCTGCAGATGGACACAATTGACCGATTTTGGGGCCCCGTATCTCTGGGCCACTTAGTGCTAGGAACCCATTTGGTGTGCAAACCCAGTGGAACCATCACTACAACATATCCAAAGCTGGGGTTCCTAGCACTAAGTGGCCCCAAGATACGGGGCCCCAAAGTCGGTTCGGAAAATGTCAAGCACTTTTCTGCAGCAGAGAATGACATTTTCCGAACCAACTTTGAGGCCCCGTATCTCATGGCCACTTGGTGCTAGGAACCCCAGCTTTGGATATGTTGTGGTGCAGGTTCCACTGGGTTGGCACACCAAATGTTGGGTTCCTAGCACCAAGTGGAGATACGGGGCCTTGACTCAAGTATAAGCCGAGGGGGGCACTTTCAGCACAATAAAATGTGCTGAAAAACTCGGCTTATACTCGAGTATATACGGTTACTCGTTTGGCATGGGTGCCATTCAAATATCCCTTTGCATTTTCTCAATGAATGCAAAGTGTTGTCTGAAAGGACGAGGTTGGAGAGGCGGGGCGGTGACATCACACTCTCCACCTGGTCCAATTAGAGAAGGCTTCGCAATCCTTGTAGAAATGCAAATCATTCTCTGAATGGCAACCGTGCTGAGCAGGTGAACTCGTGTTAACAATGTAGCAGGGCAGCCGCTGAGCACTGGACCCAAAAGCAAGTGGAGACCACTGGAGTAGCGGTATCTATTACAATGATGTCCAGCTTCCACAGAGATCCCACAAGTATGGCACATGCAGTACTTTGGTTCGAGCTGGACCTATGTAACTATGTAAAAATATCCATACCTGGAATTCTTCTTTAACCACTTCGCATCCGGCCGTAGCCGAATGACGGCCACAGCGCGGATGTGAAATCCCGGGAGGCCGTCATATGACGGCCTCCCCTTCCTCGTTCCCTGTGCGCGCTCACGAGCGCGCAGCAGGGAAATTCTGTGTTGGCCGTGTCCCTCGGACACGGGCAATCACAGATCGCTGTAAACGGCCAATAACAGCGGCCGTTTACAGCGCGATCGCCCTGGCCAATGAGAGATGATCTCATATGTAAACATATGAGATCATCTCTCAGCGCCGCTCCTCCTCCTCACACAGAGACAGCGTGTGAGGAGGGGGAGATGAACGGCTGCAGCGCCGTAAGTTTAAAAAAAAAAAAATAAAAATAAAAATCAAATGCCATCTGTGCCCACTGCCACCACTGCAATCTGTCCCCAATGCCATCTGTGCCCAGTGACATCGCCATTGCCATCTGCCAGTGCCATCCCCAGTGCCATCTGCCAGTGCCATCCCCAGTGCCATCTGCCAGTGCCATCCCCAGTGCCATCCGCCAGTGCCATCCCCCAGTGCCATCCGCCAGTGCCATCCCCAGTGCCATCTGCCAGTGCCATCTGCCAGTGCCATCTCCCAGTGCCATCCCCAGTGCCATCTGCCAGTGCCATCTGCCAGTGCCATCTGCCAGTGCCATCCCCAGTGCCATCCCCAGTGCCATCTGCCAGTGCCATCCCCAGTGCCATCCCCAGTGCCACCTGTAGTCAGTGCCACCTGTAGTCAGTGCCACCTGTAGTCAGTGCCATCTGTCATCAGTGCCACATAGTGCCATCTGTCATCAGTGCCACATATTAGTGCCAGCTGTCATCAGTGCCACCTGTCAGTGTCACGTGCCTTCTGTTATCAGTGTCACCTGTCATCAATGCCACGTATCAGTGCCATCTGTCATCAGTGTCATGTGTCATCAGTGCCACGTATTAGTGCCGTCTGTCATCAGTGCCACGTATTAGTGCCATCTCTCATCAGTGCCACATATTAGTGCCACGTGATATCAGTGCCATGTATGAGTGCCATCTATCATCAGTGCCACATATTAGTGCCATCTGTCATCAGTGTCACGTGTCATCAGTGCCCCGTATTAGTACCATCTGTCATCAGTGCCACGTCAGTGTCACGTGTCATCAGTGCCACGTCAGTGTCACGTGTCATCAGTGCCACGTCAGTGTCACGTGTCATTGTCCTGGTGCTCCAGGGCCTTCAAAAGTGTAATAGGTAGTCAACAATTTAGATGTGTAATTTATGCTCCTAGAACACGTGATGGAGCTCCCTGCATGTTGGGCCTCTCTAAGTGGCCAGGCTGTGGAAAAGTCCCACATATGTGGTATCGTAATACTCAGGAGGAGTAGCAGAATTTATTTTGGGGTGTCATTTGTGGTATACACATGCCATGTGAGAGAAATAACCTATTACAATGACAATTTTGTAGAAAAAAAATAAAAAATAAAAAAATAATTCATTTTGCAAAGAATTGTGGGAAAAAAATGACAACATCAAAAAGCTCACCATGCCTCTTACTAAATACCTTGGAATGTCTACTTTCAAAAAAGGGGTCATTTGGGGGGTATTTGTACTTTCCTGGCTTGTTCGGGTCACAAGAAATGAGATCGGCCACCAGTACATCAGATGTGATCAATTTTGTATAATTCGCACCACAGTTTGTAGAGTCTGTAACTTTCACAAAGGCCAAATAATTTCCACTAATTTGGGTTATTTTTACCAAAGATATGTGGCAGTATAAATTGTGGCCAAAATTTATGAAGAAAAATTAATAATTTCCTAAATTGTATCACAGAAACAAAGAAAAATGTGTTTTTTTTCAAAAATTTTCGGTCTTTTTCAATTATAGCGCAAAAAATAAAAAACCCAGAGGTGATCAAATACCACCAAAATAAAGCTCTATTTGTGGGAAAAAAACGACCAAAAATTCATTTGGGTTCAGTGTTGCATGAGTAATTGTCAGTCAAAGCGTGAGAGCACCGAAAGCTGAAAATTGGTCTGGATGGGAGGGGGGGTGTTGGTGCCTGGTAGGCAAGTGGTTAATGCTTGCCACCTGCTGGCTGGAATTGATAAATTGATGATTTACTAAAGATTTTGAGAGTCTTCACACAATAAACACAATAAACTGGGTTTTTTTTTTTAAAAATCTTTAGCTATACAATTTTCAAAACAACAACAGCAAGACAATAAAGACCTACGGCAGAGGTAGGTAACCAGATACCTGGAAACACAGGGTGTTTATATCCCCTGAACCCCAATTGTAACACCCACTCCGGGTCACACTGGGATGTTAATATCAAATTATTTATACATTATATTATTCACATTTGTTATAGATGGCTATGCTGACACAATTCACATATGGGAGCTTATTATTGGGGACTGCTGGTCCCAGCTGTCCAATTCCATCCAGTTCCCATGGGATATGCTACCTCAGCTCCCGTGGCTGGTGACCCACCCGGCTGGACTCCGGCCTCCCATGCTTGCTCCTAGATCCACTGCTGGTCTGTAGGTATGATTGGATATATCTATACATATATCTCTATCGTTTCCATCTTCTTTGTTTATATGAATTTGTTATAACTAGGGTTGTCCCGATACCGATACTAGTATCGGTATCGGGACCGATACTGAGCATTTGCACGAGTATTTGTACTCGCACAAATGCTCCCGATACCAGTTCCGATACCTGGGAGGGAGGAATAAAGCGACTCGGCGCAACCGGAAGTCAGCGGGCGGAACAACGGAAGTGACACTCCGTGTTGACATCAGCGGATGGACATCCCGACGCCCATCTTGGTACACCCTACACTCGGCTTTAGTAAGCCACCAACAGACATCTTATTACACCCAGCCCATATAGTTTGGGCTGGGTGTAACAAGATGGCCGCTGCTGCTTTTAATGCGGCCGAGTGTAAGGAGTACCAAGATTGGCGTTGCAGCAGCCTTTCCTTATGGCATGACAGTGCCTGCCCATCAGTGCCCATAAATGCCACCTATCAGTGCCCAATGCCCATAAGTGCCGCCTGTCAGTGCCATCTATCAGTGCCAGCCACCTGTCAGTGCCATCTATCAGTGCCAGCGTCACCTGTCAATGCCATCTATCAGTGCCAGCCACCTGTCAGTGCCACCTATCAGTGCCAGCCATCTGTCAGTGCCAGAGTCACCTGTCAATGCCACCTATCAGTGCCAACCACCTATCAGTGCCAGCCATCTGTCAGTGCCATCTATCAGTGCCAGAGTCACCTGTCAATGCCATCTATCAGTGACAGCCATCTATCAGTGCCAGCCACCTGTCAGTGCCACCTATCAGTGCCTGCCACCTGTCAGTGCCATCTATCAGTGCCAGCGTCGCCTGTCAATGCCATCTATCAGTGCCAGCCACCTATCAGTGCCAGCCACCTGTCAGTGCCAGCCACCTGTCAGTGCCCGCCATCTGTCAGTGCCCGCCACCTATCAGTGCTGCATATCAGTGCCATCTAATCTGTATTGTGCTTTGAAAACTGTCACATAACATTAAAAAAAAGTATCGGTAATCGGTATCGGTAAGTACTTGAAAAAAAGTATCGGTACTTGTACTCGGTCTTAAAAAAGTGGTATCGGGACAACCCTAATTAGAACTACCCCTATATCACTGTAATTTTTAATTCTAAATATCATTGTTATAGACTCCTGCCTTTCTTTTTCTCCTGATGAGTGGCATTTAGCCACGAAACACGTCAAGCTATTTGATGCTTTTCCTAGTACAATTTAAGATTACCATCTTATCAATATTACATATGCGAGGCTTATTGGAGTGTACCGATTCAGAGCCATCAGATGCCTTCCTTAAAGCGATATTCCACCCTAAAGTGGAACTTCCACTCATCGGAAACCCTCCCCCCCTCCGGTGTCACATTTGGCACCTTTCAGGGGGGAGGGGGGTGCAGATACTTGTCTAAGACAGGTATTTGCACCCACTTCCGGGCATAAACTCCCACGGGAGTCTATGCCTCTTCCTGTCCTGCCACGCTGTCTGCTGGGACACACACGGGTCCCAGAGACAGCGCCGGGCATTCCTATTGCGCTGCGCGACTCGCGCATGCGCAGTAGGGAAACGGGAAGTGAAGCCGCAAGGCTTAATTTCCTGATTCCCATACCCAAGACGCCGGCAGCAGCATCCGAGGACCGAGGGATGGTTCGGCCTCGGGGTGCCGACATCTCTGGACCCTGTGACAGGTGAGTGTCCTTATTTTACAAGTCAGCAGCTGCAGTATTTGTAGCTGGTGACTTTTTAAAAAAAATATTTTGCCGGGGTCCCTCTTTAACCACTTTCAGACCGGACCAATTTGCAGCCAAAGGGACCAGGCCCCTTTTTGCGATTCGGCACTGCGTCGCTTTAACTGACAATTGCGCGGTTGTGCGACGTGGCTCCCAAACAAAATTGACGTCCTTTTTTTCCCACAAATAGAGCTTTCTTTTGGTGGTATTTGATCGCCCCTGCGGTTTTTATTTTTTGCGCTATAAACAAAAATAGAGCGACAATTTTGAAAAAAATGCATTATTTTTTATTTTTGCTATAATAAATATCCCCAAAAAATATATAAAAAAACATTTTTTTTCCTCAGTTTAGGCCGATACGTATTCTTCTACATATTTTTGGTAAAAAAAATCGCAATAAGCGATTATTGATCGGTTTGCGCAGAAGTTATAGCGTTTACAAGATAGGGGATAGTTTTATAGCATTTTTATTAATAATTTTTTTTTATTATTAATGGCGGAGATCTGCGATTTTTTTTGTGACTGCGACATTATGGCGGACACATCGGACATTTTTGACACATTTTTGGGACCATTGTCATTTTTACAGCAATTAATGCTATTTAAATGCATTGATTCCTGTAAAAATGACACTGGCAGTTTAGGGGTTAACCACCAGGTGGCAGTGTAGGGGTTAAGTAGGCCTAGGGGTGTGTTTTTTTTACTGTGGGGGGGCGTGGCTGTCAGCTAGTGAATGCTGATCTCTGCTCCAATCACAGGGAGCAGAGATCGGCGTCACTAGTTGCTAGGCAGAACGGGGAGATGCTGTTTATCTCGGCATCTCCCCGTTCAGCCGCCCCGTGAGACGATCGCGGATGTCCCCGCGGCGATCGAGTCCGCGGGGACCGCGATCGGACTCACGGGGGTCCCGACCGGCGCGGGAGCCCGCCGCTCCCGGCGCGCTCCGATGGCACGGACAGGCTAAAGGAGGGACGTATATATACGCCCTCCTGCCTGTACGTGCCATTCTGTCGACGTATATCGTCGTGCGCCGGTCGGCAAGTGGTTAATACAATATGCTAGGCTTATTGGAGTGTTTTCTGATTTAATCAATACTTTAATAATTTTTACCATGGAGATACATGTCAATGAGTTTGGTTTGTATCCTTGCCTACAATATGAACTTACAGTATCTCACAAAAATGAGTACACCCCTCACATTTCTGTAAATATTTTATTATATATTTTCATGTGACAACACTGAAGAAATGACACTTTGCTACAATGTAAAGTAGTGAGTGTACAGCTTGTATAACAGTGTAAATTTGCTGTCCCCACAAAATAACTTAACACACAGCCATTAATGTCTAAACCGCTGGCAACAAAAGTGAGTACACCCCAAAGTGAAAATGTCCAAATTGGGCCCAAAGTGTCTATTTTGTGTGGCCACCATTATTTTCCAGCTCTGCCTTAACCCTCTTGGGCATGGAGTTTACCAGAGCTTCACAAGTTGTCACTGGAGTCCTCTTCCATTCCTCCATGATGACATCATGGAGCTGGTGGATGTTAGAGACCTTGCGCTCCTCCACCTTCTGTTTGAGGATGCCCCACAGATGCTCAATGGGGTTTAGGTCAGGAGACATGCTTGGCCAGTCCATTACCTTTACCCTCAGCCTCTTTAGCAAGGCAGTGGTCGTCTTGGAGGTGTGTTTGGGGTCGTTATCATGTTGGAATACTGCCCTGCTGTCCAGTCTCTGAAGGGAGGAGGATCATGCTCTGCTTCAGTATGTCACAGTACATGTTGGCATTCATGGTTCCCTCAATGATCTGTAGCTCCCCAGTGCCGGCAGCACTCATGCAGCCCCAGACCATGACACTCCCACCACCATGCTTGACTGTAGGCCAGACACACTTGTCTTTGTACTCCTCACCTGGTTGCCCCCACACACGCCTGACACCATCTGAACCAAATAAGTTTATCTTGGTCTCATCAGACCACAGGACATGGTTCTAGTAATCCATGTCCTTAGTCTGCTTGTCTTCAGAAAACTGTTTGCGGGCTTCCTTGTGCATCATTTTTAGAAGAGGCTTCCTTCTGGAATGACAGCCATGCAGACCAATTTGATGCAGTGTGCGGTGTATGGTCTGAGCACTGACAGGCTGACCCCCCACCCCTTCAACCTCTGCAGCAATGCTGGCAGCACTCATACGTCTATTTCCCAAAGACAACCTCTGTATATGACGCTGAGCACGTGCACTCAACTTCTTTGGTCGACCATGGCGAGGCCTGTTCTGAGTGGAACCTGTCCTGCTGTATGGTCCTAAGCACCGTGCTGCAGCTCAGTTTCAGGGTCTTGGCAATCTTCTTATAGCCTAGGCCATCTTTATGTAGAGCAACAATTCTTTTTTTTAGATCCTAAGAGAGTTCTTTGTCATGAGGTGCCATGTTGAACTTCCAGTGACCAGTATGAGAGAGTGAGAGCGCTGACACCAAATTTAACACACCTGCTCCCCATTCACACCTGAGACCTTGTAACACTAATGAGTCACATGACACCGGGGGAGGGAAAATGGCTAATTGGGCCCAATTTGGACATTTTCACTTAGGAGTGTACTCACTTTTGTTGCCAGCAGTTTAGATATTAATGGCTGTGCATTAAGTTATTTTGAGGGGACAGCAAATGTACACTGTTTATACAAGCTGTACACTCACTACTTTACATTGTAGCAAAGTGTCATTTCTTCACTGTTGTCACATGAAAAGATACAATAAAATATTTACAAAAATGTGAGGGGTGTACTCACTTTTGTGAGATACTGTATATGTTACTATGTTATGCCATTATCATGTTATCACTCTGTATGGAATAAATTTACTTTATTTTTTATTTTTTGCAACGTGCTATTATGTAACATATGTGGTTCTTATCAATTTTCTATTACCTACCAGACACTCCCCGCCATGTTATCTCCTTGGCTGCATGATTTATATAAAGTCCCACATCCTCCCTCCTTTTTTCTAATATCAAAGACAGTCATACAGTAATACATTTGGTATCGGGGTTATAAGGGGTCATAGGCGACGAATTCCGGCGTGGGAGGTTTACTTGTTTTACCCGCACATGATTGGATAATTGAAGAGAACATTTACAGTTTATTGTATAAAGATTCTCATCTCCTTTAGTAAATCAGCTTAATAATTATTATTATACGGGATTTATATAGCGCCAACAGCTTGCGCAGAACTTATTCTCTCTGGAGAAGAGACGCTTGAGAGGGGATATGATTTCAATATACAAATACCGTACTGGTGACCCCACAATAGGGATAAAACTTTTTCGCAGAAGGGAGTTTAACAAGACACGTGGCCACTCATTGAAATTAGAAGAAAAGAGTTTTAACCTTAACCACTTCAATACCGGGCCTATTCTGGCACTTCTCTCCTTCATGTAAAAATCATCATTTTTTTGCTAGAAATTACTCAGAACCCCCAAACATTATATATATGTTTTTTTTAGCAGACACCATAGGGAATAAAATTGCGGTCATTGCAACTTTTTATCTCACACGGTATTTGCGCAATCATTTTTCAAATGCCTTTCTTTTGGAAAAAAACGGTTTCGTGAATTAAAAAATAACAAAACAGTAAAGTTAGCCCAATTTTTTTATATAATGTGAAATATGATGTTACGCCGAGTAAATAGATACCTAACATGCCACGCTTTAAAATTGCGCACGATCATGGAATGGCGCCAAACTTCGGTACTTAAAAATCTCCATAGGCGACACGTTAAATTTTTTTACAGGTTACCAGTTTAGAGTTACAGAGGAGGTCTAGTGCTAGAATTGTTGCACGCACTCCAACGCACGCGGCGATACCTCACATGTGTGGTTTGAGCAGCATTTACATATGTGGGCGGGACTTACGTGAGCGTTCGCTTCTGAGCGCGAGCTACCGGGGACAGGGGCGTTATAAAAAATTATTTTTATTATTTTACTTCATTTTTTTTTTTTTACACTTTTTTTTGATCACTTTTATTCCTATTACAAGGAATGTAAACATCCCTTGTAATAGGAATGTATGTGACAGGTCCTCTTTATGGAGAGATGCGGGGTCAATAAGACCCCACATCTCTCCTCCAGGCTGGAAAGCATGAGATCCGTAAAAAAAAATTCACCGATCTCATGCTGACAGTCGCAATCGCTGCTTTGTTTACTTCCGGGTACCGGGCGTGACGTCATAACGTTGCGCCCGGGCCTCCAACGGTAGAGATGCTCGTCATCCGGCGGCAGGCGATTCTTTCTCCGGGCCCCCGATGGCACGGGAGAGCCCGGAGAACACCGGATGGCGGTGGGAGGGGGAGGCGTCCCCTCCCGTTGCCTATAAGAACGATCAAGCGGCGGAATTGCCGCTATGATGGTTCTTATGGTGCACAGAATCGCCAGCTGAAAACAAGAATATCTGAATAATGTCTGTAGCTTCAGGCATCATTCAGATATTCCCACTGAAAGTCAAGGATGTCATATGACGTCCTTGGGAGGGAAGTGGTTAAACTACGTAGAGGGTTCTTTACTGTAAGAGCAGCAAGTATGTGGAATTCCCAGCGGGGGGCATTGATAGTTTCAAGAAACTATTAGATAAGCACCGAAACTACCACAACATACAGGGATATACAATGTAATACTGACATATAATCACACACATAGGTTGGACTTGATGGACTTTTCAACCTCATCAGCTATGTAACTAAAATGATATATGAAGTAAGGCACAGCAACGCAGTGAGCAAATATGGCTGCCCCCATAGACAAATGAATACATAAAGTTCTTCTGTACTTGTGCAGAAGGTCCTCGATGGGACCGGGACTTTTTTGTGCTAAAACTGCGCGCTGTCAGACAAATACGCATGATGAAGATCTGGGGGGCTGAGCTAAAGGCTTGTATTTAGTTATATGGGTTACACTGAGGCTGGGGGGGGGGGGGGGGGGAGGCTAAACGTGTTGCTGTCCTTTAGGGCCCATTCTGTTGCAGTGCATTAATGCACATGTGTTGTGGCTTGTGTTAGCATGCGTTGTGTTTAGGAAGCCCAGTCATTATGAATGGTCCGCTTCCAGCACATCACAGCAAATGGAAAAATGCACATGACCCTTTTTTAGCAACACAACATACCCCGGCGCATAGTATATACAATGTATATAGTATATACCGTATATACTCGAGTATAAGCCGAGTTTTTCAGCACATTTTTTGTCCTTATACTCGAGTCAAGCACTTTTCTGCAGCAGAGAATGACATTTTCCGAACCGAATTTTTGGGCCCCCTATCTCGGGGCCACTTGGTGCTAGGAACCCCAAATTTGGTTTGCAAACCAAGTGGAACTAGCACTACAACATATCCAGATGGGGTTTCTAGCACCAAGTGGCCCCGAGATAGGGGGCCCCAAAATTCGGTTCGGAAAATGTCATTCTCTGCTGCAGAAAAGTGCTTGACATTTTCCGAAAGGAATTTGGGGCCCCCGTATTTTAGGGCCACTTGGTGGTAGAAACCCCATCTTTGGATATGTTGTCTTTAGTTCCACTGGGTTTGCAAACCAAATTTGGGGTTCCTAGTACCAAGTGGCCTGAGATACAGGGCCCCAAAATCGGTCAACTGTATCCATCTGCAGCAATGTCATTTCGGGACCCTTTGGGTTCAGAGACCCCAAATTATGGGATTTAGGAACCCCTAACTACCGAGTTTGAAGTTCGGGGGACCTATGGCTGCAAATGGGCACAGTGAGGCATGCAAATGGGCACAGTGAGGCTGCAAATGGGCATTGTTGACCCTCTTTTCCACTTACAGTAGCTGCGCATTTCTCACCCTAGGCTTATACTCGAGTCAATAAGTTTTCCCAGTTTTTTGTGGTAAAATGAGGTGCCTCGGCTTATATTCGGGTCGGCCTATACTGAAGTATATACGGTATATGTATTATAGTGCACTATGGTGCGTTTTCTGTCGGGCTCTACTCTACTGTGCAATGTGCTGGGGTGCAATTCACAATGAAGAGCACCGCAATGTGTTTCCATAAGTTGTGGTAACACACACGTGTGAATGGGCCCTAAGTCTAATAAATTTGTTTTTCCGTGCCAAACACTAACATAATATGCTTTTCATGGCTCATGTAACAGCTAGAAAAATGATTTCTGCTCATTGTATACAGTATGCTATTTGGCTTATTGTGTGTTCATAGATATAAGTAGATTTTTTATACCCATTCATGTAGCGGTCACAGTTCTTGCAATGCAGAGAACTCTGAATTATTCACCCTGGCCTGATTCCGGTCTAATGTCTCTGCCACATGCATAACCACAACCCACAGGGAAGCCAGAAGGGTTGCTGGAAAAAAAACAGTTTGCACTCTGGGTGAGGGGGAACCCACACTACTACTACTGAAGAAATATACTGTATACTCACCGGCCACTTTATTAGGTTCACCTTGCTAGTACCAGGTTGTTGCACCCCTTTTTGCCTGCAGAACTGCCTAAAAATATTTGTGAACCCATTTATATAAGTCTATGCCAGCCCCTCTATTAGCGCCTGGCATAGCACACTATGTAAGTTGTTTTAAAAAACGAGTGTTCTAAATACCGATTTTGAGCCGTCTTCAGGCCGGTCACGTGACACGCGGCCGCTTTACAGCTCCAATGGATGTGATCGCAAAAAGAAAGCTCAAAATTGGTATTTAGAACAGCTATTTTTAAAACAACTTACATAGTGTGCTATGCCAGCCTCTAATAGAGGGACTGGCAGTGACAATTTTAAGTTTTTTCAAGAATAGCGGCGGCGGGCGGAGACAGGGGGCGCTAATTTTTAGCATCACTAAGTGTTTTATTGACGTGGTATGGGAAGGGTATCAAACTCAATTTCATTGCAGCCGCATCAACATTATGGTTGCCCTCAAAGGGCCGGTTGTATCTGTAGAACTATAGAAATGCATCAACTCTTTATCATAGTCAATAATTGATTGTGCATTCGATTATTACTGGTTTTAGTAATAATGTAAAAATAACGTTTTTTTTTTTTAAGATTCATACTTACCCAGGTGGTTGCAGCATCGATCCAATGCTGCATCTGTTCCCCGGCGCCTCTACACTGAGAACCGAGCGATCGGACACCACCGATCGCTTGGTTTTGACAGCTCCATGAACAGAGAGCTGTAAACTGTCAATCACAGCTCTCTGCTCTCCCCCCTCCTCACTCATTGGAGCGCTGGGCTGTGGAGGGGGCGGAGAGGTCGGCTCAGGCTCTCAGCGGCTCCCTGAGAGGCTGAGCCGGGTGTCAGTCCAGGGACTTGGCAGATCCCGACTTCTATTGTCGCGATGGACCAACTTCTGTGACATCAGCAGAGAGCGGACCCGCTCTCTACTAAAAACGGGCCACAGGAGTGCAAAATGAACTGCACTTCTGTGAGCCACGTTGGCTGTACTTCTCCTTTAAGGCCTAAGCTGTAAAGGGCAGGCGCAGACCAGCACAGAGCCCACTCACACTTCTGTAGCAGATGATGCAAGTCTGAAAAGGAGGGTTGCACACTGATAGCATCATCCACAAGAAACTTTATTTGAGACTGCTCAAACATGGATATAAGCAGATGTCCACCCCCCTAACATCAGAAGTTAAGAGTCCTCCGCCCTCCCTTACATCACAGTGCACCCTCCTCATCATGTGCTGCTGCCGGAAAGGAGCTGGGGGCAGAGCTGAGAAACAGAATGTGCAGGGTCTGGAGGAGGACCAGAGGAGGACTTGAGTCAGTTGCCGGAGTCTTCTGAATGCTGAGACCAGGGGAGGCGGAGACAAGGGGGTGCTGTGGTTGCACAGATAAGTACAGGATCTGTAGGAGGAGTTCTGTCCTCATTTCTGCTGCCGACTGCTGAGACAGGGGGTGGGGGGAACAGAGACCAGCCTCTCTTTGGCTGCACGGAGAAGCTCAGAGTTCTGTTCAACCCTCTGCTCCTGACCAGTGGCGGCTGGTGCTCAAAATTTTTTGGGGGAACAAACAAAAATTCTGAAAAATGCTTTAAAAAAACAAAAACAAAACAATAATTGCAGCCTCACTGTGCCTATACAATTCAGCCATTTTCCCCATCAAATGCAGCCACTGTGCCATCAATTGCAGCCACTGTGCCCAGCAAATGCAGCCACTGTGCCCATAATATGCAGTCACTGTGCACATAAAATGCAGCCACTGTGCCCATCAATGCAGCCACTGTGCCATCAATTGCAGCCACTGTGCCATCAATTGCAGCCACCGTGCCCAGCAAATGCAGCCCCTGTGCCCATAATATGCAGTCACTGTGCACATAAAATACAGCCACTGTGCCCATCAAATGCAGCCACTGTGCCCATCAAATGCAGCCACTGTGCCATCAATTGCAGCCACTGTGCCCAGCAAATGCAGCCCCTGTGCCCATAATATGCAGTCACTGTGCACATAAAATACAGCCACTGTGCCCATCAAATGCAGCCACTGTGACCATCAAATGCAGCCACTGTGACCATCAAATGCAGCCACTGTGCCCATCAAATGCAGCTACTGTGCCCATCAAATGCAGCTACTGTGCCCATCAAATACAGCCACTTTGCCATCAAATACAGCCCCTGTGCCCATCATATGCAGCCACACTGTGCCCAGCATATGCAGCCACTGTGCCCACCAAATACAGCCACTGTGCCCATCATGTTCAGCCACTGTGCCCACCAAATACAGTCACTATGCCCATCATGTGCAGCCACTGTGCCCACCAAATACAGCCACTGTGCCCATCATGTTCAGCCACTGTGCCCACCAAATACAGCCACTGTGCCCATCATGTGCAGCCACTGTGCCACCAAATACAGCCACTGTGCCCATCATATGCAGCCACTGTGTCCAGCATATGCAGCCACTGTGCCCACCAAATACAGTCACTGTGCCCATCATTTGCAGCCACTGTGCCCACCAAATACAGACACTGTGCCCATCAAATGCAGCCACTTGTGCCCATCATATGCAGTCACTTGTGCCCATCAAATGCAGCCACTTGTGCCCGTCAAATGTAGCCACTTGTGCCCGTCATATGCAGCCACTTGTGCCCAGTTTATGCAGCCAATGTGCCTCTGGCAGCACCCCCAACCCCGCCCCCCCCCACCCACGGCTCTGACAGACCCCTCGCACTTTCCGAGGCGCCAGGCTGCAACTCCTCTTCAAGACAGTGCACCAGAGCGGCGGCGACCTCCGCTCCAGCGTGTCTCCTCCGCTCCTCTTCCTAAGCGCCAGGCATCCAATAGGGTGGCCTGGTGCTTTGGCCAATCAGGAAACAGGCGTGACGCTCTGCCTCCTGATTGGCAGGGAGGAATGTTAGTGTGAAAATAGCGAAAATTAATTTGCTATCGTCACACAATTGGGTGGGATCAGGGCACAATCTCTGCGCCCCCGAGCCCACCCTATTTTGAAGCCTATTAGAGCTTCTGGCTCTAATCAGGTGCTTCAAAATGTACCACCCCCTCCCGCCATAGGAATCCATGCGTCCGGCGTCCTGAAAAGGGCCGGGTGCATGAATGGGGGGGGGGGGCAGCGCCTGTCCGCCCACAGTGCACAGGCCGCCACTGCTCCTGACTGCTGAGACAAGGTGGGGGGCAGACACGAGAGGAGTGCCCCAGCTGCAGGAGAGGTGCAAGGGCCACATGAAATGGCCTGGAGGGCTGGATTCGGCCCACAGTCTTTGTGTTTGACACATGTGTGGTATAGAGAGGTGACCAGCACTCCGGAGTTTCTGCTGCCGATTCTGGGGCATGCTGCTGAACGTGTTCTAGCAGTTTCCTGTATGCCCTTTCCAGATGCCTTTCTTTCCTTAGCAAATAGTCCAGATCAGGTTTAAGCTCTGAATCCCAGACCGAGTATAGCCTCTCTGTATTCTTGCAGGTCCTCAAGGGTAGGTTCCCCTTCATCGTCAAACACAAAACCATCTTTAAAGCGGTTGTATAGTCAATTTTATAACTTTTACCTACAGGTAAGCCTATAATAAGGCTTACCTGTAGGTAAAAAGAATATCTCCTAAACCTGTACGGTTTAGGAGATATTTCCCTCGCAAGGAGGACGTCATATGACGTCCACCCAGGATGGGAGATCCACCTTGTGGACGTCATATGACGGTGGGCAGTGCTGAAGTGGTTAAGTAATGGGGTGATCCGGACATTGGGGCTTAAGGCCTACAAATGTCATGTCAGAGAGTCCGCTCTCCCCTATGGGGGGATCGGATGATTACGGACCGCCTGTCCATTTTCATCCGATCCAATCCGCAAGACGGATGGAAAATGGGACATCCATCGGTCTGGATTTTGCGGAGCGGATCGGGGCGGATCAGATGTCAGCGGACATGTCACCTCTGACATCCATTGTTCCATAGAGCTGTATGGAGCGACCGTTCAGATCCGCGTGAAAGGCAGATCTGAAACAGTCCGCACATGTGAAAGGGGCTTAATACAACTCATAAATCGCGCTGCAATTGCAGCAATCAGCATCGCTCGAAGCTTGACGCCCAAAAGAAACTCCTGATCCTTTTTGTGGTCGACAAGCTTCACGCCAGTGGCGGAACTACCGCCATAGCGACACACGCGGCCGCTATGGGGCCCGCAGCCGCTATGGGGCCCCTGGGGAGGAGGAGGAAACCCTGGGGAGGAGGAGGAAAGCATACTGCCGGGGGCCCGGGGGGGTGGCGAGCACTGCCCGCACGGTCCCCCAGCCAGGGGAAGTGAGGAGAGGAAGAGGCGCGCTGTCCGTACAAGGCAGCAGAGCGCTGTGTAATAGCTTTTATTTGAATGTCCTGTGAGTTCCCGGGGCTCACCGTCACATAGCCCCACCTCTTGGCCCGACGCTTTTGATAGACAGAACGCCGGTCCAATGCGGGACATGTGACGTCATCAAAGGCGCCGGGCCAAGAGGTGGGGCTATGTGACGTTGAGCCCCGGGAACTCAGGACATTCAAATGTTAGCTATTACAGCGCTCTGCTGGACAGCGCGCCTCTTCCTCTCCTCACTTCCCCTGGCTGGGGGACCGTGCGGCCGGTGCTCGCCCCCCCCCAATCTGAGACAGCCCCACGCTCGCCAATAAGGGCTGCTGCAGTCTGGCTCACCTCTTCCACTGCACAGGTGAGGCTGCATTGGGCACGGGGGAGGCTGCATTGGGCACGGGGGAGGCTGCATTGGGCACAAGAGAGGCTGCATTGGGCACGGGGAGGCTGCATTGGGCACGGGGGCAGCTGCATTGGGCACGGGGGAGGCTGCATTGGGCACGGGGGAGGCTGCATTGGGCACGGGTGAGGCTGCATTGGGCACGGGGGAGGCTGCATTGGGCACGGGTGAGGCTGCATTGGGCACAAGAGAGGCTGCATTGGGCAGGGTCATGCTGCATTGGGCACAGGTGAGGCCACGCTGCATTGGGCACAGGTGAGGCCACGCTGCATTGGGCAAAGGTGAGGCTGCATTGGGCACTGAACATGCTGCATTGGGCACGGGTGAGGCTGCATTGGGCACGGGTGAGGCTGCATTGGGCACTGAACATGCTGCATTGGGCACAGGTGAGGCTGCATTGGGCACTGGACACATTGCAGTGGGCACAGGTGAGGCAGTATTGGGCACAGGTGAGGCAGTATTGGGCACTGGCCATGCTGTTTTGGGCACAGGTGAGGCTGCATTGGGCACTGGACATGCTGTATTGGGCACAGGACACGCTGCATTGGGCACAGGTGAGGCAGTATTGGGCATGGGCAGACCACGCTGCATTGGGCACAGGTGAGGATTATTGAAGCGCTAACACCAGGTGTTTGGAGTATCTTTATCTGTTGATTAAACTTTCTGGAATACATATATTGCTATTGTGGTGTAGGATCTGGGCTCTTTCTTTCTTCTCAGACTCGAACCACACACCCTTTGAGCCCCGCCCTTTAAACCACTCCCACTATTTAATTTAAGCCCCGCCATTTTTTTGGGGGGGGCGGGGGGGGGGCCCATACAACATTTTGCTATGGGGCCCTGTGATTTCTAGTTACGCCCCTGCTTCACGCGATGCAGTTTGCTGCGTGATTTATGGCGTGACAACTGCGACACAACCACACTGCTTTTTTGGGTGGCATCTGAAATTCGCATTGTGCGATCTGTAATTTTAGCAGAGCCTTTTGGAATCGTGGGCAGAATCACGTCACCGCAATTTAAAATGTCCAGGCGCGAATGCAGCCTGAGTGCCGGTTCACACCACTGCGATGCGGGAACTCTGCGAATCCACTGCTGGTTCCCGCAGTGCATGCCTCCCGGTGGCAGTTCACACCGCCCTATGCAAACTGCTGGGAGTTTCAGTGAAACGTTACTGGCACCCCCAAATCAGTTTGCATATCGCAGTGCAATCTGCAAATTTGGACAGGAATCGGATCACATGGGTGTTTTGCAAGGGACCAAAAAAAGGGTCCTGTGCGAGTTTGGTCCGAATGCGATTTCAGCCATACTATATGTATGGCTGAAATCGCATCGCACAGAGATCGCATGTGATTTGCACTGCTGTGCGGTGCGAATCACATCTGATTTCGGACGTCGCAGCAGTGTGAACCGGCACAACCACACTGCTTTTTTAGGTGACATCTGAAATTCTCATTTTGCGAGTTGTCATTTTAGCAGAGCCTTTTGGAATCGTGGGCGGAATCGTGGGTAGAATCGCGGCACCGCAATTTAAAACGTCCAGCCGCGAATGCAGCCTGAGTGCCGGTTCACACCGCTGCGATGCGGTAACCCTGCGAATCCACTGCTGTTTCCCGCATTGCATGCCTCTCAGTGGCAGTTCACACCGCCCTATGCGAACTGCTGGGAGTGTCAGTGAAACGTTAATGGCACCCCCAAATCAGTTCGCATATCGCAGTGCGATCTGCAAATTCGGATAGGAATCAGATGGCTGTTTTGCAAGGGACCAAAAAAAAGGGTCCTGTGCGAGTTTGGTCCGAATGCGATTTCAGCCATACTATCTGTATGGCTTAAATCGCATCGCACAGAGATCGCATGTGATTTGCACTGCGGTGTGAATCACATCTGATCTCGGACGTCGCAGCAGTGTGAACCGGCACTAAGAGGTGACTAACGAGCTCTGTGAATAAGAAGAGAATAAAAAGGAGGAAATAAAATAATACAGGAGTGGGGAGATGAAAAAGGAAATAATAAAGGCAATATTACATAACAAATAAGAAGAAGCCAAGCACATGAGAAGCTGTCTTTGGTTTCCTGGACTTTAAACACTAAAAATGCAGAGGAAGTGACTACACGAAGGGAGGGGAGTGCAGGAGGGGGTGTATTATTCCCGTATACAGAGCATAGGGCCCCAGAGGGCTGGGAGAGTCATAGAGCCAGCAGATGAGAGCTGGAGGCAGCCCAGGGTTCTAGGCTGGCTGGATAGGTAGAGGGGGGGGGGGGGTAAGAGTGTGGGAAGTGTATGACGAAAGAGAGTGTGAGAGCGGAAAAATAAAGAGGAAGTGAGAGGAGATCAGAAAAGCAAGAGGAAATCTCAAGAAAGCAAGACTGCGAACGCACGCCTGCACCCAGCGTGCTCCCAGGATAATGACAAGACCAGCTCCTGATAACAGGTGAGATACCAACCCAACTCTCATCTCTCTTTACCCTCTATGCACAGCCCCTAGATACTCCTGGGAGTTCGTTTTCACGTTTTTCAGTAGCAATAAGCAAATTGATTTGTAAATCAGACACACCGGCCAATCCGAGACTTGCAACATTTTTTGGGTCCTCCTAAATGCGTAAATGCAAGCCGGTCCAGTCTGCGGAGAATTATACAATGCAGAAATGTATTTTTATTGATTATAGGTATTTATATAACACCGAAAATGTACACACATTCACACCCTTGTGCTCAAGAAGCTTACAATCTAAAGTTGTCCATAGATGGACTGAAATTCAGGTGGTTCAGCAGGGACCAGCCAAATATCAATCCATCTATGGCCATTCCCACTCGACAGAAATCAATCTATTGATCAACTTTTGTCAAATTAGATATTGGAAATTTTTCATTCGATCAGCAGTTGCAGCCGATCAGCTGCAGCGCTGATTAATGTATTCTGACAGCGGGGGGATGAGCTGTCAGAATACAATAGCGCAGCAGGGAAGATTCCTTTATCCACCTCACTTGTGTGGATGGAAGAATCCATATTTTTTTTCTCCCAAAAATGACTCGTTTATGGCCAGCTTAGGGCAGCATTCACAACCTTTTTAACACAAAGGAACCCTTGAAATAAGTTTGGGGTCTCAGGGAACCCCTACTAATAGTTACTATATCTATAACTATATGGATAAGCAAAATGATAAGAAATGAGCGATACTTTGCGTATTTGACACCCACCCTTCATGACAATTAGGTTCAGTAACAGCAATAATATGAAATCAAAACAATAAAGGAAAAGTAGACAGTGGAAATTGTAGTGTTCTTTCATATTAGTGGTTGGATTGGTGAAGTTGCCCCTTACAATGGTGGTTAAGAACCTTTTTAAATTGGTGGTCAGTAAGAAAAACTCATTATATTGGCAGTAATTGGGAGGAGGTCCTCTTACCCTGGCGGTCATTGAGAGAAGGGTACCATTACACTGATGGCCAGTGAGAGAGAAAGACCCCATTACCTTGGTGGTTATTTGGAGAGAAGGACTATATTACACTAGTGGCCAGTAGAAGAGAAGGACCCCGTTACCTTGGTGGTCATTTGGAGGGAAGAACTATATTACACTGATGGCCAGTAGGAGGGAAGGACCCATTATCTTGGTGGTCATTTGAAGAGAAGGACTGATGGCCAGTGATAGAGAAGGACCCCGTTACTTTGGTGGTCATTTGGAGGGAAGGGCTACATTACACTGGGGGCCAGCGGGAGAGAAGGACCCCATTACCTTGGTGGTTGTTTAAAGGGAAGGGCTATATTACACTCATGGCCAGTAGGAAAGAAGGACCCTATTACATAGTTAGTAAGGTTGAATCAAGACACCAGTCCGTCCACTTCAACCTGAGTGAGTGTGGGTGTGTGCCTACAGTTGCCCCTATCCCTATACAATATCTCTCATTTAGATGCTCATCTATTATTATTTTATTTTATTATTATTATTTAAAGGTATATAGCGCTGTCAATTTTACACAGCACTCCACACATACATCACTCACTCACATCTGTCCCTACCCTTAAGGAGCCCACAATCCAAGGTCCCCAACTCACAGTCACATACTAGGGCCAATTTTTTTTTGAACAGAAGCCAATTAACCTACCAGCATGTCTTTGGAGTGTGGGAGGAAACTGGAGTACCCAGAGAAAACCCATGCAGGCACAGGGAGAACATGCAAACTCCAGGCAGGTAGTGTCGTGGTTGGGATTCACTGCTAGGCGAGAGTGCTACCCACTACACCACATTGGTGATCATTTGGAGGGAAGGACTACATTACACTGGTTGCCAGCGGGAGAGAAGAACCCCATTACCTTGGTGGTCATTTAAAGGGAAGGGCTATGTTACACTGAAGGCCAGTAGGAGAGAAGGACCCCGGTACCTTGGTGTTCATTTGAAGGGAGGGACCCCGGTACCTTGGTGTTCATTTAAAGGGAGGGACTATATTATGCTGATGGCCAGTAGTAGAGAAGGACCCCGTTACCTTGGTGGTCCATTGGAGGGAAGGACTACATTACACTGGTGGCTAGCGGGAGAGAAGGACCCCATTACTGTGGTGGCCAGTTAAAGGGAAGGGCTATGTTACACTGAAGGCCAGTAGGAGAGAAGGACCCCGGTACCTTGGTGTTCATTTAAAGGGAGGGACTATATTATGCTGATGGCCAGTAGTAGAGAAGGACCCGTTACCTTGGTGGTCCATTGGAGGGAAGGACTACATTACACTGGTGGCTAGCGGGAGAGAAGGACCCCATTACTGTGGTGGCCAGTGGTAGAAAACCATTGAGAACAGCGGGGGGGGGGGGGGGGGAGGTGATCGACACTCAAGGGAAGTATCGATTTCTAAAGAAACTTGTGGTACTTTCCTGACTCACTCTATTCTGCAATAATGAATAACATTCAATCTGGAGAGATAATAGCCCAGGAACATTAGATTTTTCTGGCATTCACATAGAACAAATGTACATGCAGTTTTGCAAGATGAATAGCTCTGCAAATTTTTTATAAATACACCCCAATGTGCATATTTTCTAGAGGATGATCTAATATAAAGTACTGTATATACTCGAGTATAAGCCGACCCGAATATAAGCCGAGGCACCTAATTTTACCACAAAAAAATGGGAAAACGTATTGACTGATTGAGTATAAGCCTAGGGCCAGAAATGCGCAGCTACTGTAAGTGGAAAAGAGGGTCAACAATGCCCATTTTGCAGCCTCACTGTGCCCATTTGCATGCCTCACTGTGCCCATTTGCAGCCATAGCTCCCCTGAACTTCAAACTTGGTAGTTAAGGGTTCCTAGATGCCCCCTAGCTGTAGACACCAAAGGGTCCCGAAATTACATTGCTGCAGATGGACACAGTTGACCGACTTTGGGGCCCTGTATCTCTGGGTCACTTGGTGCTAGGAACCCCAAATTTGGATATGTTGTAGTGTTGGTTCCACAAATTGGGGTTCCTAGCACCAAGTGGCCCTGAGCTACGGGGCCCCAAAGTCGGGTCGGAAAATGTAATTCTCTGCTGCAGAAAGGTGCTATGACTCGAGTATAAGCCGAGGGGGGCACTTTCAGCACAAAAAAATGTGCTGAAAAACTCGGCTTATACTCGAGTATATACGGTTTTCAACCTTATTCACACTTCCACAGTCTTCCTGTTTGTAAAGACAGAACTTTTCTGACTGGCCTCACCTCTGGCCGACATCATTGCGTACAATGCAGAACTAGTGGCCATGGCTGGTACTGTATTGTACGTGATGGCGTAGGTGTGCTCACTCAAAGTCTACTGCCATAGAGAAGAAGACTCGAGCACCAGGACTGTGGAGTAAGGGAAATGTTTCTCCTATTAGATCATGCACTAGTGAAACAATCATTTGATTCTGTATCAGCTGGGTGGGGACAATTCCGGTGGTCTGGACTGTACTTTAACTTGGAATTCCAGAGTAAAGTTTTTTTCCTGTTTTGGATAGTGTGGGAAAAGGTTACAACATGCATTGTGTCTTCATTTCTAGACCTTCTGCTCCAGAAACCAAGAAGAAAAGGAGTAGAAGCCCCTGAACAGGTAACAACTGTCATTTTTCAACTGTCATTTTTCTTTTCTCTTGGTGGTGACAGTGGCCACCAGGACCAAAAGTTAAAATTAATCCTCTCAATGGGGACACACAGCAGGAAACATCTGCCATATAGTCTAAATAAGCTTAAATAGTAAAATTAAAGGGTTCAAATATAGCAAATAAAAAAAAAAAATATTATATACAATTGGGACACAAACCATATTATAATTGAATTTTGATAAAAAAAAAAAAACACCTCTCCTTTTCAATCAGCAGCTGATTTAAATCTCTGTAAAATTCAATGCAATATGACAACCTGAAAGCCTACTGTATGATGTTGGTGTACACAATGCCCCCCATAAATATAATTCCTGCTTGTGTGATTGGCTGATTGATTTTCCCATTAAGATAAAAAGTCAGATTTTAGGTACCCCTTGCCATAGGAAACTCAGTTTTGGTGAGATACTCTGCAAGGATTAAATACTTCTAAAGGAATGCAGACCCTGCAGCTTTTCCCATTAGAACACTGAGAGTGCACCAGATGATTATAATGAACTAGGTCATTCGGATTCAGTATCCAAAGGACATGGCGAAACAAACAGCTTTTTCTTCAGAGCAGAAACGGGTAGGAATCTGCTGCAAATTTTGGTAAAATCCTTGCAATGTATATGGCACCCTCTTGTGGTGGCTGCGTTGGTGATTACTCTTTAATCTTTAAAATCTCTAATTATTTTGGTTGGCGACACCTTTTAAACCAGGGCTCGACAAACCCCGGGCGCCAGGTCGCATTTGCAACTAGAATTAGCGACCTGGCGCCTGGGGCGGCACAGCTGGGGCATCCAGGGCCCCGAAGCGTGGCGCGCGGGGGGGTGCGGCGGGGTTTTTTTGGTGGGTGCTTGGTATGACAAGACAACCACCAAGACGGCCACGGTAAGCGGTGAAGGGCAATTTTTTTTAAAATTTTTTTTATGGCTCCTAGATTCCAAGCAAATTTTGTCAAGCCCTGTTTTAAATGGAGTATGGAGAGGGCTGCATACTGTAGTAAACCTGCTGACATTGTTTACTATGGAGTGCCTTTCAGTGCTAATTTAGGGAGGGATTTTTGTTGTAGTTTCAGCAGAAAAACTTTGCTTATCTGTCTTTAAGATTAACCCAATCCTAATATCACGGTGGTTTTAAAAATGTTTTTACGAATGTGTTTCCTATTTTCTCTGTCTGTCCTAGGGTGGGATGTCTGACGACTTGTGGATTAAATCTCTCGTTGGAGGTCTTGTCATCCTACTTTTTGGCATCACTTCTTCCACAGGTAACCAATGTGCTCCTCTCTGCCTGTATTTTTTAATTCATTTTATATAAGCTGACTATCACAGTGTTGGGTAGCTCTTCTGTACTGCCAAAGGTAGCAACCAACAACAGGTAGGACAAATGCTATAGGTGTGTAAGTCGTCACACATATGGTCAGTGGTGTAAGTCCTCAGACACATGTTCAGTGGTGTAAGTCCTCAGACACATGTTAAGTGGTGTAAGTCCTCAGACACATGTTCAGTGGTGTAAATCCTCAGATACATTGTCAGTGATGTAAGTCCTCAGACACATAGTTTAGTGGTGTAAGTCCTCAGACACATTGACACTGGTGTGAGCCCCCAGACCCATGGTCAGTGGTGTAAGCCCTCAGACACATAGTTTAGTGGTGTAATTCCTCAGACACATGTTCAGTAGTGTAAATCCTCAGAAACATGGTCAGTAGTGTAAAAGCCCTCAGACAAATAGTTTAGTGGTGTAAGTCCTCAGACACATTGTCAGTGGTGTAAGTCCTCAGACACATGTTCAGTGGTGTAAGTCCTCAGACACATTTTCAGTGGTGTAAGTCCTCATACACATGTTCAGTGGTGTAAATCCTCAGACACATTGTCAGTGGTGTAAGTCCTCAGACACATGGTCAGTGGTGTAACCCCCCAGACACATAGTTTAGTGGTGCAAGTATTCAGACACATTGTCAGTGGTGTAAGCCCTCAGACCCATGGTCAGTGGTGTAAGCCCTCAGACACATAGTTTAGTGGTGTAAGTCCTCAGATACATTGTCAGTGGTGTAAGCCCTCAGACCCATGGTCAGAGGTGTAAGCCCTCAGGACACCTAGTTTAGTGGTAAAGTCCTCAGACACATGTATCAGTGGTGTAACGCCTCCTCAGACAACATGTTCAGGTGGTGTAAGCCCTCAGACACATGTTCAGTGGTGATCAGTCCTCATATACATGTCAGTTGTGTAAGCCCTCAGACCACATGGTACAGTGTGTGTAAGCCCTCAGACCCATGATCAGTGGTGTAAGACCCACAGACATATTAGTTTAGTGGGTGCGTAAGTCCTCAGACACATTTCAGTGGTGTAAGCCCACAGACAACATGTTGCAGTGGTGTAAGTCCCTCAGATACATTGACAGTGGTGTAAGCCCCAGCAATGTTCGTGGGGTAATT
>CM053029.1:74853626-74911126 GCA_028564925.1 Lithobates sylvaticus
TATACTTCTAAAGGAATGCAGACCCTGCAGCTTTTCCCATTAGAACACTGAGAGTGCACCAGATGATTATAATGAACTAGGTCATTCGGATTCAGTATCCAAAGGACATGGCGAAACAAACAGCTTTTTCTTCAGAGCAGAAACGGGTAGGAATCTGCTGCAAATCCTTGCAATGTATATTGATCACCCAGAGTGAATTTTTTTCTCAACAAAAGTGATTACTCTTTTTTTTAACAAGAAAAAAGTGATTACTCTTTAATCTTTAAAATCTCTAATTATTTTGGTTGGCGACACCTTTTAAACCAGGGCTCGACAAACCCCGGGCGCCAGGTCGCATTTGCAACTAGAATTAGCGACCTGGCGCCTGGGGCGGCACAGCTGGGGCATCCAGTCTCCGTGCGACACCGTCCCCCACCCCCCTGGCGCGATTGCGTTGGGCCGCGCTGGTATTTGAGGCCGCGGCTTTGCGGCCTTCTGCAGTCCTATGGTTCCTTCTTGAATATGGCACCCTCTTGTGGTGGCCGTTGGTATGACAAGACAACCACCAAGACGGCCACGGTAAGCGATGAAGGGCCCCGAAGCGTGGCGCGCGGGGGGGGGGGCGGGTTTGGGGCGCTTTGTCGGTCGTTAAAATTTTTTTTAGCTGGCTCCTAGATTCCAAGCAAATTTTGTCAAGCCCTGTTTTAAATGGAGTATGGAGAGGGCTGCATACTGTAGTAAACCTGCTGACATTGTTTACTATGGAGTGCCTTTCAGTGCTAATTTAGGGAGGGATTTTTGTTGTAGTTTCAGCAGAAAAACTTTGCTTATCTGTCTTTAAGATTAACCCAATCCTAATATCACGGTGGTTTTAAAAATGTTTTTACGAATGTGTTTCCTATTTTCTCTGTCTGTCCTAGGGTGGGATGTCTGACGACTTGTGGATTAAATCTCTCGTTGGAGGTCTTGTCATCCTACTTTTTGGCATCACTTCTTCCACAGGTAACCAATGTGCTCCTCTCTGCCTGTATTTTTTAATTCATTTTATATAAGCTGACTATCACAGTGTTGGGTAGCTCTTCTGTACTGCCAAAGGTAGCAACCAACAACAGGTAGGACAAATGCTATAGGTGTGTAAGTCGTCACACATATGGTCAGTGGTGTAAGTCCTCAGACACATGTTCAGTGGTGTAAGTCCTCAGACACATGTTAAGTGGTGTAAGTCCTCAGACACATGTTCAGTGGTGTAAATCCTCAGATACATTGTCAGTGATGTAAGTCCTCAGACACATAGTTTAGTGGTGTAAGTCCTCAGACACATTGACACTGGTGTGAGCCCCCAGACCCATGGTCAGTGGTGTAAGCCCTCAGACACATAGTTTAGTGGTGTAATTCCTCAGACACATGTTCAGTAGTGTAAATCCTCAGAAACATGGTCAGTAGTGTAAAAGCCCTCAGACAAATAGTTTAGTGGTGTAAGTCCTCAGACACATTGTCAGTGGTGTAAGTCCTCAGACACATTGTCAGTGGTGTAAGTCCTCAGACACATGGTCAGTGGTGTAACCCCCCAGAGACATAGTTTAGTGGTGCAAGTCCTCAGACACATTGTCAGTGGTGTAAGCCCTCAGACCCATGGTCAGTGGTGTAAGCCCTCAGACACATAGTTTAGTGGTGCAAGTCCTCAGACACATTGTCAGTGGTGTAAGCCCTCAGACCCATGGTCAGTGGTGTAAGCCCTCAGACACATAGTTTAGTGGTGTAATTCCTCAGACACATGTTCAGTGGTGTAAGTCCTCAGACACATGTTCAGTGGTGTAAGTTCTCAGACACATGTTCAGTGGTGTAAGTCCTCAGATACATTGTCAGTGGTGTAAGCCCTCAGACCCATGGTCAGTGGTGTAAGCCCTCAGACCCATGATCAGTGGTGTAAGCCCTCAGACACATGTTCAGTGGTGTAAGTCCTCAGACACATGTTCAGTGGTGTAAGCCCTCAGACACATGTTCAGTGGTGTAAGTCCTCAGATACATTGTCAGTGGTGTAAGCCCTCAGACCCATGGTCAGTGGTGTAAGCCCTCAGACCCATGGTCAGTGGTGTAAGCCCTCAGACACATAGTTTAGTGGTGTAAGTCCTCAGACACATGTTCAGTGGTGTAAGCCCTCAGACACATGTTCAGTGGTGTAAGTCCTCAGATACATTGTCAGTGGTGTAAGCCCTCAGACCCATGGTCAGTGGTGTAAGCCCTCAGACCCATGATCAGTGGTGTAAGCCCTCAGACACATAGTTTAGTGGTGTAATTCCTCAGACACATGGTCAGTAGTGTAAATCCTCAGAAACATGGTCAGTGGTGTATGTCCTCAGACATGTTCAGTGGTGTATGTCCTCAGACATGTTCAGTGGTGTAAGTCCTCAGACACATGGTCAGTGGTGTAAGCCCTCAGACACATGGTCAGTGGTGTAAGCCCTCAGACACATAGTTTAGTGGTGCAAGTATTCAGACACATTGTCAGTGGTGTAAGCCTTCAGACACATGGTCAGTGGTGAAATGTCGCATACACACGCTCAGACTTTCCGACAGGAAATGTTGGATGTGAGCTTGTTGGCTGAAAGTCCAACCGTGTGTAGGCTCCATCGAACATTTGTTGTTGGACTTTCAGCCAACAAATGTTGGCTAGCAGGTTCTCAAATTTTCCGCCAACAAAACTTTGTTGTCGGACTTTCCGATCGTGTGTACACAAGTCCGTCACACAAAAGTTCACGCATGCTCGGAATCGAGTATGAGCCGGAAGTGCTTGGTCTTGTAAAACTAGCGTTTGTAATGGAGATATCACATGACTATTGAACTTCCGTTTTATCGGCTCACCGTATGTCTTGTACATCACCATGTTCCCACGTTCGTAATTGTTGGCCAACATTTGTGTGACCGTGTGTATGCAAGACAAGTTGAAGCCAACAACCTTTGAACAAAAATCCATGGTTTTGTTGTCAGAAAGTCCGATCGTGTGTATTGGGCAAAAGCCCTAAGACACATAGTTTAGTGGTGTAAGTCCTCAGACACATAGTCAGTAGTGTAAATCCTTAGACACATGGTCAGTGGTGTAGGTCCTCAGACACATGGTCAGTAGTGTAAATCCTCAGACACATGGTCAGTGGTGTAGGTCCTCAGACACATGGTCAATAGTGGCAGTCTTCAGACACATGGTCAATAGTGGCAGTCTTCAGACACATGGTCAAGTCTTCAGACACATGGTTAATAGTGGCAGTCTTCAGACACATGGTCAATAGTGGCAGTCTTCAGACACATGGTCAAAACAAACAGCAGACAGTAAGGTCCTTTTTCAAATGGATGGTAACAATGGGTGGCTGAGCTGTGGTTTTATTGCCCCCTGGCCGCCCACTCGATCTGTAAAATAACAGCTTTTTACATGCTGAGGCCAGGACATTTTTAATTTGAGGTACAGAATTTGACAACCACTTGTGAATCTATCCCATTAAGTTCAATGGGACTGCCTTGCAACCGTGTGCAATGCACGTGATGGCGGCACGGTAGTGTGGCATTATAGGTTTTAATCAGGCTTTGAGGAGGCAACATACCACCTGTCCAATGCCCTCTGAAAAGCAATCTCAGCATGCAAGTCCACCATAAGTGTAAACGAGCCCTAGCAGAGTCAGAAGGCTGACAGCTTTTGGAACAGACAAATAGGTCTTAAACAGAGTCCAGGAAATTGGAGCTATGGCTGACCACGGTAAACAATACACAAGAATATTCCAAGGCATGAACAATCCTACAGAACTCAGATATAGACAGGCATCTATTCAGGACATAAGCATACAGACGCACCTGCTGACCAGGCGCTAGGGGGAAGTTTGCTTTATAGATCTTAGTGAAGGACGGGTTTGTGTAGGCTGGTTGCTTATGGGTTATTTCTTTAATGGCTGACCCAGGCTGGGAAGGGGTTAATGCTGTGCTGTGCTGTTCCTGGGCTTTTTGGATCCAGCCTGCCCATCTGTGATTAAAACAAAAAAAGTTGGAAGGTTTGGTTCTGGGGGTCGCCCTTGGCCGAACATGCTGTGAGTGGTGTGGCGGAGGACTGCTGCACTTTGTAGTCTGTCTGAGGCACCGGAGATCTGGAGATCAGCCAGGACTTGGCGAACACCTAAAATGGACCACTACCTTTTGGAAGTATGCCTGGGCAGCCAAGTAGAGATAGATAGGGATATTGTAAGGTTGGACTGTACTGCTAAGGCTTCTATGTAAAGTTGCATCAACTGTTCTAAGCCTGGTCTGAAGTTAATCAAAGGGGTGCATGATGGTTCTGATGTATATAAGTACTTGGGTCAGTAAAGCACATGCAGGGTATTAAGCAAAGCCACTGCAAAAGGTCTACTCAGTAAGTCTAGCAGGAGGAGTAATACAGTTGCTACAAGTAACAAAGTACTAGTGCAAGGTATATTGCAGCTGGTCATTCAGTGACGTACCTGCTTTAGGTGACGGTTCCTCCAGTAGCGAGTGTGTTGGTGATCTGGCTCCCTCGCCAGTATTTGGTCTTCTGTAACAACCAGGACTGAACCTGCGGTACAGAGACCCTTAATGTGGCAATATGGTACGGAAAGGAAGGAGTTAACAGGGGCACGCATGAGGTCTGCCCTATGTGCACGACGGGACCCCTTGGGAGTGAGGTAACTTGTGAAGAGGGCGCAGGCTCAGTGGTGTCCCTCTTAATACAACCTACCTCAGGCAACAGTGTTTAGTAACAAGGGCCAACACTTTTCAGAGGAACTTTATACCTTTATTACCACAGACAGTGCTCCTTTCGAAGTCAGGGAACTGCCTTAAAGGGGAGTTTCACCCGTTTTTTAGTTTAATAAAAGTCAGCAGCTACAAAAAGTGTAGCTGCTGACTTTTAATATACAGACACTCACACTGTTTGAGGCTATCGGTGAGAGAATTATTGCCTATTGTAATCTGTTTTTTTTTTATTATTATTATTAATCAAATTTTTTTTTGGATTAATAATTCAAATATCAGATTTCAGAAAGTGTAATATTATATTTTTTATTTTTTTTGGATCAAAGTGTATGATGGTTTGTCGTGTCTTTGTATGTTTTGTTTGTAATTAAGAAATTTAATAAAAAGATTTATAAAAAAAAAAAAAAACAGACACTCACCTGTCCCACGGTCCAGCAATGCAGGCGCCTGGAGACTCGCTCCTCCCCCCCCCTCCTCTCCAGCAACTGTGGGCACTTGGCTGTGACAGCTTACGGCTTCACAGCCGGGCGCGCACTGTGCATGCGCAAGCCACGCTGTGCTCTGCTGTTGGCCAGGCAATCTTCTGGGACCTGTGACGCGTTTGAGAAGATTGCTGGCAGGGAGGGGCCGCCTAGGGGGAGAGGAGGAGTCGCCTAGGTGTCCAAGAAGAGGAAGCAGGAAGTGGGACAGGAAGTCCCTCTAAAAAGAAGGTACACACCCCTCCCAAAAAAAAATCCATACATAGGCTCCTTATCTCCTGATAACCCTATAATTGCCGTACTACTGTGCTGCAATTGTGTGCATTGCACATAGTTATGGTGCGGTTGCAGTGGCCCCATAGAACTGCTTTAGTCACGTTCAGAGGCGTCACTGCTCACCAAAAGCAACATGCATGTGTACAGCCATGAAACTCACCTTGCTGGCTCTCTCTCTCCACGTCTCCCTCTATTGCAGCTTGCAAGAAATAGCCCTTGCTACTAGGTATAAAGCCCCAAACACACGGTCGGACTTTTGCATGGATTCTGTCCGATCGGACAATGTTGTTGAAAAATCGGTCCGTGTGTATGCACCATCGGACAGTGTACGTCGGATTGTCCGACGGACAAAGTCTTATCTCCTGCTGGAAAGATTGGCCGACAACACGGTCCGATCACACCAAATCCGATCGTGTGTACGGTTGTCCAACCGGACAAAGTGCTACGCATGCTCAGATCACATTACAAGACCAAAGCTATTGGCTACTAGCCTCTACGTAGTCCCGTCGTAGGCAACAAACGTCACCACGTTCAGAATGATCGGATTTTCCGACAACTTTGTCTGACCGTGTGTACGCAAAACCAACATCAGACAAAGTATGACGGACATGGTCCGACGGACCTGGTCCTCGGATAATCCGCGCGTGTGTATGGGGCTTTAGACATGTGCGCCGTCAACTAATTTGTTTCGTTTCGTATTATTATTGTATTTCGTATTTCGTAATACGTATCTCGTATTAGAATTAATTCGTATTTCGTAATTCGTGTCTGAAATTTCTTACGAAATATACATTTTCGTTAGGTTTGTTAACTTTTCGTAACAATTACGAATTTTCGTTAGGAATTTGGATCCGAAATTCGTAAACGAAATTTCGTATTTCGTACAGAATTCGGAAGCATAGCAATTCGTATTTCGGATCCTCCCGAATGTACGAATTTATGGAAATTCGTACAAATTTTCGATTCGTACGGAACTAATCTCACATGTCTACTAGGTAAGGTATGGGGAAACGTGATTTCCTCCCCATAATATCGCACACACTACGCACATTTTACCCCGTGCGAAGGGGGCCTTTTCATATTCCTTTTAAATCATAAACTTACACATGGCTGTACATCATATATAAAAGAGCAAAATCGTGAGCTTTGCATTTTATATAACAAATTATTGTATAGTACAAGCATTATAATGCAAAGGGCTGCAAACCACCCCCACCCTCCTGATCTTGTGTTGTTCTGTCCTTTCTACAAATCTGAGCTTAAAGCTACTGTAATTCCCCATGCTCGGAAAGTAATTGCAGAGTCCAATGTCCGCAAACAATAGTTTACGGAAACTCCCTGATGATGTCATGGATCATTTATTTGTCTTTAGCCAACACCTACCCAGGTGAAGAAATACAAAAATGCCGTTCATAGATCTGGAATTAAACAAGTTAAACTCCTTAAATATAGAAGCTCCATCATAGGATCCAATGTTATAACCAGGACAGGGACAAGAGAGGGGCGTGAGGAGCAGTCGCCCGAGGTGAAGCAATACAAGAATACCATTTATAGATCTCCAGCAAAACAAGTCAGGTAACTCCTGAAATATAGAAGCTCCATCGTAGGATCCACTGGTATAACCAGGGTGGAGACAAGAGAGGGGCGTGAGGAGCAGTCGCCCCAGGTGAAGTAATAGAGGAATACCATTTATAGATCTCCAGCAAAACAAGTCAGGTAACTCCTGAAATATAGAAGCTCCATCATAGGACCCAATGTTATAACCAGGGCCGGGGCGAGGGAGGGGCAAGAGGGGCAGTCGCCCCAGATGAAGCAATAGAGGAATACCATTTATAGATCTCCAGCAAAACAAGTCAGGTAACTCCTGAAATATAGAATCTCCATCATAGGACCCAATGTTATAACCAGGGCCGGGGCGAGGGAGGGGCAAGAGGGGCAGTCGCCCCAGGTGAAGCAATAGAGGAATACCATTTATAGATCTCCAGCAAAACAAGTCAGGTAACTCCTGAAATATAGAAGCTCCATCGTAGGATCCACTGGTATAACCAGGGTGGAGACAAGAGAGGGGCGTGAGGAGCAGTCGCCCCAGGTGAAGCAATAGAGGAATACCATTTATAGATCTCCAGCAAAACAATTCAGGTAACTCCTGAAATATAGAAGCTCCATCATAGGACCCAATGTTATAACCAGGGCCGGGGCGAGGGAGGGGCAAGAGGGGCAGTCGCCCCAGGTGAAGCAATAGAGGAATACCATTTATAGATCTCCAGCAAAACAAGTCAGGTTACTCCTGAAATATAGAAGCTCCATCATAGGATCCAATGTTATATCCAGGGTGGGGACAAGAGAGGGGAGCGTGAGGAGCAGTCGCCCAAGATGAAGCAATAGAGAAATACCATTTATAGATCTCAAGCAAAACAAGTCAGGTAACTCCTGAAATAAGGAAGCTCCATCATAGGATCCAATGTTATAACCAGGGCGGGGACAAGAGAGGGGCGTGAGGAGCAGTCACCCCAGGTGAAGCAATACAAGAATACCCTTTTATAGATCTCCAGCAAAACAAGTCAGGTTACTCCTGAAATATAGAAGCTCCATCATAGGATCCAATGTTATAACCAGGGCGGGGACAAGAGAGGGGCGTGAGGAGCAGTCACCCCAGGTAAAGCAATACAACAATACCATTTATAGATCTCCAGCAAAATAAGTCAGGTTACTCCTGAAATATAGAAGCTCCATCATAGGATCCACTGCTATAACCAGGGTGGGGACAAGAGAGGGGAGTGAGGAGCAGCCCCCCCAGGTGAAGCAATAGAGAAATACCATTTATAGATCTCCAGCAAAACAAGTCAGGTAACTCCTGAAATATAGAAGCTCCATCATAGGATCCAATGTTATAACCAGGGCGTGGACAAGAGAGGGGCGTGAGGAGCAGTCAACCCAGGTGAAGCAATACAAGAATACCATTTAGAGATCTCCAACAAAATAAGTCAGGTAACTCCTGAAATATAGAAGCTCCATCATAGGATCCACTGCTATAACCAGTAACGGGACAAGGGAAGGGCTGCAGGGGCAGCTGCCCGAGGTGTAGCGCCTTCCTGTGGGAGTGGGGGCGAGGGTGCTGTGCAGTGAGCACTGCACCCCATGCACTCTCCAGATCAATGTGAGAATGGTAGGATGGTTCCTTCTACTTGACACCATGTTTCTATCTGCTTTGACCCCAGTTGTTGATGGAAGCTCTTTGAGGAAGTCATATGACGAGTGACGGGGCGGAGTTAGTGACGTCATCACGCAGCAACAGGAAGTTTGAATGGTATCTCCCTGGACTGAGCTGCAGATGAATTTTTAAGGGGATATACATCCCAAATGTTCTGAGCAGTTTACCTAAGTGCACTGCATGGTGTGCACATATAAATGTGAGTTTGAATTTTATTTCAGCCAGCAAAAGTCAGATGGAGCCTACACACGGTCGCATTTTCCAACCAAAAGCTCTCATCGGTCTTTTGCTGGCTGACTTTCCGATCGTGTGTATGCGGCATTAGGGTTAGAATTAAATGTTATGCCCCATACACAGGATCGGAAATTCAGCCAGCAAAAGACAGATGAGAGCTTTTGGTCGGAAAATGCAACCGTGTGTATGCTCATCGGACTTTTGCTGGTGGAATTCCAGCCAGCAAAAGATTGAGAGCATGTTCTCAATTTTTCAGTCGGAAAAAGTTCCGATCGGAAATTCCGATCGTCTGTAGCAATTCCGACGCGCCAAATTCCTACGCATGCTCGGAAACAATTCGACGCATGCTCGGAAGCATTGAATTTCATTTTCCCAGCTCGTCGTAGTGTTGTAGGTCACCGCGTTCTTGACGGTCGAAAGTTCAGAAAACTTTTGTGTGACCGTGTGTATTCAAGCCAAGCTTGAGCGGAATTCCGTTGGAAAAAACATCCAAGATTTTTCCAACGGAAAATCCGCTCGTGTGTATGCGGCATTAGAGTTAGGGTTAGTATTAATTGTTGGGGTTAGGGTTAGTGTAACACTAACAACAGTAACAATTACCGCTACCCTGAACAATTGCCAGTAACCCTAACCCTTAACATTTACCCTAACCCTAGTCCTTAACCCTAATTCTAGCCCCTAAAAGCCCTTTCACACCGAGGGCGTATTGCAGGCGCTATAGCGTTAGAAATAGCGCCTGCAATCCGCCCTCAAACTGCTGCACCATTGTCTGCAGTGTGAAAGCCCGAGGGCTTTCACACTGCAGCGGTGTACTAGCAGGGCATCACAAAAAGTCCTGCCAGCAGCTTCTTTGGAGCGGTGAAAGAGCGGTGAACTCACCGCTCCTCCACCGCTCCTCCAGCGCTGCTCCCCATTGAAATCAATGGGGCAGCGCTGTAATACCGCCGGCAAAACTCCGCTATTGCAGCGTTTTGCTGGGAGTTTTAACCCTTTCTCGGCCGCCACCGTGGGGTAAAAGCCTTAGTGGGCGAAATGCGCCGCAAATCCAACGTTAAAATGCCGCTAAAAATAGCGGCGTTTTACCACCGACACTATGGGCGGCTCGGTGTGAAAGGGGTCTAACTCTAGCCCTGAGCCCTAGCCCTTAACCTTAGTCCTAGCCCTTAACGCTAACATGTGACTTTGGACACATAAAAGTTCCTGCACAACTTTGATGCTACTTGAGTGCCAGAGAGTGTAAAGTCGCATCAAAGTCACACTACATGAAAAGAACTGTCATACTCTCATATTAGCAAAACAAACGCATCAAAAATGCATCATTTTTGGTGTGGGTCCATTGAAGTCTATTACACACAAAAGTAATCTGCTGCAGGAAAAAAAGGCCCAGACCCTTTCCAAAAAACACATCGGCTGTAAAACGCACAGATGCCAACTAGATCCATAGACTACCATGTTGAATGGACTGTACTGTGTTTCTGCAAAGCGCACTAAAAAACGCATAGATGCGAACCGAGGGTTAGATTTCACTTGTGGTTGGAGGATTGTAAAAACACTCAGTCGAGCCACACTTTGACTGCCTCTATTCCCCCCCTGCGCCCCAACTTCCCCAATTTTTACCAAGCTCCCACTGCTCCCTACAGAGGAAGGTGTACATATACCACAGCTGCAATACTTTACATTGTGGCGCAGCAAAAACGACCCGTTCTGTCATGTTTTGTGGACAGTACCACCCGCCAAACACAACCCATTCAACTGAAAGCACCCCCCGCAACTGCATGCAATGGTTTAAGGGGGTTAAAACAGGAGGTGGCATAATATAAGTCAAATGCCCTCTGAAGAGCGATACAAAATAATGAGCCGTTTTTGCTAAAAATCAACGGGTTTAGAAAGAGTTAAACTGTTTTTTGGAGCAGCAGAGAGACAGTTCTTATACACAATGCTTCTGTTACGGTCACTGCAACCATCATCCTTTATCGGCCAGCAGGGAGTTCACCGCCCCCCCTCCCCCCACACACACACCACCATGCAACCCCAGCCTCATGCCTCTGCCCACTTCTCATTTCTATTTCTGTCACCAAAATCTAACAGAGCGCTGAGCCGTCTAACCACAAGAGAGGATCAGAACTTTCACACATTCTTTCGTGGGCTGTAAACTCAGAATACAACTTCATAAAAGAGAACAAATAAAGTCGGCCCAGCCTATGGACTTCACAATCAGTGGCAAGTGAGAAGTAGCATAGTTTCCTTTCTTCATTCACATTTGAGTTGCTTACATCTTAGATGCTCATAACTGAGTATAGCCCCACTTTTATGTCATTTTTCTGTTTTATTGAATTGCATGAGGTTGTTATTGTTCTGACTGTAGTATGCTGACATCTAGTGCCAGTTTTGGGCCATTACAACTTGTTTACTATGTGATTTTGCCCTCCTGTTTGGTGCTAGTTGGTGTAGTCCTGCCAAGACCCTCCATGTTTCTCCCATGCTTCCTCAGTCAGTGTTAGTGCTTTTGCAGAGACAGGGCTTTACCTCCTCTCGGGCACCGTATAGACAAATGACGGCAGGCAGGATCCCCTCTCGTTCTGGGATGATGTCAGTCTCATTGCACGTCGCGGCTTTTTACCCATGTGATCGGCTGTGTCCCATCACAGCTGATCACATGTAAACGGGGAAGTGACGTTTATCGGCTCTCCTCACCTCACACTGAGAAAATGGGAGGAGAGGAGAGCCGATCAGCGGCATCTCCTCACAGGGGAGGCCTGTACAAATAATCAGGGCACTGATTATCTGTGCAGCCCCAACAGTGCCCAGCAGTGATGCCAGTCAGTGCCCATCAGAGATATACCAATTTGTGCCCATCAGAAATGCCAGTCAGTGCTGCCTTTCAGTGCCCATCGGTGCTGCCCATCAGTGCCGCCTATCTGTGCCGATTATCATTGCCCATAAGTGCCGCCTATCAGTGCCACCTACCAGTGCCACTTATCAGTGCTATTAATGCTCATCAGTGCCACCTATCAGTGACACTTATCAGTGACTTGAGGCGATTCAGTTCGCATTGTAGCGCTATACAAATTATTAATTCATTCATTCAGTGCTATTAATGCTCATCAGTGCCACTTATCAGTGCTATTAATGCTCATCAGTGCTGCATATCAGTTCCGCCTATCTATGCCGCCTATCATTGCCCATAAGTGCCACCTATCAATGCCACTTATCAGTGCTATTACTGCTCATCACTGCTGCATATCAGTGCCACCTATCAGTGTCACTTATCAGTGCTATTAATGCTCATCATTGCTGCATATCAGTGCCACTTATCAGTGCTATTAATGCTCATCACTGCTGCATATCAGTGCCAACTATCAGTGCTATTAATGCTCATCACTGCTGCATATCAGTGCCAACTATCAGTGCTATTAATGCTCATCAGTGCTGCATATCAGTGCCACTTATCAGTGCTATTAATGCTCATCAGTGCTGCATATCAGTGCCCATCAGTGCTGCATATTTCTGCCTCTTCATCAGTGCCCATCAGTAATGAAGAAAAATTACTTATTTACAAAATTTTATGACAGAAACTAAGGGAAATTTTTTTTTTTCCAAATTTTTCTGTCTTTTTTTCTTTTTTTTTTAGCAAAAAATAAAAACCCAGCGGTGATTAAATACCACCAAAAGAAAGCTCCATTTGTGGGGGAAAAAAAAATGATTAAAATGTCATTTGGGTACAGTGTAGCATGACCGCGCAATTGGCATTCAAAGTGTGACAGCGCTGAAAGCTGAAAATTGGCCTGGGTAGGAAGGGGTTAAAAGTGCCCTGTATTGAAGCGATTAAAGTGATATTAAAACAGCTTCCGGACCGCCTGCCCTCGTTATACATCGGTACTTTGAAGAGGAATATCGTTGTTATGGCAGCTGCCATAACCCCGGTATCCTCTTCTTTAGCGGGTGGTCCGCTTCAAGATAAAAGTGGTCTCTGCGGCGTATTCGCCGCAAGACCACTTTTATCGGCGGGGGGGAGAGGGGCTCCCCCCCTCCCGCCGCGCTCTGGTGCCCTCCGCCGCTTACCGGAGCCGTTGGCCTGACATGAAGATGAGTGAGGGGAAGATGGCCCCCACTCGTCTCTATATCATTTCAGGGCAGAAGCGACGTCAAACAAGGCTAAGTCCCGAAACGCGTCAGTGTCACATTTTAATGGTCATGTTAAAAGATTACAGAAGAATTTCCAGAGTTGCCAGCATTTAGTTTTCTAGGCCACTAATGTGCATCCCGGCACACAGGTACTGTACTGGAATATAAAATGAGACAGCTCAGTGTACATTCTACAGAAGACTGCAAGCAGAGGTAGGCTTATTTTATTTGCAGAAGAGACATCGCAGGCCTCCTCTCTAACAAAGAGCTGCCTGCTCGCTGTTTTTTCTGTTTAGACTTCTGTTTTTTAGTCCTGTTTTAACTGCAGAAAAGAAACGACAAGTCACCAAGCCGGCTGAACTGTGTGTCAGAGCTGTGTAAATGTCAGGACTGGATGGGCAGAAATGTAAATCCGTTGGCAAAACAGTTCTCATATACAGTTGTGCTCATAAGTTTGCATACCCTGGCAGAATTTATGATTTCTTGGACATTTTTCAGAGAATATGAATGATAACACAAAAACTTTTCTTTCACTCGTGGTTAGTGTTTGGCTGAAGCCATTTATTATCAATCAGCTGTGTTTACTCTTTGGTTTAATGATATTGAGGTCAGGAGACTGAGATGGCCACTCCAGAACCTTCACTTTATTCTGCTGTAGCCAATGACAGGTCGCCTTGGCCTTGTGTTTTGGATCGTTGTCATGTTGGAATGTCCAAGTACGTCCCATGCGCAGCTTCCTGGCTGATGAATGCAAATGTTCCTCCAATATTTTTTGATAACATACTGCATTTATCTTGCCATCAATTTTGACCTAATTTCCTGTGCCTTTGTAGCTCACACATCCCCAAAACATCAGCGATCCACCTCCGTGTTTCACAGTAGGAATGGTGTATAAAAGGTCAATGAGTTTCTGGACTCCTGACAGACCCTTGCATCTTTCATCCAGTAGGAACCTTTCATCATAGGCCTTGTTGACTCCTCTCAAAATGTAGTGTTTATGGTTGTGGCCAAAAGGTAAAATTTTGGTCTCATCACTCCAAATGACTTTGTGCCAGAAGGTTTTGAGACTTGTCTCTGTGCTGTTTGGCGTATTGTAAGCCGGATACTTTGTGCCATTTGAGTAGTAATGGCTTTCTTCTGGCGACTCGACCATGCCGCCCATCTTTCTTCAAGTGCCTCCTTATTGGGCATCTTGAAACCCACACCACATGTTTTCAGAGAGTCCTGTATTTCTCCTGAAGTTATTTGTGGGTTTTTCTTTGCATCCCGAACAATTTTCCTGGCAGTTGTGACTGAAAATTTTAGTTGGTCTATCTGACCGTGGTTTGCAGTGGTGGAATTACCAGGGTTGCAACAGTCGCACTTTCGACGGGGGCCCTGGCATTCCTTCACTGTCGCGGGGGGGGCAGCGGGGTTGCTATTCACACAGCTCTGAGTGGAGAGCGTGTCTCTCATTGAACAGCGGCACAGAGGCACTGGCATTGACAGTTCTATTTCCCTCTCTGTCCGTCCTCTCTCACACTGGAGGACAGAGGACACAGCTGATCTTCTCCCCCTTCTCCCCCCTCCCATGTGCTCTGTGGGAAATGGGAGCTTGTTAGCTTCACACTTGACTGACCGTGGAGCACACAGGAGAGGGGAGGAGGAGAAGGGGGAGCAGATCAGCTGTGTCCTCTGTCCTCCAGTGCGAGAGAGGACGGACAGAGCATTTAGAGCTGTGTGAATAGCAAGCCTGCTGGGCCCCCCCTCTGACAGTGTCGGAATGCCAGGGCCCCGTCTCAAGTGCGACTGTTTGGCGTATTGTAAGCAGATCATCCAGTGCGAGAGAGGACGGACAGAGAGGGAAATAGAACTGTCAATGCCAGTGTCTCTGTGTTGCTGTTCCATGAGAGACACGCTCTCCGCTCAGAGCTGTGCTGTCCTGAGAAGGCAGATGGCACTTATGAGCACTGATAGAAGGCACTAATGGGCACTGATGGGCACTGATAGAAGGCATTAATGAGCACTGATAGAAGGCACTTATGGGCACTGATAGAAGACACTAATGGGCACTTATGAGCACTGATAGAAGGCACTAATGGGCACTGATAGAAGGCACTAATGAGCACTGATAGAAGGCACTAATGGGCACTGATGAGCACTTATAGAAGGCACTGATGGGCACTGATAGAAAGCACTGATATAAGGCACTGATGGGCACTGATAGGAGGCACTGATGAGCACTGATAGGAGGCACTGATAGAAGACACTGATGGGCACTGTTAGGATTTACTGATGAGCACTGATAGAAGGCACTGATGGGCACTGATAGAAGGCACTGAGGGCACTGATAAGAGGCCCCGTTGAGCACTGATAAAAGGCACCAATGGGCACTGATAGGAGGCACTGATAGGAGGCATTGATGGGTACTGGAAAGAGGCATTGATGGGCACTGATAGGAGGCATTGATGGGCACTGACAGGGGGCACTAATGGGCACTGATAGGCAGCATTGATAGGAGGCACTAATGTGCACCAATAGGCTGCACTGATAGGTGGCATTGATGGGCACTGATAGGTGGCACTAATGGGCTCTAAGGAACACTGATAGGCAGAACTCAGGCAGTATTGATGGGCAGGATTGAAGAGTACTGATAGGTGGCACTGATGGATGCAGTTAGGCGGCAATAATGAGCACTGATAGGTCATGCTGATAGGCACAAATGATGGGCACTAATAGGCGGCATTAATGAGCACTGATAGGAAACACTTGTATGCAGAATTGATGGGCACTGATAGGCGGCATTGATGAGCACTAATAGGCAGCATTGATGGGCACTAATAGGTGGCATTGATGAGCACTGATAGATGCACTGATGATTGGGGCACTGATTATCAGTGTAAACAATTTACCGACATTCTTGACAGTTAATGACAGTCCTTTCCTAACACAGACACAGCGTTGGAGGAAAGGGCTGAGGTTACTTGGCAAGTCTGTTTACATGTGATCAGCTGATCATATGGTAAAGGGCCGCTGTGATTGCGCTGGATGCATGTCCCAGGGGGCATGCGGGAAGCACGGTTTTGGGAGGATGTCCATGGACACCCTCCCAAAATTGGAAGCCTGGTGCTTGGATGGAAGGGGGGCAGGGGGGCCCATTATGGTTTCTTGTACCGGGGCCCTGAAGGTTCTAGTTACGCCTCTGGTGGTTTGGTTTCAACAGAACTCCTCATTTTCCACTTCTTGATTTGAGTTTGAACACTGCTGATTGGCATTCTCAATTCCTTGGATATCTTTTTATATCCCTTTCCTGTTTTATACAGTTCAGATACCTTTTCCCGCAGATCCTTTGACAATTCTTTTGCTTTCCCCATGACTCAGAATCCAGAAACGTCAGTGCAGCACTGGATGAAAGATGCAAGGGTCTGTCAGGAGTCCAGAAACTCATTGACCTTTTATACACACTAATTACAAGCAAACAGATCACAGATGAGGATGGTTACCTTTAATAGCCATTCAAACCCCTTTGTGTCAACTTGTGTGCATGCTATCAGGCCAAAATCACCAGGGTATGTAAACTTTTGATCGGGGTCATTTGGGTAGTTTCTGTTGCCATTATGATATAAAAAGAGTAAACGCAGTTGATTGATAATAAATGGCTTCAGCCAAACACTAACCATGAGTGAAAGAAAAGTTTTTGTGTTATCATTCATATTCTCTGAAAAATGGCCAAGAAATCATAAATTCTGCCAGGGTATGTAAACTTATGAGCACAACTGTATGTACTTCAACTGTGTATTTTTTCAGTAAGCGCCCAAATAGGTCTCGTGTTGCTGGTACTGGAAAAACATGGCATTTTGTAATTATTGAAATGGGTTGCAAAAGTTGGTGGGGCACGATTCTAATATCTCAATGTTGGGGATTCCCCTGGTAAATCAATAAATGCCTTCCAATTCTGAGATCCAAAAACTGATTCTGCCACACATTAGTGTCACAGTCCCAGAATGGGTACCCGTGTGGTCTGTAACATGGATTGTGGATAATACTCCATATGACGATACCTGTGTCCGGGGCTTTTTCTTAGCGGGAACGCACTGCTATGCAGTTCCAGCACCTCCAGCTATGATTCTATGTACTGGCAAGGGGTGATGGGCTGTGCTGGAGCGTTTATTAAAGCTGAGGAGGGCTATTGCTGCTGGTGAGTGTAGGTTTATTGATGGTGGCTGCTGGGTTATCTATTGTTTCTGGGGTGGATCTATTTGACTAGGAGGGTTGTTTTGTTGCTCAGGGTATCTAATGTTGATTGGGGGGGGGGGGGCTAATGTTGCTGGTGGATGTATTGTTCCTGTGGGATCTATTGTTGCTGCGGAGATCTATTGTTGCTGGATGGGTTAATTGTTGCTGGGGGTTCTATTGTTGCTGAGGGCATCTACTGTTGATGGGGAGTGTACCTAACGTTGCTGCGGGATCTATTGTTGCTGGGCGTGGGGAGCTATTGTTGGTGGGAGCAGGGGATCCATTTTACTACTTTCCTTGTTATCATTAACAAATTCCATACAAATTACTTATCTATTGTTGCTGGGGGATCTAATATTGTTGTGTTACCTATTGTTGCTGGGGTGGATCTATTTAGCTGGAAGGGTTATTTTGTTGCGAGGGGGGGGGGGGCTAACCTTGTTGGGGTGATCTATTGTTGCTGGATGGGTCTATTAGTGCTGGGGAGATCCATTGTTGGTGGAAGAGTCTAGTGTTGCTGGGGGATCTATTGTTGCTGGATGGGTCTATTGTTGCTGGCGGATGTATTGTTGCTGGATGAGTCTATTGTTGCTGGGGACATCTATTGTTACTGGGGGGATCTAATGTTGCTGGGGAGGGGGTCTATTGTTGTCAAGGGGATCTATTTTTGATGGGGGGCCTAATGTTTCTGGCTGCATGGGATCCATTTTACTACTTTTCTTGTTATCAATAACAAATTCCACAAAGAATTATTTGCAACACAAAATGATACAGATACTCTTTGTTTAACGACTTACCTGTTTAACCACTTTCTGACCGGCGCACGACGATGTACGTCCCTTTTTTGAAGAGGGATATCTCGGTAACGGCAGCAGCTGCTGCCACAACCGAGATATCCATCTCTTCAGGCGCTGGTCGGCATTCCGATAATGGTGGTCATCGCGGCGGATTCGCCGCGAGATCACCGTTATCGGCGGCGGGAGAGGTGCCCCCCCCTCCTGCCGCTCTCCCGCGCCTTCCGAGGCGATCGGGTCCGTTCCCTGCCTGTGCATAGAGATGAGTGACGCTAAGACGGCCGCCACTCATCTCTATACCATAGGAGGGCGGAAGCGACATCAAAAACGTCACTTCCGCCCATACGTCTTAAAGAGAAATTTACAAATGTCATTTTTTTAAATTAAATTTTTTTTTTTTTTTTTTTATTGAAGTCCAAATATGAGATCTGAGGACTTTTTGACCCCAGATCTCATATTTAAGAGGACCTGTCATGCTTTTTTCTATTACAAGGGATGTTTACATTCCTTGTAATAGGAATAAAAGTGAGCCAATTAATTTTTTTTAAAAAAACAGTGTAAAAATAAATAAAATCAAGAAAAATAAATAAGAAAAACAAAAAAAAAATGTTTTAAAGCGCCCCGTCCCGACGAGCTCGTGCGCAGAAGCGAACGCATACGTGAGTAGCGCCCGCATATGAAAATGGTGGTCAAACCACACATGTGAGGTATCGCCGCGATCGGTAGAGCGAGAGCAATAATTATAGCCATAGACCTCCTCTGTAACGCAAAATATGCAACCTGTAGAATTTTTTAAACATCGCCTATGGAGATTTTTGAGGGTAAAAGTTTGATGCCATTCCACGAGCGGGCGCAATTTTGAAGCGTGACATGTTAGGTATCAATTTACTCGGCGTAACATTATCTTTCACAATATATAAAAAAATTGGACTAACTTTACTGTTGTCTTATTTTTTTATTCAAAAAAGTGAATTTTTTCCAAAAAAAGTGCGCTTGCAAGACCGCTGCGCAGATACGGTGTGAAAAAAAGTATTGCAATGACCGCCATTTTATTCTCTAGGGTGTTAGAAAAAAAACAATATATAATGTTTGGGGGTTCTAAGTTTTTTTCTAGCAAACAAAACTGTTTTAAACATGTAAACACCTAAAATCCAAAACGAGGCTGGTCTTAAAGTGGTTAACGACCACTCGGACTTACGACCAGCTTTCCCCACCCGAGCGACGCGCTATACATCATTGTATTGTGCAGTACAGTGCAGAATTTTTGTTTGTTTTAATTTGCATAAGTACAGAACACAATGTTATTGAGCTGGAGTTTTGTGTTTAGACCTTTTTTCACAATACAGTACAGTAGTTAAGAATGCTTAAAATATTGATTACTTAATTGTGGCTCCTTGTTTAATGACCAATTAGTTTAATGACCTGGTCGTTGGAATGGAACCTGGTCGTTAAGTGAGAAGAGCCTGTACTTTGTTCTGTATTCTCTAAATGGGGCGGCACTGGAAGGTGGGTAGGGGGCCGAGACAAGGGACAGTGCTTGGAGGTGGTTAGGAGGCAGAGACAAGGGATGGTGCTCAGAGGTGGGTAGGGGGTGGAGACAAGGGACAGTGCTTGGAGGTGGTTAGGAGGCAGAGACAAGGGACAGTGCTTGGAGGTGGTTAGGAGGCAGAGACAAGGGACAGTGCTTGGAGGTGGTTAGGAGGCAGAGACAAGGGTCAGTGCTCAGAGGTGGGTAGGGGGTGGAGACAAGGGACAGTGCTTGGAGGTGGGTAGGGGGCTGAGACAAGGGACAGTGCTCAGAGGTGGGTAGTAGGTGGAGACAAGGGACAGTGCTTGGAGGTGGTTAGGAGGCAGAGACAAGGGATGGTGCTCAGAGGTAGGTAGGGGGTGGAGACAAGGGACAGTGCTTGGACGTGGTTAGTCAAACAAGGCTAAGTCCCGAAACGCGTCAGTGTCACATTTTAATGGTCATGTTAAAAGATTACAGAAGAATTTCCAGAGTTGCCAGCATTTAGTTTTCTAGGCCACTAATGTGCATCCCGGCACACAGGTACTGTACTGGAATATAAAATGAGACAGCTCAGTGTACATTCTACAGAAGACTGCAAGCAGAGGTAGGCTTATTTTATTTGCAGAAGAGACATCGCAGGCCTCCTCTCTAACAAAGAGCTGCCTGCTCGCTGTTTTTTCTGTTTAGACTTCTGTTTTTTAGTCCTGTTTTAACTGCAGAAAAGAAACGACAAGTCACCAAGCTGGCTGAACTGTGTGTCAGAGCTGTGTAAATGTCAGGACTGGATGGGCAGAAATGTAAATCCGTTGGCAAAACAGTTCTCATATACAGTTGTGCTCATAAGTTTGCATACCCTGGCAGAATTTATGATTTCTTGGACATTTTTCAGAGAATATGAATGATAACACAAAAACTTTTCTTTCACTCGTGGTTAGTGTTTGGCTGAAGCCATTTATTATCAATCAGCTGTGTTTACTCTTTGGTTTAATGATATTGAGGTCAGGAGACTGAGATGGCCACTCCAGAACCTTCACTTTATTCTGCTGTAGCCAATGACAGGTCGCCTTGGCCTTGTGTTTTGGATCGTTGTCATGTTGGAATGTCCAAGTACGTCCCATGCGCAGCTTCCTGGCTGATGAATGCAAATGTTCCTCCAATATTTTTTGATAACATACTGCATTTATCTTGCCATCAATTTTGACCTAATTTCCTGTGCCTTTGTAGATCACACATCCCCAAAACATCAGCGATCCACCTCCGTGTTTCACAGTAGGAATGGTGTATAAAAGGTCAATGAGTTTCTGGACTCCTGACAGACCCTTGCATCTTTCATCCAGTAGGAACCTTTCATCATAGGCCTTGTTGACTCCTCTCAAAATGTAGTGTTTATGGTTGTGGCCAAAAGGTAAAATTTTGGTCTCATCACTCCAAATGACTTTGTGCCAGAAGGTTTTGAGACTTGTCTCTGTGCTGTTTGGCGTATTGTAAGCCGGATACTTTGTGCCATTTGAGTAGTAATGGCTTTCTTCTGGCGACTCGACCATGCCGCCCATCTTTCTTCAAGTGCCTCCTTATTGGGCATCTTGAAACCCACACCACATGTTTTCAGAGAGTCCTGTATTTCTCCTGAAGTTATTTGTGGGTTTTTCTTTGCATCCCGAACAATTTTCCTGGCAGTTGTGACTGAAAATTTTAGTTGGTCTATCTGACCGTGGTTTGCAGTGGTGGAATTACCAGGGTTGCAACAGTCGCACTTTCGACGGGGGCCCTGGCATTCCTTCACTGTCGCGGGGGGGCAGCGGGGTTGCTATTCACACAGCTCTGAGTGGAGAGCGTGTCTCTCATTGAACAGCGGCACAGAGGCACTGGCATTGACAGTTCTATTTCCCTCTCTGTCCGTCCTCTCTCACACTGGAGGACAGAGGACACAGCTGATCTTCTCCCCCTTCTCCCCCCTCCCATGTGCTCTGTGGGAAATGGGAGCTTGTTAGCTTCACACTTGACTGACCGTGGAGCACACAGGAGAGGGGAGGAGGAGAAGGGGGAGCAGATCAGCTGTGTCCTCTGTCCTCCAGTGCGAGAGAGGACGGACAGAGCATTTAGAGCTGTGTGAATAGCAAGCCTGCTGGGCCCCCCCTCTGACAGTGTCGGAATGCCAGGGCCCCGTCTCAAGTGCGACTGTTTGGCGTATTGTAAGCAGATCATCCAGTGCGAGAGAGGACGGACAGAGAGGGAAATAGAACTGTCAATGCCAGTGTCTCTGTGTTGCTGTTCCATGAGAGACACGCTCTCCGCTCAGAGCTGTGCTGTCCTGAGAAGGCAGATGGCACTTATGAGCACTGATAGAAGGCACTAATGGGCACTGATGGGCACTGATAGAAGGCATTAATGAGCACTGATAGAAGGCACTTATGGGCACTGATAGAAGACACTAATGGGCACTTATGAGCACTGATAGAAGGCACTAATGGGCACTGATAGAAGGCACTAATGAGCACTGATAGAAGGCACTAATGGGCACTGATGAGCACTTATAGAAGGCACTGATGGGCACTGATAGAAAGCACTGATATAAGGCACTGATGGGCACTGATAGGAGGCACTGATGAGCACTGATAGGAGGCACTGATAGAAGACACTGATGGGCACTGTTAGGATTTACTGATGAGCACTGATAGAAGGCACTGATGGGCACTGATAGAAGGCACTGAGGGCACTGATAAGAGGCCCCGTTGAGCACTGATAAAAGGCACCAATGGGCACTGATAGGAGGCACTGATAGGAGGCATTGATGGGTACTGGAAAGAGGCATTGATGGGCACTGATAGGAGGCATTGATGGGCACTGACAGGGGGCACTAATGGGCACTGATAGGCAGCATTGATAGGAGGCACTAATGTGCACCAATAGGCTGCACTGATAGGTGGCATTGATGGGCACTGATAGGTGGCACTAATGGGCTCTAAGGAACACTGATAGGCAGAACTCAGGCAGTATTGATGGGCAGGATTGAAGAGTACTGATAGGTGGCACTGATGGATGCAGTTAGGCGGCAATAATGAGCACTGATAGGTCATGCTGATAGGCACAAATGATGGGCACTAATAGGCGGCATTAATGAGCACTGATAGGAAACACTTGTATGCAGAATTGATGGGCACTGATAGGCGGCATTGATGAGCACTAATAGGCAGCATTGATGGGCACTAATAGGTGGCATTGATGAGCACTGATAGATGCACTGATGATTGGGGCACTGATTATCAGTGTAAACAATTTACCGACATTCTTGACAGTTAATGACAGTCCTTTCCTAACACAGACACAGCGTTGGAGGAAAGGGCTGAGGTTACTTGGCAAGTCTGTTTACATGTGATCAGCTGATCATATGGTAAAGGGCCGCTGTGATTGCGCTGGATGCATGTCCCAGGGGGCATGCGGGAAGCACGGTTTTGGGAGGATGTCCATGGACACCCTCCCAAAATTGGAAGCCTGGTGCTTGGATGGAAGGGGGGCAGGGGGGCCCATTATGGTTTCTTGTACCGGGGCCCTGAAGGTTCTAGTTACGCCTCTGGTGGTTTGGTTTCAACAGAACTCCTCATTTTCCACTTCTTGATTTGAGTTTGAACACTGCTGATTGGCATTCTCAATTCCTTGGATATCTTTTTATATCCCTTTCCTGTTTTATACAGTTCAGATACCTTTTCCCGCAGATCCTTTGACAATTCTTTTGCTTTCCCCATGACTCAGAATCCAGAAACGTCAGTGCAGCACTGGATGAAAGATGCAAGGGTCTGTCAGGAGTCCAGAAACTCATTGACCTTTTATACACACTAATTACAAGCAAACAGATCACAGATGAGGATGGTTACCTTTAATAGCCATTCAAACCCCTTTGTGTCAACTTGTGTGCATGCTATCAGGCCAAAATCACCAGGGTATGTAAACTTTTGATCGGGGTCATTTGGGTAGTTTCTGTTGCCATTATGATATAAAAAGAGTAAACGCAGTTGATTGATAATAAATGGCTTCAGCCAAACACTAACCATGAGTGAAAGAAAAGTTTTTGTGTTATCATTCATATTCTCTGAAAAATGGCCAAGAAATCATAAATTCTGCCAGGGTATGTAAACTTATGAGCACAACTGTATGTACTTCAACTGTGTATTTTTTCAGTAAGCGCCCAAATAGGTCTCGTGTTGCTGGTACTGGAAAAACATGGCATTTTGTAATTATTGAAATGGGTTGCAAAAGTTGGTGGGGCACGATTCTAATATCTCAATGTTGGGGATTCCCCTGGTAAATCAATAAATGCCTTCCAATTCTGAGATCCAAAAACTGATTCTGCCACACATTAGTGTCACAGTCCCAGAATGGGTACCCGTGTGGTCTGTAACATGGATTGTGGATAATACTCCATATGACGATACCTGTGTCCGGGGCTTTTTCTTAGCGGGAACGCACTGCTATGCAGTTCCAGCACCTCCAGCTATGATTCTATGTACTGGCAAGGGGTGATGGGCTGTGCTGGAGCGTTTATTAAAGCTGAGGAGGGCTATTGCTGCTGGTGAGTGTAGGTTTATTGATGGTGGCTGCTGGGTTATCTATTGTTTCTGGGGTGGATCTATTTGACTAGGAGGGTTGTTTTGTTGCTCAGGGTATCTAATGTTGATTGGGGGGGGGGGGGGGCTAATGTTGCTGGTGGATGTATTGTTCCTGTGGGATCTATTGTTGCTGCGGAGATCTATTGTTGCTGGATGGGTTAATTGTTGCTGGGGGTTCTATTGTTGCTGAGGGCATCTACTGTTGATGGGGAGTGTACCTAACGTTGCTGCGGGATCTATTGTTGCTGGGCGTGGGGAGCTATTGTTGGTGGGAGCAGGGGATCCATTTTACTACTTTCCTTGTTATCATTAACAAATTCCATACAAATTACTTATCTATTGTTGCTGGGGGATCTAATATTGTTGTGTTACCTATTGTTGCTGGGGTGGATCTATTTAGCTGGAAGGGTTATTTTGTTGCGAGGGGGGGGGGGGCTAACCTTGTTGGGGTGATCTATTGTTGCTGGATGGGTCTATTAGTGCTGGGGAGATCCATTGTTGGTGGAAGAGTCTAGTGTTGCTGGGGGATCTATTGTTGCTGGATGGGTCTATTGTTGCTGGCGGATGTATTGTTGCTGGATGAGTCTATTGTTGCTGGGGACATCTATTGTTACTGGGGGGATCTAATGTTGCTGGGGAGGGGGTCTATTGTTGTCAAGGGGATCTATTTTTGATGGGGGGCCTAATGTTTCTGGCTGCATGGGATCCATTTTACTACTTTTCTTGTTATCAATAACAAATTCCACAAAGAATTATTTGCAACACAAAATGATACAGATACTCTTTGTTTAACGACTTACCTGTTTAACCACTTTCTGACCGGCGCACGACGATGTACGTCCCTTTTTTGAAGAGGGATATCTCGGTAACGGCAGCAGCTGCTGCCACAACCGAGATATCCATCTCTTCAGGCGCTGGTCGGCATTCCGATAATGGTGGTCATCGCGGCGGATTCGCCGCGAGATCACCGTTATCGGCGGCGGGAGAGGTGCCCCCCCCTCCTGCCGCTCTCCCGCGCCTTCCGAGGCGATCGGGTCCGTTCCCTGCCTGTGCATAGAGATGAGTGACGCTAAGATGGCCGCCACTCATCTCTATACCATAGGAGGGCGGAAGCGACATCAAAAACGTCACTTCCGCCCATACGTCTTAAAGAGAAATTTACAAATGTCATTTTTTTAAATTAAATTTTTTTTTTTTTTTTTTATTGAAGTCCAAATATGAGATCTGAGGACTTTTTGACCCCAGATCTCATATTTAAGAGGACCTGTCATGCTTTTTTCTATTACAAGGGATGTTTACATTCCTTGTAATAGGAATAAAAGTGAGCCAATTAATTTTTTTTAAAAAACAGTGTAAAAATAAATAAAATCAAGAAAAATAAATAAGAAAAACAAAAAAAAAATGTTTTAAAGCGCCCCGTCCCGACGAGCTCGTGCGCAGAAGCGAACGCATACGTGAGTAGCGCCCGCATATGAAAATGGTGGTCAAACCACACATGTGAGGTATCGCCGCGATCGGTAGAGCGAGAGCAATAATTATAGCCATAGACCTCCTCTGTAACGCAAAATATGCAACCTGTAGAATTTTTTAAACATCGCCTATGGAGATTTTTGAGGGTAAAAGTTTGATGCCATTCCACGAGCGGGCGCAATTTTGAAGCGTGACATGTTAGGTATCAATTTACTCGGCGTAACATTATCTTTCACAATATATAAAAAAATTGGACTAACTTTACTGTTGTCTTATTTTTTTATTCAAAAAAGTGAATTTTTTCCAAAAAAAGTGCGCTTGCAAGACCGCTGCGCAGATACGGTGTGAAAAAAAGTATTGCAATGACCGCCATTTTATTCTCTAGGGTGTTAGAAAAAAAACAATATATAATGTTTGGGGGTTCTAAGTTTTTTTCTAGCAAACAAAACTGTTTTAAACATGTAAACACCTAAAATCCAAAACGAGGCTGGTCTTAAAGTGGTTAACGACCACTCGGACTTACGACCAGCTTTCCCCACCCGAGCGACGCGCTATACATCATTGTATTGTGCAGTACAGTGCAGAATTTTTGTTTGTTTTAATTTGCATAAGTACAGAACACAATGTTATTGAGCTGGAGTTTTGTGTTTAGACCTTTTTTCACAATACAGTACAGTAGTTAAGAATGCTTAAAATATTGATTACTTAATTGTGGCTCCTTGTTTAATGACCAATTAGTTTAATGACCTGGTCGTTGGAATGGAACCTGGTCGTTAAGTGAGAAGAGCCTGTACTTTGTTCTGTATTCTCTAAATGGGGCGGCACTGGAAGGTGGGTAGGGGGCCGAGACAAGGGACAGTGCTTGGAGGTGGTTAGGAGGCAGAGACAAGGGATGGTGCTCAGAGGTGGGTAGGGGGTGGAGACAAGGGACAGTGCTTGGAGGTGGTTAGGAGGCAGAGACAAGGGACAGTGCTTGGAGGTGGTTAGGAGGCAGAGACAAGGGACAGTGCTTGGAGGTGGTTAGGAGGCAGAGACAAGGGTCAGTGCTCAGAGGTGGGTAGGGGGTGGAGACAAGGGACAGTGCTTGGAGGTGGGTAGGGGGCTGAGACAAGGGACAGTGCTCAGAGGTGGGTAGTAGGTGGAGACAAGGGACAGTGCTTGGAGGTGGTTAGGAGGCAGAGACAAGGGATGGTGCTCAGAGGTAGGTAGGGGGTGGAGACAAGGGACAGTGCTTGGACGTGGTTAGGAGGCAGAGACAAGGGACGGTGCTCATAGGTGGGTAGGGGGGTGGAGACAAGGGACAGTGCTTGGAGGTGGTTAGGAGGTAGAGACAAGGGACGGTGCTCAGAGGTAGGTAGGGGGTGGAGACAAGGGACAGTGCTCTGAGTTGGGTAGGGGGCCGAGACAAGGGACGATGCTCGGAGGTGGTTAGAGGCAGAGACAAGGGACGGTGCTCATAGGTGGGTAGGGGTGTGGAGACAAGGGACAGTGCTTGGAGGTGGTTAGGAGGTAGGGACGAGGGACGGTGCTCAGAGGTAGGTAGGGGGTGGAGACAAGGGACAGTGTCCTGAGTTGGGTAGGGGGCCGAGACAAGGGACAGTGCTTGGAGGTCAGTGGGGGGTAGAGACAAGGGATAGTGCTCTGAGTTGGGTAGGGGGTGGAGACAAGGGACTGTCCTCAGGAGGTTGGTAGGGGGTGGAGACAAGGGACTGTGCTCATGAGGTGGATAGGGGGCAGAAACAAAGGATGATGCTTGGAGGTGGGTAAGGGACAGAGACAATTGACAGTGCTCAGAAGTGGGTAGGGGGAAGAGACAAAGGACGATGCTTGGAGGTGGGTGAGGGGCGGAGACAAGGGACAGTGCTCAGAGGTGGGTAGGGGGCGGAGACATGAGACAGTGTTTAGAGGTGGGTAGGTGGGGAGACAAGGGACAGTTCTCAGAGTTGGGTAGGAGGCAGAGACAAGGGACTGTACTTGGAGGTGGGTAAGGGGCGGAGACAAGGGACAGTGCTCAGAGGTGGGTAGGGGGGGAGACAAGGGACAGTGCTCAGAGGTGGGTAGGGGGAATAGACAAAGGACGATGCTTGGAGGTGGGTAAGGGGCGGGGACAAGAGACAGTGCTCAGAGGTGGATAGGGGGGGGGGGGAGACAAGGGACAGTTCTCAGAGTTGGGTAGGGGGCAGACACAAGGGACTGTACTTTGAGGTGGGTAAGGGGTGGAGAAAAGGGACAGTGCTCTGAGTTGGGTAGGGAGAGGAGACAAGAGGTGACTTGGGGGATGATGGAGTACCTGCACCTATTCTCTGCCTGTAACACTGTATTTTGTATCACCCCAACAGGTAACATTGACGAATGTAGTCTGTGCTGCCTCCTACAAGGGACCAGTGAAGACCTGAACTGCACATGGACAAATTACAGCAGCGTACAGTTCAATGTATCCCTTCAAAGCATCTCGTAAGTTTACCAGACATGCCAACCCTCCATTCCAGACCCGATCTCTGGTTCTCCCACACCACGCTTCCAGGTGAACTATATACAGGGCCATTTGTACAGCATGCAATACTTTTGCCATTGATTCCTGAATGGAAGGGTCAGCCCTCATTATAACCACCTCATCATTCTCAGTATTGTAATGAGAAACGTTGCAGGGTCTGCATCCCTTTGGGAGTAGAAGAGCCTGAGGGACATCATACACGTTGCAATCTGACATACAGTCAATAGTTGTACCATTAACTTCAGAGTTACTAACACTATGTAAGAATGCAAGATAGAAAAGTGGCTTGGTGGTCTCACGCTTATTTTTCATCTCTCTCTCTATTTCATGCTTTGACACTTCCGAGGAAGTACTAAAAAGTGCAACCAATCAGCTTCTAGCATTCAAGTTTTTTTTTTTAGAAAATGTAAGACCTGATTGTTTACGCCCCAATTAGGATAAAATTTGTCTCCGACACTTTTATGAATTCCCCCTCCATTTTTTTCTGCTCTCTCACATTGTGTCTCTGGTTCCCACTCTCACACTTTAGGGCATTTTTTAAAAAAAAGCTGTAAATCTGACACCTCTTCGCCCATGTTGCTTGTGGGCATACGAAGCCCACAAGCATAAACTTCCGGTTTCGGTGATGCTGAATAAGCAGCATGCACCGCCCGTTCTCGCGCATGCGCAGTAAGCTCATTTAGCAGCACACAAAACTTCTCAGGTTGCCATCACAACGAGCGGCGGCTGCGGAAGTGCCTGCCCCGTTGTGATGGCAACCATGATAAGCCTATCAAATACCGGGATTCTAGCCCTCTGCGCTGCCCAGTGACTCCTGGGAAATGATGACACACATCTCCCAGGAGCACTAGCGAACACAGGCGCCGAGGGAAGTGACGTCAGGCGCCATGGAGAGGAAGGGGGCAGATTACAAGAGACTCCAAAGCAACAGCCCTGAACAAGTATGTAAATAAAAAAATAAAAATTTGAATGTTTTTTTCTGATGTTTTCTCCAGTTGATTAATGTAAAGTTAATTTTGTGGGTGGAACTCTGCTTGAAATAAAAAGCTCTATTTGTGCGAACAAAATAATAAAAATATAATTTGGGTACAGTGTTGCATGACCGCAAAATCGTCACTCGAGGTGTGACAGCGCTGAAAGCAGAAAATTGGTCTGGGCAGGAAGGAGGTGAAAATGCCCTGTATTTAAAGAGGAGTGCCCACTAAAAAAAAATTTTAAAGTCAGCAGCTACAAATACTGCAGCTGCTGAGTTTTAATAATCGGACACTTACCTGTTCCAGGGTCCAGCGATGCGGAGGAACGAAGCCCCCCCTCGTTCCCCGCTCCGCTTGCGGCGCCGGCATTCTTACTGTGGGCACAGCCGGGCACCCACTGCGCATGCGCGAGCGGCGCCGTGCGCCGTGATAAGACGCCCACGCGTGACGGGTCCCAGATGACTGTGCGGCGCCGAGGGGAAGTGATGTCAGTGCCCGGGCACTGAAGGTGGCAGACTACGAGGGACCCCCTAGCAACAGGCATTTGGAGGTGAGTAAAAAAAAAAATTTTTTCCAATAATTTTTTTTTTTTATGATTTTTAAGCAAATTTTTTTTTTTTTTTGGTGGCAACACCACTTTAAAGCGGGACGGTACCTGAACAAAAAAAATTAAAAGCCAGCAGCTACAAATACTGCAGCTGCTGACTTTTAATAAATGGACACTTACCTGTCACAGGTTCCAGCGATGTGGGCAGCAGAGGCCGATCAACCGATCGTCTCTCTGCTGCTGCTGGCGCCATTCTCAATGAGGGAATCAGGAAGTGGCTTCACTTCCCGGTTCCCTACTGCGCATGCGCGAGTCTCGCAGCGCAATGAGAATCGTCAGCGCTGTCTGCCGGGACACGTGTGTGTCCCAGCAGACAGCGCGCCAGGACAGGAAGTGGCGTAAACCGTGGGAGTTTATGCCCGGAAGTGGGTGCAGATACCTGTCTTAGACAGGTATCTGCACCGCCCCCCCCCCCCCCCCTGAAAGGTGCCAAATGTGACACCGGAGGGGGGGGGAGGATTCCGAAAAGCAGGAGTTCCACTTTAGGGTGGAATCCCGCTTTAAGTAGTTAAAAAAAGTCGCAGAGATATTTGTCCTGTGAAACTGCATGTACATTTGTTCTGTGCGAATCTGGCAAAATTGAATGTTACCATGCTATTTTGTCTTTAAGTTTGATGTTCTCCATTCTTAAGAAAAACATGAATCAGCAACATACCACATGGGATCTTAACCACTTGCCGACCGGCGCACACAGATGTACGTCGACAGAATGGCACGTACAGGCAGGAGGGCGTATATATAAGTCCCTCCTTTCTGCCTGTCCGTGCCATCGGGAGCGCGCCGGGAGCGGCGCGCTCCCGCGCCGGTCGGGACCCCCGTGAGTCTGATCGCGGTCCCCGTGGACTCGGTCGCCGCGGGGACATCCGCGATCGACTCACGGGACGGCTGAACGGGGAGATGCCGAGAGAAACAGCATCTCCCCGTTCTGCCTAGCAACTAGTGACGCCGATCTCTGCTCCCTGTGATTGGAGCAGAGATCAGCATTCACTAGCTGACAGCCACGCCCCCCACAGTAATAAACACACCCCTAGGCCTACTTAACCCCTACACTGCCCCTTGTGGTTAACCCCTAAACTGCCAGTGTCATTTTTACAGGAATCAATGCATTTAAATAGCATTAATTGCTGTAAAAATGACAATGGTCCCAAAAATGTGTCAAAAATGTCCGATGTGTCCGCCATAATGTCGCAGTCACAAAAAAAATCGCAGATCTCCGCCATTACTAATAAAAAAAATTATTAATAAAAATGCTATAAAACTATCCCCTATCTTGTAAACGCTATAACTTCTGCGCAAACCGATCAATAATCGCTTATTGCGATTTTTTTTTACCAAAAATATGTAGAAGAATACGTATCGGCCTAAACTGAGGAAAAAAAATGTTTTTTAATATATTTTTTGGGGATATTTATTATAGCAAAAAGTAAAAAATAATGCATTTTTTTCAAAATTGTCGCTCTATTTTTGTTTATAGCGCAAAAAATAAAAACCGCAGGGGCGATCAAATACCACCAAAAGAAAGCTCTATTTGTGGGAAAAAAAGGACGTCAATTTTGTTTGGGAGCCACGTCGCACGACCGCGCAATTGTCAGTTAAAGCGACGCAGTGCCGAATCGCAAAAAGGGGCCTGGTCCTTTGGCTGCAAATTGGTCCGGTCTGAAAGTGGTTAAAAAAAAGGAAAATTTATTATCAAATACTTACCGTAATTTTCCTTTCCTGATGGACTCCATGGCAGCCTACGTGTGGGTTAACCCCGCCTCCTCTCCAATGCTATAGGACCCCATTACCATAAAAGAGTACTCACCACTCCATGCTGTGTTCCGTAACTAGCCTACTCATATGACTCATGGGTGGGAACTCCGTCTGCCATGGAGTCCATCAGGAAAGGAAAATTACGGTAAGTATTTGATAATAAATTTTCCTTTTTCCTGACAGACTCCATGGCAGCCTACGTGTGGGAAATAACTAGCCGACCACACGGGTGGGTATGCTTTAAACAGAAAATATTTAATTTGGTCTATCAGCCGATAGAATTTTCACACCAAAATTAACAGAGGATAAAGAAGCAGGTTCAACGCAATAGTGTGACATAAAAGTATTAATAGAAGCCCAAGAAGCTGCCTTGCAAATTGTCTCAGGAGCCACGTGTCGGGCCGCTGCCCATGAAGTAGCCATTCCTCTAGTCGAATGCGCCGTCACCGCCACAGGAGGAGCCAAGCCCTTAGCCCTATAAGCCTGCTGTATCGTTCTCACAATCCAAGCTGCAAGAGTCCTAGTTGAAGCTTTGTTCCCCTTGTTTTTGCCGGAGTGCAATATGAAAAGATGATCTGACCGCCTGAAGGCGGAGGTAATGTGAAGGTATTCTCTCAGTGCTTCCCCGACATCCAAAGGATGAATGTCATCAGATCCTGGCGATCTAAAGGTAGGTAGAACAATTTCCTGATTCTGATGGAATACCGAGGTTACCTTAGGATTGGATCCCAACATAGGAATGAGGACCACCCGGTCCGGAAAGAAAGTTAAAAAGGGTTCTTCAAAGCCCAGCGACCCGATTTCTGATACCCTCTTGGCGGAGGTGACTGCCACCAGAAAGGCAACTTTTTCCGAAAAGTCTTTAACGGAAAGCGGGGATGGCCCCGTCATACTCAGCCCAGAAATATAATCCAGGACCAGGGGAAGATCCCACTTAGGGAATCTCGGCTTCCTTTGGGGCTTGAGTCTTGAGGCCCCCCTGAAAAATTGACGAACCAACGGATGGATTGCCCAGGAGGTACCGGAGAAGGCTGACAAAGCTGAAACTTGCACCCTGAGAGAACCTACGGATAAGGGAAGGTCAAGGCCAGTCTGTAGGAAACCGAGGATATCTTGGACACCTGGATGTTCGAAGGACCTCTCCGTAGATACACAAAAACTCACAAATCTGGACCAGATCCTGCCATATACCTTATTCGTACTTGATCTTCTGGAACTCAATAAGGTGGAAATCACACTAGAAGCGCATCCGATGGATTCTAGCCTCTTCCTTTCAAGAACCAGACCATCAGTTTCAGTATTGCTGGACATGGGTGCAGTACCGCCCCCTGAGACAGAAGGTCCGTCCTGAGCGGAAGAGATACCGGCTCCCGTATACTCAGCTGAACTAGCAGAGGGAACCAAGGCCTGTTGGGCCAGTAAGGAGCGATCATCACTACCTCCACCGTCTCCATCTGGAGCCTCTGAAGAAACCTGAGAATCAGGGGAAGCGGCGGGAAGGCATAGGCCTTCCTGAATTTCCATTGGTCTGTCAATGCGTCTGTCCCCAGAGCTTGGCTGCAGCGGTTCCGCGTGTAGAACCTGTCTAATTTGAAGTTGCACGGGGAGGCAAAAAGGTCTACCTCTGGATCGACACCCAGCGACAGGATCCACTCGAAGGACTGAATATGGAGGGACCACTCGTTGTTGTCCAACTGAGTGCGTGATAAAAAGTCCGCTTGCGTGTTCTGCACCCCTGGGAGAAAAACCGCGGAAATATTCACCAAGTTCTTCTGTGCCCATGACAGAATGGGTTCCACTTCCCGGAGAAGGGTAGAGCTCCTGGTGCCCCCTTGTCTCTTCACATAGGAGACCGCTGTGGTGTTGTCCATTCGCAACAGTACCGACTTCCCCTTCAAGATCTGGGAGAAGTGCTGGAGAGCGCACCAAGCTGCCCGAAGTTCCAGAATGTTTGATCCCAGGGCAGGAAGACCTCTGTCCCACTTGCCCTGTGCAAGATCCGACCCGCAAAGGGCCCCCCAGCCGGTCCCGCTGGCATCGGTTGTCACCGTTACCCAAGAGATGGGAGCTATCGAGTGACAGTTCAGGAGATTCTTGTGTTGAAGCCACCAGAAGAGACTGTTCCTCATTGTTGATGTTATTCGTATCTTTTGGCTTTTGCTTCCCGACTTCCATTGCTTCAGAAAACCCGACTGAAACGGGCGTAGTCTCCACAGGGCCCACTTGACCATGGGTGTCGTGGAGACCATTGTCCCTACAATTTTGAGACACTGCGAGGCTCTCAGGTATTGTGTATGAAGGGCTTGAGAAACCCTTTCCCGGATGACCGGAATCTTTTCCACCGGTAACGAGATTGTACTTCGCACGGTGTCGAACTGGGCACCCAGATAAATTAGCCGTTGGGTTGGTACTAGCTGGCTTTTTTCCATGTTTAGAAGCCAACCGAAGCTGGTTAACGTGGACATCACCTGCTTGAGATGAACTAACAGCTGCTCTTTGCTTTGCGACAGGACCAGCAGATCGTCTAAATAATGATACAGTCTTACCCCTTTCAGCCTGATCAGGGCCACCACTGCCAAGAGCACCTTTGAAAAGACTCGAGGGGAGGTCGTCAACCCGAAGGGGAGGCAGATAAACTGTAGATGGTCTTGATCGACATGAAATCTTAGAAACTTTTGGCAGATTTCCTCTATTGGAACATGAAAATAAGCGTCCTTTAGGTCGATCGAGACCATCCAATCTCCTGGTTGGATGGCTTGTTGTATAGTTAGAAGAGTCTCCATCTTGAATTTCCCGTATTGTATATACCGATTTAAGTATGTCAGATCTATCACTGGTCGCCATGATCCGCTTTTCTTCTGTACTAAGAAGAGGGGAGAGTAGACCCCTTGAAAACGCTCTCCTTCTGGCACCCGGACCACCGCCCCCTGGGCTTTTAACAGCTCCACGTATGAGAGTAGAACTTGTCTCTGGTCCTCCGACCGAGGAAGTTGGGTAGACACGAACCTGGGAGGGGGAATGCTGGAGAAGGTCCACCTGTGCCCTGACGAGACCGTCTTGATGACCCAATAATCCGAGACCGAGGCCACCCAGACGTGCCGGAAGAGGGATAGACGGGCCCCCACCCGACCCGCCTGGGCGGGCACGATCTCAGAAGGATTTGGGTGGCTCACGTGCACCAGACGACTGGTTCTTGGTGGACTTGCGAAAGGAACTCTGTCCCCTGTTCCAATTCCTTCTGAAGTCCCTTCCTGGTTTGTAGGAGCGTACCTCCCTCGAGCGCTCAGGGCTTCGTCTCTTGAATTGAGGCTTCTTCCGCCCGAGCAGTCTTCTGTCCTGGGGAAGGAACCCCGACTTACCGCCTGTCGCCCGCGTTATGGCATCATCCAACTTGTTACCGAATAACGTAGATCCCTCGAAGGGGATTTTGCACCAGGCTTGTTTGGAAACAGGATCGGCAAGCCAAGGACGTAGCCATAAGGCGCGCTTAGCCGTGACCGATGACAGCATAATGCGTGCCAACAGACGAATTAAGTCGATGGAAGCCTCCCCCAGCAAAACTGCTGCGAGTTTTAGTTCTGCTGCTGCTGAACTCCTGGCCAGTTCGGCCGATACGCTATTCAGGAAGGAGTCCACATTTTCAGTCCATGCCTCCATGGCCTTGGACATAGCTGCTAGGGCTAAGACGGGCTTACAGGCCATCCCAGCCAGACCGTAGATCCTTTTGAGGTCCTGGTCGATCTTCCTCTCCAGACCATCTTTGAAGGAAACCGAGTCCTCCATCGGGAGAGTGACATGCTTGGCCAAGCGCATCAGCGCTGCATCCACCAGCGGAGCGTTCTCCAGATGCTTCACCTCTTCCGTCTTAAAGGGGTACAGCCTGGAAGTCTTGGTAGTCATGGAGGATTTCCTATCCACCCTGCTCCACTCTTCCTCTATCACATCCTTTAATTCTGTGAGTAAAGGGAAGTTTGGCCGCTCTTTACCCAGCTGCTTAAAAAACTTCTTCTGTTTAGCCGGGGGAGTAGACGCTTCTTCCCACTTGAGGGCTTCTTTAACTGCCTTAATCAGTGGTGAGACCATGGCGAAATCAAAGCCCCCGATTTCTTCATCCGGGAATTCTTCTCCCGAGGATTCACCAGAAGCCTCGTAGGGCTGGGACGTACCCGGATCGTCACGGGATTCATCAGCCTGAGGACCAGACGCCGTCGTTGACTGGCTCAACGTGTGAGGGGCCACCATGTCCTTAAGCGACTGCTGTACAACACGTTTCACCAGGGACTCCATGCGCTGGTTTTCCGTGTCTTTCTCCCCAACCGCCTTGGCAAAACACCTGTCACATAATGACTTGTCATCCGGGACTCGTGTCCTACAGCCCCAGCACGTTCTGTACTTTGGGCGTTCATCATGGCGGTGGGAGCGGTGTCTGGAGGAGGAATGAGAACTTCTCCTCTGATGATGAGACCCATGCGAGGATCCTTGCTTAGATCTAGACGATTGTTTTTGTTGTTGTTGTTGTTGTGGCCTGGCAAGGTCCCTATCCTGCGAATCTGGTCTGGAAGGGCTGAAGCAAAAACGGGGTAGGGGAGAAAAATATTGGCATCAGAAAAATGCAAATAATACAGTTGTACCTCAACCCCTCCCTTACCCGCACATACCTAGTGCGTAAGGGCTGGCCACTAAAAGGCGGTGAATTGTCCATGACCTGTGGACGACGGGCGTCACAATATGAATACTGCAGTCTGTAAGAAAAAAATACCCTAAGCAACAAACCGGCCAAAAAGAACTAGCAAAGACAATGCGTGCCAACTCTGATTTTTTTTTTTTTTTTTTTTTTTTTTTTTTAACATCAAATTACTGCATGCATAAAAATATACCCGTATAAAAGCATAAGACGGTATAGTGTCATTACATTAGGGAAGAAAATAACCCCCAAAGAATATATTCACAATTTTAAAATACATGCATATACCTTTAAAAGAAACTTTTTTTTTTTTTTTTTTTTTTTTCAAAAGTACACTCAGAGTAACATTAGAAACTTTTGGCAGAGCACTGACCTTGTAGTAGTTTGCCTGGGCTGGGGAACGGGCTCGCTGCTTCCACTCTCCTGAAAAACCCAGATAGGACTGCAGCAGCAGCCCAGAATTTAAATTCCCCGCCCGTGACGTCACCGCTCCTCCTCGCACACCTGTGCCGAGGGAAAATCATACTGCGCATGCGCGACCGTCAGGCCGCGCACGCGCGAACCAGGCCTCGCTTTCGCCGGAGGCTGGTGCGCATGCGCAGACCGCCGAGGCGGCCAGGAACCCGGAAATCATACGGCGAGCTGGAACGCAGGAGCGCTCCAGCCGCCATCCAGGGGGGGAGTACACTAGACACCAGGGATAATACACACAACAAACAATACTGCCATGGAGAATAACGGTGCAGACCTTGCCAGCCGCCGATGCCATCCGTCCAGCGTCCCTGCGACCACCAGCATACCGAGGCAACACCACCCCGTTCTGGGGGGAGAAGGACATCCAGCCTCAAAAGCTTACTCGCCCGCCCATGGCTGAGCACAGAGCTTTGCACCGCACAGGTATGCCTCTTCAGAAACGAAAAATCCGAAATCCTACCGGACGCGAACGAGATGTGAAGGTCCATAGGAGGAGGACAAAAAAGGAACACAGCATGGAGTGGTGAGTACTCTTTTATGGTAATGGGGTCCTATAGCATTGGAGAGGAGGCGGGGTTAACCCACACGTAGGCTGCCATGGAGTCTGTCAGGAAAATATAATACTCAGCTCCATCTAGTGGTCATGATGCAGCTCCATCTAGTGGTCATGATGCAGCTCCATCTAGTGGTCATGATGTGGAATTCCCCTGATTCTTAAGAATAGAGAACATCCAACCTGGTGAAAAAATAGCCAAAAATGTACATGCAGTTTCACAGGACGAATAGCTCTGCAAATGTTTTGTAAATGCACCCCATTGTGTCTCTCTCTTTCTTTTATGCTCTCACAGATCATACCTCTTTTTCTCCTCCTTTCTCCACCTTCTCTCCTTCTTTCTGTCTCCTTCCTCTATCTTCTACCTAATGTCATGTTTTGTCCCTTTTCAGTCCTCATGGTTCTCCCCAACATTACACCATAGCGCCTGGTCAGAACTGGCTGCTGATTCCCCGGGAAAACCTAACCCTCCATCACCAGTATCAGCTCAGCGTACATGGAGAAACCTGGATGGAGACCCTGAACCTCACCTACTGCTATGGATGTGAGAACGGTATGGCAGTATGATATTGTGTGCAAAGAGAACCAGCTTTTGTTTCATGGATACATTCTCCATCCGGGAAGGACGGGTCTGGGGATTGGTGGGCATTTTCCCCCTAAACTGGCCCCCATTTTGAACTGTACAGCCAGCCCAGTACATGAGATGTGGTTGTACTGCCTTATCAGCACAGTGGCCTAGTGGTTAGCACTCACGTCTTGCAGCATTGGGGTCCTTGATTTGAATCTCATCCAGAACACAATCTGCATGGAGTTTGCGTGGGTTTCCTACCACACTCCAAAGACATGCTGGTAGGTTAATTGGCTCCTGTCTAAATTAGCCATGCACTTGTCTTATCCAGGGCCGTCTTTCATATTGATTGGACCCTGGGCAAAACTTTTCTTGGGCCCCCCCCCCATGCAGTTTTGCTCTCCACCTACATTGAGACATACAATAAATAGCAGCTAGACTCAAAATCAGTTTACTGAATCAGATCAGGCAGCTATTGCGATTGGTAGCCAGAGGTTACAGTGTATAATTACCACTCACTGACTGGTTGCTAGAGGTTACAGCACACATTACGGCTCACTGATTAGTTACTAGAGGTTACAGCACATGATTTCTGCTTGTTGATTAGTTGCTAGAGATTACTGTGGATATGACCTCAGGGGGGCATGATATACATATCAATGCCGCCGGCCACTGCTATTTACATATGAATGCCGGTAATTTACATGTAAACACAGGGTCTGTAGATGAGTCATCTGTACTCAACAATAGGGCAGAGCTGGGCAGCATTAGTAGCAGCACTTCACACTGAGATATTGGGACACAGCACAGGACTAAATCCTCAAGGGACAAGGGAATTTAAACCAGGATAGTTGGCAAGTATGAGGCAGCTGATTTGGGCCCCACAACAATGACAGAGCCCGGGGCAACTGTCCCTTTTGCCCTGCCTTAAAAACGGCCCTGGTTTTATCACATTCTACATGTTGGTCCAAAGCTGAACAACTTGTAAAAAAATCTAAGGAAGAAGGTTTTCAAGCATATGAGACATGGTCCCCAACGAGCCGGCCCATAGTCACCCAAGGTTGGATATGACTGAACAGACCTATACATACATAGCTGACTATAGGAAAATACCCGCCCAATAAAACAACTTATTTCCGACATACGTTTTACATTTTTTATTCTTTGAAAAATGTAATTTATTACGATTTTATACCAACCTTTTAACAGTCCCTCTTTATTTGTCAGTGTTCATTGGGGCTCCAATCCTCAATTCATCTACCTATGAAGAAGATGGCAAGCTGGTTGTGGAAATTACATGGAAAGACATAATGGATTTCTCCCACCCTCCAGAGGTAGAATTGAGGTATCGCACCCTGGGAGCCAGTGACTGGATTACGGTAGGAGTATGGCAAAGCTGACAATTTTTGAGACGGGCACCCGAACAAATATTGAACCATGCTTTGTGGTTGCAACAATTTGTTGATCTTATTTAGCAACAACTATTTAACCACTTATCTACCAGGGGAATTTTTTTACATTCTCCGTAGATACACTATATCAGGGATATGCAATTAGCAGACCTCCAGCTGTTACAAAACTACAAGTCCCATCATGCCTCTGCTTCTGGGTGTCATGCTTGTGGCTGTCAGAGTCTTGCTATGCCTCATGGGACTTGTAGTTCTGCAACAGCTGGAGGTCCGCTAATTGCATATCCCTGCACTATATTCTCAAAAGTAGCCTTTACCACAAAAATTGGCCTAACTTTCGTATGTTGTTTAAATTCATGAAAGTTTTTTTTTCCCAAAAAATTGCGTTTGAAAAACCACTGCGCAAATATTGTGTGACTTAAAAAATTGCAACACCCACCATTTTTATTCTATAGGGCCTCTGCTAACAAATATATATATATATATGTTTGGGGGTTCTAAGTCATTTTCTAGCAAAGAAAAGTCGATTTTTACATGTAGGAACGAAGTGTCAGAAATGGCCCGGGTGGCAAGTAGTTTATGTGTGGCATCACAGCGTGCTGTAGTAGGTTGCCATTCATTTTCATTGGCTTCCAATGGACATACATGAATTAAACAAATGTACCCCTCCCTCAGCAAGTGAGATGGATGCTTTTTTTTTTGCCCCTGATGCACACTGAAGACTTTTAAAATGAATTGGCAATGAAATGCACTGCAGCACGACAAACAATGCGCACCCTTGTGCATGCAAAATATGCACATAGGTGTGAAGGGTCCCATGAAGAAGTACCGTATTTATCGACGTATAACACGCGCCATCGTATAACACGCACCCCAAGTTTAGGAGGGAATATTAAGGAAAACAACTTTTAGGAGGGAAGTTTAAGGAAAAAAAATTACATTTAAATGCCCATCAATGCAGCCTTATCAGTGTCCATCATTGCAGCCTTGTCCAGTTTCCATCTACAGCCTTGTCCAGTTTCCATCTGCAGCCTTGTCCAGTGTCCATCTGCAGCCTTGCCCAGTGCCTTTGCAGCCTTGCCCAGTGCCTTTGCAGCCTTGCCCAGTGCCTTTGCAACATTTCCAGTCTAGTTGCAGCACTGCCCTGATTTAAAATTGGCGCAGACTGAGCGGAGAGGACGAGCGCTGACAACATACAGAAATCTTTCGGTTAGTCTCGGCTCCGAAAGTACACTCGGATTTCTGTATGTTGTCGGCGCTCGCTCCTCTCGCAATCAGTGGAGGTGGGCAGGACTGCGAGAGGAGCGAGCGCCGACAACATACAGAAATCCGAGTGTACTTTCGGCTAGTCTCGGCTCCTCTCGCAGTCCCGCCCACCTCCACTGATTGCGAGAGGAGCGAGCACCAACAACATACAGAAAGGGTCACAGTCAGGGGCAGGACTGCGAGAGGAGCTAAGATTAGCCAAAGTACACTCAAATTTCTGTATGTTGTCGGCGCTCGCTCCTCTCGCAATCAGTGGAGGTGGGCGGTAGTGCGAGAGGAGCCGAGTAAAGCCTAAGTACACTCAGCTTTCTGTATCTCGGCTCCGCTTGCTCCTTTCTTCAGAATCAGCGGGGATCGGCGTATAACACGCACCCACGATTTTCCCCTGATTTTAAGGGGGAAAAAGTGCGTGTTATACGCCAATAAATACGGTATATTTTTTATAGATATAGTCTAGATATGAAACAAATGATCCTGAATCTTTGCATGCTGTCTTATGTCGTCTAAGCTTTATAACCAAAGGTATTTGAATGGCCCTCCAAATGATTAAGTTTAAATGTTTTTAGTGAAGGATACTGCTAATGCTACAGCATACAATGACATTTTGGACAACCGTGTGCTTCCAACCTTGTGATAACAGTTTTGGGGAAGGCCTTTTCTGATCAGGCCTGATTATGCTCTTGTGTACAAAAGCCAGCTCCATAAAGACATGGTGTGTAATAAGTTAGGTGTGGAGGAACTCCAGGATTCTCTACAAAGTCCTGAACTCAACTCTACTGAACACCTTTGTCATGAGCAGTGATGTAAGCAACTGCGTTAAAATAAACGGAGTTACTTAACGCAGTTACTTTAGAGGGTAATGTCTAACTGATTACTTTTCCCCTCATGGTAACGCAGTTCCAATTACTTGGGCGGCATTACCACAATTACATCTACCGCCACTAGATGGCAGTAGTGTAATTCCCGTGTCCTGCCGAAAAAGTTCCCTCGCTGGATAAGGACCCCCCTGTACTGGGCAGGCGCAGCACTTGCGCAGTACGAAGGACTACGGAGCTTACGAAAATTGCCGAACCTAAACAGCTCTGAGTGAACTCTACACCGTGCAGGCGCAGTTAACATGTAATTGTACGAGGCGATGCCGCACGCTCCCGATGCTCGTGTTACTCTGCAAGGGGCGTCTATCCTGTAACTAAGGGGCGGGTCTAGTATTACTGTAACCAAGGGGCGCATTTATTAGTATTGTTATATATCGAGCTCTGCCCATTAATTTAACATTCGCCCTCTTCTGTAGCCATCCGCCCCTTGCACAATATAATAATAATAGACCCGCCCCTTGCTTACACGCTATAACAGATCTGCCCCTTGGTTAGAGTAATAATAGAGCAGCCCCTTGGTTACACGATATATAACAATAATAATAAATGCACCCCTTGCTTACAGTAATACTAGACCCGCCCCTTAGATACAGGTATAGAATATATAAAAAAGTCACAGTTACTTTGCTGCGTAACTAATTATTATCCAATGTAGTAACTGAGTTACTAATGCAATTACTTTTTGGGAGAAGTAATTTGTAACTTAACTAGTTACTTTTTTAAAGTAAGATGACCAACACTGGTCATGAGTTGGAACATCTATTGCAAGCCCAGGTCTTCTCATCCAGTACCTGACCTCACAAATGCTCTTTTGGCTAAATGGGCAAGAAAATCCCACAGACACACTCCACAATCTTGTGGAAAACCTTCCCAGAGGAGTGGAGGCTTTTATAGTGGTAAAGGTGGCACCAGTTCCATGCTAATGTCCATGATTGTGGAATGGGATGTCCAAAAGGCTCCTGTTAAGATGGTCTGATGGCCACAAACCTTGGGCCTTATAGTGTATATAGAGTTTTCATTCAGCAGGGCCCCTTCTTATGAGGTTTTTAATGTATATCATTACAATATGCAGAATATTGTTCTGATTTCAAGCCATCTCTCCTAACAATGTTTAGGTGGACAGTAATGACCTGGAACCCAATTCCTGTCAGATGATGGACCCAGAGCCGTACACAGACTATGAATTTCAGATCCGATACATTCCAGATGAGCAGCAGAAAAACAGAGGTCTGTGGAGTGAAATTTATGTGTTCACCACTCCAGAAGAAGGTAAAGAACTTGGATTGACCACTTAAGACCATCCTAGCAGATCAGACCTGTGCCTTTTTACACAGCGTGTAGTGTGCCTGATGTCATTCTCTCCCTGCAATTTTCCAATGTATTGGCATGTATTTTCTGCATAATGTATTGCACTGGATATACAGTCACCATTATTTCAATTCAGAAAATGTGCTTTGTACCTTGAAAACGATTTATATCGATGTGCTGCCTTTGTTAGAGACATCAAGTTCATTAATTGGTGTTTTGGGAGTGTTTAAATGCAATTTTATAGAAATGTATAAAAATAGTGTGTCAGCACAATGTAGATTTGTCTTGTCTGTACTCACATTTAGAAAATTGGAGCATCACGGTGTGTTTAGGGGTACACGTGGAAGGGGCTGTGATAGAAGTGACCCTTTCTAACCTCCTTCACCTTTACCCATATGCTGCTCTCACTCTCTTTACATCCACATCTGTTCTCATGTTTTTTTCTTCCCATCTACATCTATGTGCTCTACTGACTACATGACTTCCTCTCCCCTATACAGTAACTGTCTTTTGTTTCCTTCTCTTCACTTCATTACTCCATCTCTTGTTCTTCTGGATCACTATTCTTTGCATTCAATATTTTATCCTCCATCACATCTCTTGTGTCCTCCTCCACTCTATCATTTTACCTATTCCCTGCCCTTCTCCACATCTTCATGTCTTGTGTTCTACAACCTTTCCCATTACCCTTTCTCCTGTCCTCCTCCCTAATTTCCATTTATTGCGTCCTACACATGTTCCCATTACCCTCTCTCCTGTGCTCCTCATTATCTCCATTTTTTACTCTATCCTGTTACACTCTGTCTTGTCCACCTCCCTAATTTCTATCTCTTGTGTCTTCCACTCTATCCTGTTACCTCCTTACCGGTTCTTCTCCACATTTTAATTGCTTGTTTCCTTTACTCTATTCCATTAGCCTTTCTGCTGTCCTCCTCACTAATCCCCATCTATTGTGTCCCTTGGTCTTTTCCATTACCCTGTCTCCTGTCGGGTCTTTCCTTCCCCACCTCTTGTGTCCTCCACGCTGTTCCACTCTTTCTTGTCCTTCTCTCCCATCTCCACCGCTTGTGTCCCTCAGTCTGTCCCATTAGTCTCTCCCGTACTGATCTTCCATCTCCACCTCTATTGTTCTCAACTCTATCCTGTCATCTCCACTCTGGTTCTCCTCTCCTATCTCCACCTCTTTGCATCCTTTAGTCTGTTCATTAACCTTCCTCTGGTTCTCCTCTCCTATCCCCACCTGTCCCTCAATCTGTTCCACAAGTCTTTTCTGTACTCATCTTCTATCTCTACTTCTTGTGTCCTCAACTCTGTCCTATTACCATCCCTCTCATCCTCGTCTCCCATCTCCACCTTTTGTGTGCTGGGCAGAAGGGGAAACCTGCGCTTCACTGGGTGATTACGGTGTGCCCATGCACACCGGCACACCCCGTGCACATGCCTATGATTTGGGTCTTTTGGATTTTTTAAAATATTTTATCTATTTACAATTTATGGATTCTCATTCTTGTTTTCCGGACACTTTTTGTCCCCCCTATAGTTCCTGTTGGGGCACCAGATGTTTGGAGGCATTTTGACGGGGAAAGCTCTCTGCATGTGACATGGAAGGTACGACTGCTTGGGAGGTTTGTAGGTCCAGCACAAGAAACAGAGGTAGACCTAGGGGTGAGCAGAAATAATAACAGGTAGGAGGTTTATAACACCTCATGTTATTAAACCAACAATTAGAATTTGGCTGATATTAAGATGATTTCCAGTTCTAGTAAAAGTATCCTGTTCTGCCAGGATTGTATATAGGCAGATCAGTAAAATAATGTCTGCCTATGATAAAACTATCACATACCTGGGCAATTTAAACTGATTATATGGTGAAAAATGTCATAAGCAGAAATAAATGTATGTTCAGTTGATCAGTAGATACAGGTTTATGAAATTATATCAATAGCTTAGCTTTCCCTATGAAATTGAGATTGCCCGTGTCCCCTTACTTATGTTTCTATAGGCCAATAATGCTACCCATCATATTAAAGGACCAACAAAGAGGCTTGATGGATGGTAAGGGTGGGGGTATGCTTGACTTTTACAGGAAAGGTTCAGATTTAACTATATTTCAGCCTCCTATATTTATGGATCAGTTGCTTTGATGGGTCATTGTTGATGAAGATGTCAGTTGCTAATGTTTGTATCAGGTTTACCTTAAAAGGGTATACAGGTAAAACGGTTGGACAGTCCAATCAGACGTGAACATTCTTCATTTAATAATTTCTATAGATCAAAGTCTATTCACGACTATGATTTATCTTAGGATTCTTCTTGTTTATCTGGCTGACATTGTAGCAGAATCGTTGTAGTAGTCCAACTACCCTACTACACTTACAAGGGGTGTTTGAGGAAGAAATTGCAGGGATCGCTTTGGAAGACTTCAGTGTCACCCAGAAGCCCTATGAGAGGCTTTCTAAATCTGTCTGCAATAGATACTGTAAGACTTGTGGATTTTCTGGCTTTGCTGCCTTGTGTTCCAATTTATAAGTGAACTAAAATATAATTTATATTGATAGCTGTTTATTCTGTGTGTGTTTGCAGCCATTGAGCCGTCACTCTGCCAGAGGTAAAATCCTCAGTTACAATGTGACCTACAACAATAACAATACACATCAATCCATTGAGGAGCCATGTTGTAACATATCATTGCCTGCTCAGTCTACTCATGTGTGTGTCAGTGCCAGGAATTCCAAGGGACATGGACCACACAGCTGTGTTATCCCCATGTGTTCAGGTAACCTGATAGTGTCCCATCATGAAGAATATTTAACATTTGAATTCTATCCAGTCTAACTGCTATTACTTTGATGTATCCTTACAGTGGCTGCAGACATGGAAAATGTTGATGCTGAAGCCTGGGGCGACCCCTCAGGACATATCGCAGTCTGGTGGAAAGAGTTGATGGATTATGGCTTTCCTGTAAATTACGTGGTGGAGTGGAGAAAAGACAACAGCTCCGAGATCAACTGGACCAGAAGTCAGATGTCAGAGATGGACCTGCCCAGAAATCAGACATTAGTACTACCAGGTAAAGGGTAATACAAATCTTGATGCTCTTCGATCAATGGTCACTGCACAAACAATGGCCTTTGCCCTAAATTTCCATGTCCAAATTATTTAGTTGCCATGTTCAAATAGTTAAGTTGTTCAGTCAGACTCAAGAGATTTCAACCTTCCTTCCTACCGTCCCTAGTCTTCCCTTTCCTTTCCTTTCTCCTTTCCTTTCCTCCCTTTTCTTCATTCTTTCTTTTTCCCTTTCCTCCTTTTTTTCTATTTCCCATTCCTTTCCCTACCTCTTAATCTCCTTTTGTTTTCTTGTCTTTCCTTTTCATTTCCTTTCTTTTGCTTTTCTTTCCTTTCCAATTCCATTCATTTTTTTTCTATTCCTTTCCCTTCTCATTTTCCCTTTCCCTTTTTCTTTTTTCTTTAATTACCTATTTCATTTCCCTTTTCTTTTCCTTTCATTTCCCTTTTCTTTTCTCGTCCCCTTTTCCTTCCCCTTTCCCTCTGTCTTCCACTTCATTTCTTTTCCTTTCCTTTCCAATTTTGCCTTTCTCTTCCCCTTCATTTCTTTTTCTTTCATTTCCCATTTCCTTTCCCTTTTCTCCTTTCCTTTCCCTTTTTTTTCCTTTCCTTTCCTTTTCTCTTTCCTTTTTCTTCCGCTTCCTTTGCCTTTCTCTTCCCCTTTCCCCTTCTCTTCTTCTTCCCCTTTCCTTTTTTCTTCCCTCTTTCCCTTTCTTTTTCTTTTATTACCCATTTCCTTTCTTTGTCCTTCATCTGCCTTTCCCTTTCCTTCTCTTCCCCTCTTCCCCTTTCCCTTTTTCTTTAATTTCCCATTTAAATCCCTTTCATTTTCCTTTTCTTTTCACTCCCCTTTCCCTCTGTCTTCCACTCATTTGTTTTCCTTTCCCACTTTCCCTTTCTCTTCCAATTCATTTCTCTTTCTTTCATTTCCCCTTTCCTTTCCCTTCTCTTTCCCTTTCCTTTCCCTTCACTTCTTTTTCTTTCTATTACCTTTCTTTAAATTTTCCCTTTACTTGGCCTTGTGAAAACCTTTGCAATTATCCTGGGGTCATACAACTTTCATTGTAAAGGTTGCATCGATCCCTTTTGAGCCCTAATACACCCAGGTCCAGAAAAGGACAAGAGAACATTCAAACCAATAATAATCAGATTGATTAAATCTGTGAACTGGCCGATGCTTTGGTATGCTTTTGCACACATACTGTATATGCAGACATGGATAATCCAGTTCTTGTCTCCTGATTGCCTGGATTCCAGAACTGGGAGATTCCCAGCCGATCAGATCATAGATGTCTAAGTAAATCTTCAGGTAGATCAAACATTTGTGAATCACTGATTGGATTAAACTAAAGGAAGCCATACACCAGCAAACTCCATCTGACAAGGACATCGACCAGACAGATCATGATGAGCTGTGTCCTTACAGAGGCCCTGTGCCCCACATCTGATATATTTCTGTTATACATTCTCATCATTTCCTTTCATATATCATCAGTAAATTCATTTATTTCACTCTACAGGTAAATTCTCATCCGGTGTCCTCTACCACATTTCCATCCATGCCCTGTATAACGACTGCTATGCCAAGGTCTTTTCTACTGAAACCTATGCCCGAGAGGAAGGTGAGCAAACATCTAGGGGGAGAGATCAATCAGCGTACATTATAGGCATAAACTTTATCAAACTTACCGACCTCCCGGGGTGCTTTTGGCATCACTCATATGTAGGTTATTTTTTTATTATAAAGTATAACAGAGTGAAAGCACACTTGCAGGATTGCCTAAAGAGATCCATTTACATCTGGGCTTATGCAAGATTCCCAGCATTGAGTCTTAAAGGAAATCTGCCATGAGAGATGATGGTGCAGTTTACCTGGCTATCATGCAGATCCTGTGACTTCAGGGCATATTCACACCAGATGTGCTGGGGAACATTTTTGAGAGCATTCCCAAAGCATGGCAACCAAAAAATAATGGTTCCCTATGAATGCAGTTCACCCCAGCACGTTTCGTTTCATTGCATTTGCCCAGCCCTGAAAAAAGAGTACAGCATTCAGCCCTACGCAACGCGTTCAAATGCATACGAACGCTCATTAGCGCAACACACTGCAAGGCAAAAAACGCATGTAAAGTGCACGCCAACACATTACAATTCTTTACAGAAGAACGCAACGCACCACAACGCAACCCACATGCGTTAATGGATGCATTGTGGTGTCAATGAGTCCTCGGTACTGTCTAATTCCCAAACAAATTTGTGCATCAGGAGTTTTGATTTTGTTTGCTGCATGTTTATTGCAGATCAATAACATAACGCTAAAGTTTAGCATAAAGTACAAGCATAAAAAGCAACACAAGGGACATACCTTACATTTAGTATGATGTGTCCCTTGTGCTGATTTTCCTTGGTTTAGGAGAAATGTTTTGGTCTTTTAAGTTTTTCTGTGCGGTGAACATATGCTTACTTGGTGCCCCCCCCCCCCCCCCCCCCCAGCACTGTGGCCAAGTGGTCACCGATGGCTCCTGATCACTCATTACAATCAATAACCGGTAAGATGGGATGTCAATCACATGATTGGGAACCCCTTAAAGGGCCAGCACGCCGGTGGTTAGTGGTTAAGGGCCCATTCACATGTACCCATTGCTGTGTATTGTAATAAAGCAGGGCACTGTACCATATATGTATTAGTGTGTTGCACTAGCAGCTTTATTCAATGGCATCTACAGGACATTCAAGATGACTCCAAGTCACATAAATCAGTGCAGGTGGACCTAGAATATTTCAACAATGATACATCTTGTCACCAGTATCTATCTTTTTTTTTTTATAGAAATTGGCAATTTGAAAAGAATTAAGTTTTCACTGATAATTTACCCCACACAGAACCTGGCAAAATCTGTTATTCTAAGGGAATCATTTTTTTTTTTAGTTCCACTTTCCCATATTGCACCAATATTTTAACCAATCTGCCTACTTTTTACTTTTTTACACTCTCACGTGACAGCTTGACATAACAGCTATTGGTAAACTGGATAAAATAGGTGACAAGTTAGTGGCGCATAGGGCAGCAAAAGGATAAGCGATTACTGTACTACTCTGATGTGTGTAGTGCATTCTGTACTTCTGACAGCAGGTGGTGCTGTTGAATTCGCTTAGTGACTGATCAGATGCCTCCCCGATGGCATTGTATGATGTCTAAGGTTCTGCCTGTACTTTATTAAGCATTGAGGATACCATTCATTCTGACCAAATCTTCAACTATTTGTGCAGAACCTGTGCCATTCTTTACTGTTGCCTGCAGCCACTCACCCTTGTACCGCTCTCCAGGCCATTGGCAAACAAAGTGCCTTTTGTAACAGACAAATTTATTTTAAATTTTGATATATCAGTCCAGAGCACCCACTGCCATTTTTCTGCACACCAGGTCTTGTGTTCTATTTTTTTTGTGGATACAGTGCTTTGAAAAAGTATTCATACCCCTTGAAATTTTCCAAATGTTGTCACTTTACAACCAAAAACGTAAATATATTGTATTGGAATTTAATATGATAGACACCAACACAAGGTGGCACATAATTGTGAAGCGGAAGGAAAATGATGAATGGTTTTCCAAATTTTTTTACAACTAAATATGTGAAAAGTGTGGGGTACATTTGTATGGCGCCCCCCTGAGTCAATACTTTGTAGAACCCCCTTTCACTACAATAACAGCTGTAAGTCTTTTTGGGGATGTCTCTACCAGCTTTGCACATCTAGAGAGTGACATTTTTGCGCATTCTTCTTTGCAAAATAGCTCAAGCTCTGTCAGATTGGATGGAGAGCATCTGAACAGCAATTTTTAAGTCTTATCACAGATTCTCAATTGGATTTAGGTCTGGACTTTGACATGCTAACACATTAATATGCTTTACATAGTTACATAGTTACATAGTTAGCTAGGCCGAAAAAAGACACAAGTCCATCCAGTTCAACCATAAAAAAAAAAGAAATAACAAATAAAAATACAATATATCGTACAATCCAATAAACCCCATAATATACCCACAGTTGATCCAGAGGAAGGCAAAAAAAAACCCCCAAAAGAGCATGCTCCAATCTGCTACAGCAGGGGAAAAAAAATCCCTTCCTGATCCCCCGAGAGGCAATCGAATTATCCCTGGATCAACTTTACCTATAAATGTCAGTACCCAGTTATATTATGTACATTTAGGAAAGTATCAAGGCCTTTCTTAAAGCAATCTACTGAGTTAGCCAGAACCACCTCTGCAGGGAGTCTATTCCACATTTTCACAGCTCTTACTGTGAAGAAACCTTTCCGTAGTTGGAGATGAAATCTCTTTTCCTCTAGACGTAAAGAGTGCCCCCTTGTCCTCTGTGTTGACCGTAAAGTGAATAACTCAACACCAAGTTCACTATATGGACCCCTTATATAGTTTTACATGTTAATCATATCCCCCTTATTCTCCTCTTCTCAAGAGTGAATAAATTCAGTTCCTCTAATCTTTCCTCATAGCTGAGCTCCTCCATGCCTCTTATCAGTTTGGTTGCCCTTCTCTGCACTTTCTCCAGTTCCCGATATCCTTTTTGAGAACTGGTGCCCAAAACTGAACTGCATATTTCAGATGAGGTCTTACTAATGATTTGAACAGGGGCAAAATGATATCTCTCTCTATGGAGTCCATACCTCTCTTAATACAAGAAAGGACTTTGCTCGCTTTGGAAACCGCAGCTTGGCCTTGCATGTTATTATTGAGCTTATGATCTACCAAAACCCCCAGATCCTTCTCCACTACGGATCCCCCCAGTTGTACTCCCCCTAGCATGTATTATGCATGCATATTCTTAGCCCCCAAGTGCATAACTTTACATTTATCAACATTAAACCTCATCTGCCACATAGTCGCCCAATTAGACAGAGCATTGATGTCGGCCTGTAAATTGGAGACCTCCTGTAAGGACGTTATTCCACTGCATAGCTTGGTGTCACCTGCAAAGACAGAAATGTTACTTTTGATCCCAGACCCAATATCATTTATAAAGATATTAAAAAGTAAGGGTCCCAGCACTGAACCTTGGGGTACACCACTGATAACCTTAGACCATTCAGAGTAAGAATCATTAACCATGACTCTCTGAATTCTGTCTTTTAGTCAGTTTTCTATCCATTTACAAACCGATATTTCCAAGCCTGTAGACCTTACCTTACACATGAGCCGTGTGTGGGGAACTGTATCGAACGCTTTTGCAAAATCCAAGTATACCACGTCCACAGCCACGCCTCTGTCCAAGGTTTTACTTACCTCTTCATAAAAAGAAATCAGGTTTGTCTGACAAGTTCTGTCTTTCATGAACCCATGCTGTCTATTGCTTAAAATGTTTTTTTCCAGCAAGAACTCGTCTATGTGGTCTTTTATTAATCTCTCCAGTATCTTCCCAACTATAGAAGTTAAACTAACAGGTCTATAGTTACTTGGTAAAGACTTTGTTCCCTTTTTAAATATAGGCACCACGTTTGCCCTGCGCCAATCCAGTGGTACTATTCCCGTCATTAATGAGTCCCTAAAAATTAAAAACAATGGCTTTGAAATTACAGAGCTCAATTCTTTTAGGATCCGTGGGTGGATGCCATCTGGTCCAGGTGCTTTATCCACCTTTATTCTGTCTAAATATTTCTGGACCATATCACTTTTGAGCCATTGTGGATCCTTCGGTGCTGTGTCAATACCACCCCCATTATGGACATGAGCCCCCCCATGCTCCTTTGTATACACAGAGCTGAAGAAAGTATTTAATAAATTAGCCTTCTCTTTGTCCCCAGTCACCCACTCTAGATTATTTTGTAAAGGGCCTACATGCTCAGACCTGACCTTTTTACTATTAATATATTTGAAGAATTTTTTTGGGTTTGTCCTACTATCTGTTGCAATCTGTCGTTCGTTTTGAATTTTTGCATCCTTGATTTCCTTTTTACATATTCTGTTAAATTCTTTGTAACATTTACACAACACTAGTGTTCCTTCACTTTTATATTTTTTAAAAGCTCTTTTCTTATTGTTCATAGCTTTTTTAACTTTGACCGTGAGCCACATAGGTTTTATTTTAAGCCTTTTAAACTTTTTGCCCATGGGAATATACTTTGCAGTGAGGTCCCAGACAGTCTTTTTGAAGAAATCCCATTTCTGTTCTGTGCTCATTGATGCCAATATTCCCTCCCAGTCCTGGAGAGCAGCCCTCATCCTTGGAAAATTTGCTCTCTTGAAGTTGAGCGTTTTTATCTTTCCTGTATGTATTTCTTGCTTACAGCTAACATCAAATGAAATCATGTTATGATCACTGTTACCCAGGTGTTCCTTTATCTGAACATTAGTAATAAGCTCTGCATAGTTTGAGATTACCAAATCCAGCAGAGCATCATTCCTGGTTGGGGCCTCAATAAACTGGACCATAAAATTGTCCTGTAATAGGTGTATAAATTTTTGCCCTTTAACTGTCCCAGCAGTGCCATTACTCCAGTCAATTTCTGGGTAGTTAAAATCCCCCATTATTATCACCGTCCCAGCCCTTGCAGCCCTTTCCATCTGTGCAAGGAGCTGAGTCTCCACCTCCTCGTGAACATTGGGTGGTCTATAACAAACCCCAATGATTAACTTAGAACTACGCACATCTGTATGCAGTTCCACCCATAATGCTTCAGACTCATCACACTCTCCATCAACCAGGCCCTCTTTCACGCTTGCTTTGAGATCACTTCTCACATAGAGACAGACCCCTCCACCTTTCCTATTTACTCTGTCTCTCCGAAAGAGTGCATAGCCAGGAATATTAATAGCCCAGTCATGTGAAGATTGAAGCCAAGTTTCAGCAATACCAATTACATCATAGCTCTCCTCATGCACCAGAGCTTCCAACTCACCTATTTTGCTTGGCAGACTTCTGGCATTGGTGAACAAACACTTTAATGCATTACTACATTTTGCTCTGGTGTTTTTCATATCATTTTTAGTAGTACAGATGGCACTATAGTTTCCAATGGCAGTTTGCAACATGGGAAATGTCCTGTCACCTGCCATAACCCTCCCCCCATCTATTCCCATTCCACCCTCAATTAATGTCAGACCGCTAGCTAACCTGTCTGCCCGATGTAATTCTAGTTCACCCTCCCCCCTCAATCCTAGTTTAAATACTCCTCCAGCCTTCCCATAAACCTCTTTGATCTAAACCATTCCATTGTAGATCTGGCTGTATGTTTAGGGTCGTTGTCCAGCTGGAAGGTGAACCTCCGCCCCAGTCTCGGGTCTTTTGCAGACTCTAATGCAGCGTACACACGACTGGACTGAATTCCGTCAGACTTTTCGATGGAGTTTCGACGGACTTCTGTCGAATCTAACTTTTCTACACATAATCACACCAAAGTCCAATGGATTTGACCATGATGACGTACGACCGGACTAGAATAAGGAAGTTCATAGCCAGTAGCCAAAAGCTGCCCTAGCGTCGGTTTTCGTTCGTCGGACTAGCATACAGACGAACGGATTTTTCGACCGGACTCGAGTCCATCAGAAAGATTTGAAACATGTTCTAAATCTAAAGTCTGTCTGATTTTTCAACAGCAAAGGTCCGATGAAGCCCACACACGGTCGAATTGTCGGATTCGTTCCGTCGGACCTTTGCTGTCAAAGTCCGGCCGTGTGTACACAGCATTACAGGTTTTCTTCTAAGATTGCCCAGTATTTGGCTCCATCCATCTTCCCATCAACTCTGACCAGCTTCCCTGTCCCTGCTGAAGAAAAGCATCCCCATAATATGATGCTGCCACCACCATGTTTCAAGGTGGGGATGGTGTGTTCAGGGTGATGTGCAGTGTTCGTTTTCTGCCACACATAGTGTTTTGCTTTTAGGCCAAAAAGTACATTTTTTTTGTCTCATCTGACCAGAGAACCTTCTTCCACATGTTTGCTGTGTCCCCCACATGGCTTTTCGCAAACTGATAAAGGGACTTCTTATGGCTTTCTTCTTGCCACTCTTCCATAAAGGCCAGATTTGTGGAGTCCACGACTAATAGTTGTCCTGTGGACAGATTCTCCCACCTGAGCTTTGGATCTCTGCAGCTCCTCCAGAGTTACCATGGGCCCTTGGCTGCTTCTCTGATTAATGTTCTCCTTGCCTGGCTTATCAGTTTAGGTGGACGGCCATGTCTTGGTAGGTTTGCAGTTGTGCCATACTCTTTCCATTTTTGGATGATGGATTGATCAGTGCTCCGTGAGATGTACAAAGTTAGGGGATATTTTTTTATAACCTAACCCTGGTGTGTTTCTTGGCCTTCATGATGCTGTTTGTTCATTAACCACCTGAGATCCGCGCTATAGCCGAATGACGGCTACAGAGCGGATCTAATATGCCGGGACTACGTCTATTGAAGTCGTCCCGGCCACGAGCTGCCTGCGCGCCCCCTGAAGGGCGCGCGCTGCGCGCTCTGTGATCCGCGAGTCTGTGAGACTCGCTGGATCACAGATCCGAGTAAGGGGTCGATCCCGACCCCTTACCACGTGATCAGCTGTCAGCCAATGACAACTGATCATGTGATAATAACGGAGCCGGTAATCGGCTTTTTTTCCTGCTCGCGCTGACAGCGCGAGGAGAAAAAAAAAAAGCCGATCACCGGCGGCAGTGAGAGGGACATCAGTCCCTCTCACTGCAATATGCCCAGGGTCCATGGTGCCCACCTTTGGATAATAATAGTGCCGTCTACCAGTGCCCACTAGCTCCACCTGTCAGTGCCCACAGTGCCATCTGTCAGTGCCCACAGTGCCATCTGTCAGTGCCCACAGTGCCATATGTCAGTGCCCACAGTGCCAGTGCTGCACATCAGTGTCACCTACCAGTGCTCATCAGTGTCACCTACCAGTGCTCATCAGTGTCCCCTACCAGTGCCCATCAGTGCCCATCAGTGCCACCTATCAGTGCCTATCAGTGCCATCTATCAGTGTCACCTATCAGTGCCATCTATCAGTGCCATCTATCCGTGCCACCCATCCGTGCCCATCAGTGCCATCTTTGCTGTGCCCATCAGTACCGACTTATCTGTCCCCACCAGTGCAGCCTATCAGTGCCCACCAGTGCCGCCTCATCAGCGCATATCAATGAAGCAGAAAAATTACCTGTTTGCAAAATTTTATAACAAACTATTAAACATAATTTTTTTTTTTTTTTTTATTTTCCATCTTTTTTTGTTTGTTTAGCAAAAAATAAAAACCCCAGCTGTGATTAAATACCACCAAAAGAAAGCTCTATTTGTGGGAAAAAAATGATAAAAATGTCATTTGGGTACAGTGTTGTATGACCGCGCAATTGTCATTCCAAGTGCATCAGCGCCAAAAGCTGAAAATTGGTCTGGTCACGAGGGGGGTTTAAGTGCCCAGTAATCGGGTGGTTAAGGTTCTCTGACAAACCTCTGAGGACTTCACAGAACAGCTGTATTTATACTGAGATTAAATCACACACAGGTGGATTCTATATACTAATTAGGTGACTTCTGAAGGCGATTGGTCCCACTAGATTTTTGTTAGGGGTATCAGAGTAAAGGGGGCTGAATACAAATCCGCGGCACACTTTTCAGATAATTATTTGTGAAATTATTGTGAAAACCATTTTCCTTCCACTTCACAATTATGTGCCACTTTGTGGCACATAAAATCCCAATAAAATATAGTTACATTTTTGGTTGTAACATGACAAAATGTGGAAAATTTCAAGGGTATGAATACTTTTTCAAGGCACTGTAGATAAGTTGTTTGATCTAATTTCCAAGTCAAATGTATAGCTGTTTAGTAGCAATTCTTCCAGGAAGACCTCCTCTGGCTGGACTTCTCTGGACTGTAGATGTGTGTACCCGGGTCCCACTGGCTTCTGCCAAGTCTGATCTGATGGTGTCACATTGTCAAAGGAAGTCGGCATGATGTGTCTTCCATCTGCTGCAATAAGTTTTTTCCTGGCTGACCACTGCATTTTTGGTATTAAAAAAACAAAAAAAATAGCCCTGGGACTTTAGATTAGGTGAGAGGTTTAGCCAATGTCCACAGCGAACACTGAGACAAAATCTATTTATTTGTTTCAAAATGTTATGTAACAGATCGGCAACAGCAATGATTGTGAGTTACTCGGCATAATAGCCAATGTACACAACACAGATGAAAGTAAATACACAAAGATGTATTACAAATGTTGTACATTCATGGAGCAACAATAAAGCTTAAAAGTTGCTGGGTCAGTAAATACACATACATAATAAGAAAATAAAATGTACATACATGTGGACAGGGAAGTATGTAAACATAATGCAGATATCAATAATACCCAGCATGTACTGGCATAAAACAAGCATCAATAAAGCCAAATGCTTTTCGCGAGACCCTGCTCGCTTCTTCAGGGGCGGATGCATGAATGTTGTATCTGCAATGTAAATAATAAGATCAATAAATGTATGTTGTTGATAAATCTGAAACAAAGACCTCATACTTAACGGAGGTCTGAGATAAATCGCCAAACGCTGGATATCAAAATGGCAGCCGTGTAGTGCATCCAGCTTGGGAGCTGAGGGGGCGGAACAAACAAAGGCCACAACTGGAGAACATCCGGAGGATCAGCACGGTCTGGATAGAGGTATTTCTCACTGCAGTCTCCACTTAGCCCCTTAGAATCATGTCTGGAAAATGTCTGCAAGGATGCACATATATCAGAGGGCATCATAATTGCAAAATGAGCTTAACTACTTGCCTACCGGGCACGAACACCTCCTTCCTGACCAAGCCATTTTTCAGCTTTCAGCGCTGTCGCATTTTGAATGACAATTGCGCGGTCATGCAACGCTGTACCCAAATAAAATTTTTATCATTTTTTCCCCACAGATAGAGCTTTATTTTGGTGGTATTTGATCACCTCTGCGTTTTTTATTTCTTGCGCTATAAACAAAAGAAGAGCGACAAGTTTGAAAAAACATAATATTTTTTACTTTTTATTATAATAAATATCCAATTTTTTTTTTTTTAATTTTTTCCTCAGTTTAGGCCGATACGTATTCTTCTACATATTTTTGGTAAAAAAAATCGCAATAAGCGTATATTGATTGGTTTGCGCAAAAGTTATAGCGTCTACAAAATAGGGGATAGATTTATAGCATTTTTATTATTATTTTTTTTTTTACTAGTAATGGCGGCGATTTGCGATTTTTATCGTGACTGCGACATTGCGGCGGACACTTCGGACACTTTTGGGACCATTCACATTTATACAGCGATCCGTGCTATAAAAATGCATTGATTACTGTATAAATGTGACTGGCAGGGAAGGGGTTAACACTAGGGGGCGCTGCAGGGGTTAATATGTACCCTATCTTAGTGATTCTAACTGTGGGGGGAGGGGACTGACTGGGGGGAGGGGACCGATCGGTGTCCCTATGTACAAGGGACACACCATCGGTCTCCACTCCTCTGACAGGACGTGGATCTGTGTGTTTACACACACAGATCCACGTCCTGCTCGATTACCGGGCAATCGTGGGTGCCTGGCGGTCATCGCGACCGCCGGGCACGCGCACCGGGGCCCCAGCTACGCGGCGGGCACGCGCGCGCGCGCCTCCCGTGGCGTGCGCGCTCCCCCAGTGGCCAAAAAGCGAGCGCCGTCATATGACGGCGGCCCGCCACAAGAGCTGCACCGTCCCGCCGTCATTTGACAGTGGGCGGTCAGCTAGTGGTTAATGTATAAGGTTCTAAAATGTAATTTATATATACATAAAGATGTAAATAAATGAATTAAGCTTATTAGAGTA
>CM053029.1:74913626-74926205 GCA_028564925.1 Lithobates sylvaticus
TGTTAAAATGATATTAAAGCCAATAAAATAAACACATTCCATACCAGTATATCATACCAAATATCAGTTTATTGATCTGTGACCCTTGTAACAGCATACTTCAATCGGAGTTCCACCCAAAAGTGGAAGCTCTGCTTATCAGCCTCCCCCCCTATTTTTGACAGGTACCTGTCCCCACTTCCGAGAGATCTCGCCACAATGAGATCAATCAGAAGTTCGGACCCCCTACTCCTTCCCCCGTCGCCAGGCCATTCAGAAAGCGTGCACAGTAGGGAACTGCCAGGTTCCCTTACTACAAATGGCGGTGGCAGCACCTGAGAGCTGATGGAAACATCGGCTGAGGTGCCAACATCGCTGGATTCCAGCACAGGTAAGTGTCCTAATATTAAAAGTCAGCAGCTACAGTATGTGTAGCTGCTGACTTAAATGTTTTTGCTGGGGGGCAGAACTACGCTTTAAGCAGCACTCCTGTAAAGAAATGTTTTAACTCATCTCTGCTTCACTTCTTCAACTTCTTTAGGAGGGTAATCAACCTTATTGGCGCACTCCTGAAATTAACTACCTAATGTGATTCTACTGCACACATGTCCCTAAAACTGTCCATAGATGGATCGAAATTCAGCAGGAACCAGCCCAATTTTCATCTATGGGCAGGCTGCTTGTACTGATTTCGATCAATTGATTGTACTGAAGTCAATCAGCCTGTCAGGTTTTATTCGCCCGATCACTGCGGAAGTGATTACCGCTACCCATCAGATTGTGTAACTGAAGTGACGTTCTGACCAAAAAATACTTACTGCGCATGTGTTTGACGGCGCTATGCATTCCAAACACTTCATGATCTGATGGGTAGCGGTAATCTGATAGAACACCCATGCAGACATCTTACTACACCCAGCTACGTCTTGAATTTCAGAGTAATTTTGGCAATAAAGTGAGCGTATGTAAATAAATATACTATATTGACATCTGCGATGCTGTTTTGATGTTAAATTAGAAAGGAGCTGGACGCCAGTAGTAGGAAGGTGGCGGAGGTCATGTTGGTACACCCTGACACTGCTCAGCGCTAAACCTTTAGGCTTTACATCCAAACAGCATCACAGATATCAATATACTATATTTATTTATATACGCTCACTTTATTGCTAAAATTACGCTGAAATACAAGACGTAGCTGGGTGTAGTAAGATGTCCGCTGCCTCTGTTGTCGAACAATCTGATGGGCTCTGTTGGTAGTGAAGTGGAGAAGTGTGTGGAACGCATATCGCGCCATGGAACGCATGTTTAAACGCATAGCGCATGCGCATTATTTATTTATTTTGTAAGTATTTTTTGGTGGGAACGTCACTTCCATTAAACAATCGGATGGGTAGTGGTAATCTGATAGAACACCGGCAGCTACAGTGCCTTGAAAAAGTATTCATACCCATTGAATTATTTCACATTTTGTCATGGTAGAACCACCTTTTGGGGAGTCTTTTTGGGGATGTCTCTACCAGCTTTGCACATCTAGAGAGTGAAATGTGTGCCCATTCTTCTTAGCAAAATAGCTCAAGCTCTGTCAGATTGGATGGAGAGCATCTGTGAACAGCAATTTTCAAGTCTTGCCACAGATTCTCATTTGGATTTAGGTCTAGACTTTGACTGGGCCATTCTAACACATGGATATGCTTTGATCTAAACCATTCCATTGTAGCTCTGGCTGTATGTTTAGGGTTGTTGTCCTGCTGGAAGGTTGACCCCTACCCCAGTCTAAAGAGTCTTTTGCAGACTCTAACAGATTTTCTTCTTATGCCGTGTACACACGGCCGGACTTTTTTTAACATTAAAGGTCCGAAGGAACGAATCCTTTGGACAATTCGATCGTGTGTGGGCTTCATCGGACCTTTGCTTTAGAAAAATAAGACGGACTTTAGAAATAAAACATGTTTCAAATCCTTCCGACGGACTCGAGTCCGATCGAAAAATCAGCTCGTCTATATACTAGTCTGACGGGCAAAAAACAATGCAAGGGCAGTTATTGGCTACTGGCTATGAACTTCCTTATTCTAGTCCCTTCGTACGTCATCACGTTCAAACGACCGGACTTTCGAACAGACTTTAGTCCGTTTGTGTGTGGACAAATCCGGTCGTTTGAAAGTCCGTCAGAAAGACCATCGGACCTTTGATGCCGAAAAGTCTGATCGTGTGTACACGGCCTAAGATTGCCCTGTATTTGGCTCATCTACTCTGACCAGCTTCCCTGTCCCTGCTGAAGAAAAGCATCCCCACAGCATGATCCTGCCACCACCATGTTTCACGGATGGTGTCTTCAGGGTGATGTGTTAGTTTTCTACCGCACATAGCGTTTTGCTTTTAGACCAAAAAGTTCAATTTAGGTCTAATCTGACCAGAGCACCTTCTTCCACATGTTTTCTGTGTCCCCCAAATGGCTTCTTTCAAACTGAAAATGGGACTTCTTATGGCTTTCTGTCAACAATGGCTTTCTTCTTGCCACTCTTCCATAAAGGCCAGATTTGTGGAGTGCACGACTAATAGTTGTCCTGTGGACAGATTCTCCCACCTGCATATTCTAGTCCTTTTTAGATTGTGAAATATTGGAATGTCTGTTTAAGCTTGATTGTATGGTGTCACTTTAAAATATTACTAGTATTAGCATCACCTAACTAACCATGATCATAGTATATAATCCTGTCACAGTCAGAGGTCAGGCTTGGAGGATAGTAACTATAGCATTAGAGAGGCTCCCACCAGCCAGCTGGATAAGTGAACAAGCAGGTCACCCTGGCAGATGACGCAGGCTCACCCGAGGTGCATGATCTAAGCACTTACCAGTATTCACCCGAGCTCCCGATAGTTGAGATGGGTCTTGCTGCGTGTTAGTACCAGGTCACAGTCTTTAGGAACGCCCTACCAGGAAATGAGCAAGTCAGGATCCAGTAGCGGATATAGCAGGTTGGGATCAAGCAGAAGCTTAGTCAGTAAACAAGCCAAAGGTTGGTGTGACAGACCTAGCCGGGACACAGGCTTTTTGAGAAGACTAAATGCGAGCCTCCTGCCAACCGATTATGGGCCCTGGACTTTAAGGGACACAGGGTGAAGGAGAACCCCAACCCCAGTCAGATTCAATGCTGTATATATGTGTATATATAATGTGTGTGGTCTCATGCTGTTGGGACACACACTGTCAGATGTTAGTGTCATGAACTCAAGATGTTAATTGAGAGAGCTGATCACCTTGTCCTCTGTACAATGAAGGAGACGGTCCGTCTGTTACTGGTGGTCTCCTGCTATTGTAATGAAATGTCTTGTGGTGGTAATTATGATAATTTATAATCAACTGTGTTTAGCTCGGTGACAACAAGCCTGGCCTGTAGTGAAATCCTGAGTCACATCGGCTGCTTAAAGAGATTAGTTAATTAGTTTATGTTAAGTTGTTACAGGTGTATTGTTAGAGTAATATGAGCATGAGGGGGGACCTCCTCTCCTATTGTATATAAATGTCAGTTTGGTTTTGTAATAAAGGAGTCCATGTTGGCACTAAGCAAGTGTCGTCTTGTTAGATGCTTGGGAGCGGTTGGAATATCTGATATCTATATCCAGACTGGGAGGAAGTGATATATGACAAACGCACTCAAGAGGAGTGTAGGGACGTTCCGTCACAGTTGGTAATAAGTGGTTGCAGGTTGGAAACAAGCAGAAGCATAGTCGAGGAACAAGCCAAAGGTCAGTAACAAGTGGCAGCCAAAATACGGACGGCTGCAGGAGTGACAAGAGCGAGCACAATAATCTGGCTAATGCAGAGATGCAGAGACATGGCTTAAATCAGGAAGTTCTCAGGAGGAGTAAAGAGTTCAAGGTGCACAAAAAGCAACACATAAGGCAAGGTTATCTAAGCAATCGAGCAGGGAGCTGTCCAGCATCTCAGGTGACTCAGTGAGAGGAGTTACTGTCAGATGCAGCAGACCTGGGCTTAGATCCTGGCCTTGACAAATACTGTCTCTTCCAACACTGTCTAACCAGAGGTAGCGTCAGCATGACAAAGATGCTCAGCACTGCCTTCTCTCACACTGTCTATCTAGAGATAGGTTAAACATTACAGAGATGCCCATTACTGTTCCTTCTTACAATATCCAAGAAGAGATAAGATTTGTCCAAAATTCAAGCCATGGGTGGCCCTGCAAGCACCACCTGGCTTGACAAAAAAAAACGACTGAGCCGTGTGGAAAATTATCAGTGGAACAGTGACTGCAACAATAGTCAGCAGTGGAGATTCCTCCATCAATACTGTTAGCATGCTGGAATCACTCGGGTCCCCATGACTATCCCATCCTCATGTATATGGATTTTTATGGCTACTGATTGTATTTTATGGTAGATTTATCTTCAGTTCTGTGGTGTTTATTTGGTGGAATATTTTGTTTTCTTTTTCTTGTCATGTCATCTTTTTGTCTTTTGAACCTGTTTTTCATATATGTCTTTAGGATCTATGTTATGACTGAAATACTTATGTTTATAACATACTGTATTTATCATTTGTACAGTATATGGCAGAAATTTCACCCTCTCAGGACTGTCGCCACATGGAGCGTACACCACCTTCATAACAGCATCTACAGCAGCGGGAGAAGGGGTGCCAAGTGCCAACCAGACATTTCAGACTAACATAGGTATGTATCTAAAGCCTCATACACAAGATCGGACTTTGTACAAACTTTCCTGTGGATTTTTGTACAAAGGGCGTTGGCCCCAAGTTTGTATTGCATACACACGATCAGACTTTTAAGGCAACAAACATGAACGTAGTGACGTTTCAACATACTGGCGACACTTCAAAAGAGGACGTTAAAATACTCCAGCGCCACCTTTGGTCAACTTCTGTATTGTTGTCTGATCTTTTGCATCGGTTCTGAGCATGCGTGTTTGTACTTTGTACAAAAGTCTGATGGTTTTGTGTACACACGGTCGGACTTTGCTCCATCGGACTTTTGTTGGCGGAAAGTTGGTCCGTTCGCACAGCCAACAAAAGTCAGATGAAAACTGAAAAAGTTGGTCTGATGGAGCGTACACACGGTTGGATGTTGGTCCAAAACAGCTAATTTGCATGTTTGTTGTCAAAAAGTCCGATCGTGTGTACGGGCCTTAAGAATGAAGAATTAGTGGGTATCTTATATTTGGTTATCTCTTTTAGAAATGTTTAGGCTTTTCTCATAGACTACTCTACTAGAATTTCTTTAAGGTTCATTCCATTATACCTGATACCACCGCTCTGGGAGATGTTGGATTGTTGGGTAATCTGCACTCCAGCTGCAGCCATTACTAGGAGGTCCCACTTTACCTGCTGGATTTGAAAGCAGCAACATGAGTGGGAAAACCCAAGATGGAGAAGGACATAAATTCCAAGATTGTTAAGCCCAAAGCCGGGAACTATAGTGGGAGATCTCATTTCTTAAAGCTGAACTCCAGCCTTACCTTTAGTCTTGCACTGTTGTACATGCCCCCTCTCCTGTATTGAAAACGCTTAAGCCCCATACACACGGTCGGAAAATCCGACCACAAAATCCATCAGATTTTTTCCGACGGATTTTGTCCAACACTGATGTTACATACACACGGTCGGACAAAGTTGTTGGAAAATCCGATCATTCTGAATGTGGTGACATTTGTTGCCTACGACAGGACTACGTAGAGGCTAGTAGCCAATAGCTTTGGTCTTGTAATGTGATGTGAGCATGCGTGGCACTTTGTCCGTCGGAATTCGCTACACACGATCGGAAAAAGTCCGATAGGACTTTGTTGTCGGAAAATTTGAGAGCAGGAGATAAAACTTTGTCCGCCTGAAAATCCGACGGAAAAAGTCCGATGGAGCCTACACACGGTCGGAATTTCCGACAACATTGTCCGATAGGACATTTTCCATCGGGCATAACTCTGATTTTACTCTGTGTTCGAGTCTGCAGCAAGTCAGAGCCCACCTCATTTGAGAAGATTTTTCCTCTTCAACATTCCTGACAACTTTTATTTATTATTCTAAAGTATGCTGCGCTTTCAAACTTAAAATACAAATAGTGAAACGGAAATTACCCCCCTGAGGAAGATACGAATTAACCCTTTGTATCGACACGCGTAGGGGAAGGGGACAGGACGGAACGCTGCTCAGTGCACCCACTAAGGACGATCAGCATACCACCCTGATATCAGCTGCTACAGCTTGTTTTTATGCTATTTTAGAGTGACGCGCCATGCAAATGTGAGTACCCTGCAAGGAATTTTTTACTGTGTTGAGAATAAAAGTTTTAATATACTACACTATGAAGTCCTCCTTTTTCTATTGGTATTACTGAGGCACAAATGGACTCCATTACCATATTGAAGCACAGAGTGAGGCCACCACAGGAATCCGGGATTTAACACTGAACCATTTACAGGTTCCAATGCGTGTATTGACCAAGCCTAATCAGCAAGGTCACACGCTCTAAGGTAAGCGGCCATTACCTGGGGGGAACACCTGAGTGCACATGCAGCACCTTAATATTGGATTGATATCACAGCAACCACTGAATCGCATGGATTACATTGGAGCACTTTTGAACTTTTTTTGATTGCACAGCACATTGTAGCACTTTTTTCTCACACACATATATGTGTATATATATATATATATATATATATATATATATATATATATACACACATATATATATATATATATACACACATATACACATATATATATATATATATATATAGGAATGTAGCGAGAGAAGCAGGCCGATTTCCGCCGACCCAGTTCCTTGATCACATGGTCCGGAACCCCCTGTCTTGAGGCCGTCGTGGCCGCCCCAATCCGGAATGAATGCCCGGAGTACTGGCTGGGGTCCAACTGAAGATTGCCGAGAAGGACCCGGACATGTTCCACGTACTGCGACGAGTTGAGGGGTTATACCGGAAAGGGTAGAAGCGGACTGGACCCTGGGCGGTCGGATAGCAGTGCCGTCAAGCGGTTTAACACGGCAACTGGGCACCAGTTGTTGTGAGTCCTGTACAGGTGAACATCTACTCCGGAACCTCGCTGCTGAGTTTTGGATGTCGCCAAGTGAAGGACGTAGTGATCCTGGTGGCGGCAGAGACTACTTCTATGCAAGGCTGGACCGGCTGGGTGGCTGCGAGTGAACTCGCTGGCCGTAGAAACCCATAAAACGCCATGTGTATCACAGCCTGCAGGACGGTGCTGAGGAGGAGACCGAAAGGGGACCTATCCAGGATGTCAGACATTCCCTTGAAGATCTCCCCCGTGGTAGGCAGCCGCTTCGGGCTGACTGGCGGCTGGTGTTTCTGCACTCCCCGGAGTAGAGCCCTCACTGCGTGGCAGGAGAACACTGAAGGCCTCGCGGGGTCTTGAAGCGACAAGTAGTGCGGCACCCCGGCCACGTACTGGCGTATCGTGCTCTGTGACAGTGCTAGGTGAGAATGACAATAAGCGCTGAGTTAAACTTCCCTGGAATGAATGAGCAGTAAACATTGAACTGATGCTGTAGGGACAGCTGGACCAGTCTGCGGAGGAAGGACATTACGGGCCTGGATTTAGGCCTGCCCTTGCTGATGATCTTGGCTGTGGCTTGATTGTCTGTCGTGAAAGCCACAGTCTGTCCAGACCAATGGTGACCCCATAGGTGAGCGGCTGCTACGATGGGGAAGAGCTCAAAGAGGGCTGACGTGGTAGTGAAGCCTGGTGTGGCTAGTAATTGAGGAGGCCAAGGGGCGGCGAACCACAAATGGCCAAAAATGGCGGCGCATCCTGTGGATGTCGCCGCATCGGTCACCACCTGAGGTGACTGCGTGGACACGACTGGGATGAACAGGGACACACCGTTCCAATTACCAAGAAAGTGTTCCCCCACGGCCAGATCTGCCCTGGCTGCCCAAGGGCTACTCTTAGACCCGAAGGTCAAATTGGTCGCGAAACAATATCGCTCCCTCCACTTGATGAGGGGACGAGCGAGTTGAGACTGGGAGCGACGGAAGAATGAGGCGCTGACAGATCATACCCCAGACGTTTTTATTTGAAAAAATATTCCCTGTACAAGCCCGATAGGGCTAACCCTCCAGATGTTAAAGGGAGACTGACTGAACGGGCCTATCAAGAAGTCCCGATCCAACTCCGTCTGCAGAAGGACGTCAATCGCTGGCTCATCTGTTGCTGCTGAGCGTAGGTTCGGACATTCGTGGGTGGAGTGGGGCAGGGTGATGAGCCCGGTATGAAACCCATCGGTGAAACCCCGGATGAGGTAGCTGGCGAGTGACGGAGTGGGGTGTGAGGTCAAGTAAACACCGAGCCAAAGGGCATTGACCCGGCTTAGTCGTGGTTCTTCTGTTTGACCTCACATAGAATCCTGGGGTGCGCCCTCTGGCATAGGGTGCAAACGTGCAAGAGCCGGCACTGGCTGAAGTTGCAGGAGCCGTAATTGAAATTGTTGCAAATGGCGGCTCCCCCAACCATCCGCACCGGACGTCCCAACTTGTCCACCTTTTGCCCTTGCGCCGGGGCCTGCTGAGCCTGGCTCGTGCTGGTAGAGGCCGTGCTAGCTATCGGATGGACAGAGGCTATGTTGGCACACCAGACCGTGGTGTGGGACGCTGACCGACAGCACATAGCGGGGAGCGAAGACCCGCGAAGTGGCGGCAGAACAACTCCGTGTCCACTACGCTCCAGTCCGTTGTCAAATGAAACTGTGAGAATCTGGCTGCGGCTTTGGCCGAGAGGAACCGATGATAGTCGTAGAACGCTGAGCCACCGTATTTGTGGCCCAGGTCTACGATCAAATGGAGGTAGAGGTCCAGTTCCTCCCGTCTGCCGGGGGAGGCTGAGCACAGCACGTCCCTAAACATGCCGAAAGCGAGCGTGAAATCGGGCACCGTGAGCTTTCTGTTGAGCCTCGGATCCTTCGCTTTCAAAACCACCGAGACGTCCCCCCAGGTGTAGGCCTTGTTCTCGGCCAAGTCATGGACCGAGATCATGAGTGAGGCCAGGTTAACGTCTCTGCCCTCTAAAATGTCCTTCCTTACGCTGGGTGGCACCAGGTGGGAAGGGTGAACGGTAGTCGTGGCAAGCTCACAACCTGCGACCGGTGCACTGATGGCTGGGACCACCGCAGGGTCCGGAACCGTGGCAGCCGGGCTAGTCTCTAAACGAGACACCCTGTCCTGGACCTCAACGATTGAGGAAGACAGGGAGGACACGAGGGTGTGTAGCTGAGCGACGGCGGCTGAAATCGATTCCAGAGACGCCTGCTGGCTGCTGGGGCTTGCTGCGGCCGGTGGTGGGAAGAGGAGCCTGAATAGCTCCGCCTTCCTGGCCGCGGCCGAGAAGGGTATCCCTCTGCGTCTCAGCTCGGCGGACAGCCTGGGAATTGTCCATGCCCTAAGGGACTGGACACTGCCAGCCTCGGAGGCTGATGCCGGAGATAGCGGGGTGGTGAGGTCATCGCTGCCGACTGATGACATGGCGGCTGCCAAGACCCGTTACTTAGTAGACTGGTCACGTGTCTGCAGGCTGGGCCTATAAAGAGGTGACAAGCAATGAGTTTGAATGTGTCACCTATGATCTACGTACCTGCCATGAGAAAGCAGGAGCCCCTCGTGCCCCTGCGTTTTTTTTTTTTTTTTTTTTTTTTTTTTACCTGCTGGAACCCTGATCAAGCTGGTGCAGGTGGACCTACTGAATCCGACTGACCTGAGAGAGTGTGAGAGAAAGTACCTATTTAAGAGCCTAACTGCTGCCGTCCAGAGCGACGGAACCCAACGTAGATGATAACAACAGGCGATAGTGACTTAAGTCGACTGCCGAGACCGCTGTGGGATCAAATGACAGATGACAACACTAATGACTGACTTGACATGTTGCCTTAACTGAACGAACTTCCCGTGACAGGGCCCGGCCTGTTCGTACCGTATGGGGGTGCCTGTGAGCCGGACTCTGGAGCACGTACAGGAATGAGGCAACCGTGAAACGAGGCTAACTGCCTGGGTATTGCCGAGGCCGAACTGTGACATCCAGCTGCCACCGGGTCCGACTCCAAGCTCCCTCTTTTTTTTTTTTTTTTTTTTTAGAAATGCGGCCGGCCTAGGGCACGCCGGCGCAAATTCGTACAGGCAGGTGACCAATTAACGCCGGGGCGTGGTAAGGTGACACAGAAATGATATAACATGACAAGGACAAGAGTCAAAGTCTCTTTTTTTTTTTTTTTTTTGCGACTCCGCCCCTGGCGCATGTATTGAAATGAGGCCGGGCCTAGGGCACGCCGACACGAATTAGTGCGAGGTAGTGACTGCATTCATGCCGGGCGTGGTAAGGTGACAGAAATGCGATACCATGACAGGGGCAAGAATCAGGAATGTACGCAAACCAGTGATGCGATTCCGCCCTTGGCGCATGTATTGAAATGAGGCCGGGCCTAGGGCACGCCGACACGAATTAGTGCGAGGTAGTGACTGCATTCATGCCGGGCGTGGTAAGGTGACAGAAATGAGATACCATGACAGGGGCAAGAATCAGGAATGTACGCAAACCAGTGATGCGATTCCGCCCTTGACGCATGTATTGAAATGAGGCCGGGCCTAGGGCACGCCGACACGAATTAGTGCGAGGTAGTGACTGCATTCATGCCGGGCGTGGTAAGGTGACAGAAATGATATACCATGACAGGGGCAAGAATCAGGAATGTACGCAACCAGTGATGCGATTCCGCCCTTGGCGCATGTATTGAAATGAGGCCGGCCTGGGGCACGCCGACACGAATTAGTGCGAGGTAGTGACTGCATTCATGCCGGGCGTGGTAAGGTGACAGAAATGATATACCATGACAGGGGCAAGAATCAGGAATGTACGCAACCAGTGATGTGATTCCGCCCTTGGCGCATGTATCGAAATGAGGCCGGGTAGTCGTGCATCTGGATCGCCCCGATCGGAGCATGTATGGATGCGACCGGACCAGGATCGAAGCGATGGCATGAACGCCCTGTTTAACTGATGCGAACTGATTTAGCATGACCGAATGGCCTGATACGTTAGCCATGTTTGAAATGATGAAATGATTGTCATGCTAACACGTGAAATGTTTCGACACGGTCGAAGTGATTCGTACAATTAGTATGCCAACAGTGCTTCGGAATGTGAATAGCGATTTGGTACGCTCGCTGGCGCCACTGATTCGAATAATGGCAGGACATGAACGATGCGTGTGAGTGCGAACGGCACCCGTGCGTGAGTCGTGTTTGAACGATTCGAAGACTGCGTAGCACGACCGCGTAAGGGAACCCTTGAGTGCCGGATGCGGCATCGGTCGGAGTGTTTCGTGGCGGGCGGCCCTGAATGTGCATGCCGCTAGATGGCTCCCGATCGTGTACAACCAAAAACGTGCGAGTAAGTGTTTAGGTTTCGAGACAAGCAGCGTGTGGTTCGTGAGCTACGCAGACCACAGTTTAGTGACATGATAAGCAGTGCATGAGAACGTAAAACATGGGAGCCGAAGCCCTACCTGCGACAGCCGAACCAGACTCTTTGAACGAACTGCGACTCGGCGACACGAGTGCGACAGGAAGGGACAACACGACTTACGAACACGGAACGCGGGACTGCAACAAGAGGAGACGGACAGACGAAAACGGAGCTCACGAACCGGCACCAACAGCGCTTGTCTCGAACGAGTCGGTCCTAGATGTCTGACGTATCAGATATCACGCACAGGAAACCGACAAAGACCGGCGGCCTTTGGGCTGCTTAAATACCCTCCGGGCTCCTCCCATAACTTCATATATATATATACACATACATATATATATATATATATATATATATATATATATATATATATATATATATATATATATATGTATGTATGTATGTATGTGTACACATATACACACATATATATATATATATATATATATATATATATATATATATATATACACACACATTATATATATATATATATATATATATATATATATATATATAATTTATTTATATATATTTTTTATAAGGATTTTTATAGTTTGGTTCACCATTATATTGGTTTAAGGATTTTATTGATTGCTTTTTTCTCACCGTATGGACGTTTTATCATATCCTGCATGAAAGCACTTTATTGGGAATATTGTATGTATTTTAGCACATTATCACTTTATTGCTGTTGTTATATAGCACATTTTCCGTTTCACTATTTGGATTTTAAAGTGGGGTTGCAACCAAAAAACAAAAAGGGGCTTAAAAATCATAAAAAAAATGAAAAAAAAATAATTGGAAAAAAAAAAAATTTTTACTCACCTCTAAATGCCTGTTGCTAGGGGGTCCCTCGAAGTCTGCCACCTTCATTGCCCGGGCTAAAAGTCACTTCCTGTAGGCAACGCACAGTCATCTGGGACATGTCATGTGTCCCAGATGAGTGAGCGTCGAATCACGGCGCACGGCGCCGCTCGCGCATGCGCAGTGGGTGCCCGGCTGTGAAGCCCAGCCGGGTTCCCACATTAAGAATGCCGGCGTCGTGAGCGGAGCGGGGAACGAGGGGGGGGGGTCTC
>CM053029.1:74926650-74942065 GCA_028564925.1 Lithobates sylvaticus
TTCAGGACTGCCCTATCAGGGTTCAGTCCGACAATGCCACTGCAGTGGCCTAAATAAACCACCAAGGTTGGCTCTGAAGGAGGTGAACCATATATACAAGCCTGGGCAGAGGGACATGTGCCAATTCTATCGTCAGTCCATATCCCGGGAGTAGAGAACTGGAAGGCAGATTATCTCAGCCGCCAGCAGATCTGCCTGCAGGAATGGTCCCTACACCCAGGGGTGTTCCAGGAAATTTGCCAATGCTGGGGATGGCCAGAGGTCGACCTACTGGCATCCAGGTTCAACAAGCTACAGCAGTTTGTGTCTTGAACAAGAGATCCTCTGGTAATCGGAGCATATGCTCTGGTAGTTCCACGGAGCCAGTACTCCCTGGTTTATGCTTTCCCTCCGACCCCTCTCCTTCCACTTCTTGTTGCGCAGGATTCGGAGAAAGGGGGTTCCAGTCATTCTGGTGGCACCAGCCTGGCCCAGAAGGCCCTGGTTCCCGGAGATTGTGAGACTAACAATAGATGGCCATGGACACTTCCACATCACCCGATCTACTGTCTTCAGGTCCTATATTCCACCCCAATTTACAGTCTCTAAATTTGACGCCATGGCTATTGAAGCCAGGGTGTTAAAGGACCATGGCATCTCGGGACCAGTGGTGTCTACCCTAGTGAATGGTAGAAAAGCTGTCACTAGGAAGATCTATCATAAGGTCTGGAAGACTTGTATTGCTTGGTGTGAAGCCAAAAAATGGCATTCTTGGAAATACGTGATTGGGAGAATTCTCTTTTCTACAGTCAGCTGTGGAAATCAAATTGGCTTTGAGTATAATCGGAGGTCAAGTTTCGGCCCTATCGTTCTTCCAAAGACCTTTAGCCTCCCATTCACTGGTCCGAACCTTTTATGCACTTTTGGGACTTGGTGCTGTCTGTGTTACAGAAACAACCATTTGAAATTATCAAGGATATTCCATTAGACTTGGTGTCACGCAAGCTAGACTTCCTGATGGCCCTTTCATGCAGGGAACCGTACTTGATCCTTCACCACGACAGGGTCGTGTTACGACCTGCTACATCCTTTTTTGCCAAAAGTGGTGTCTGCCTTTCATTTTAAATCTGGACATTATTTTGCTTTTTTTTTATTTTATTTTTTCTCAGCCTTGCTCGACGGAAGAGAGATGACTGGATTCGGCTTTCGGCCGCAGTGTACTGCAGGCTGCCGTATAAGGTCTGATGGCTATTGTTTGGCAGGGTGTCTCCCTCCCCTCAAGGCTATTGCTCTGGGATGTCCCAGCAGGTAATGAATATTAGCTTGACTCTGTGTCCCATCATGTATTAAAAAGAAAGTAATAGGATTTTTTTCGTCATACTTGCCTGTAAAATCCTTTTCTTTGAGTGCATCTTGGGACAAAGAGATCCCTCCCGTATTTTTTTGAGGATTCAGTGCTTGCTACAAAACTGAAGTACTTCCTGTATGGGAGGGGTTATATAGGGGATAACTTCCTGTCTAAAGACCTTTTTGGTCTACCAGTGTCCATTCATCTGGAGATGGAAGTATAACCCAGCAGGTAATGAATATTAGTCTGACTCTGTGTCCCATGATGTATGAAAAGGATTTTACAGGTAAGTATGACGAAGAAATACTATTTTACGCTTTTGATGACTAACACAGTCCCAGAAAATTACTTTTTTGTTTTTTTAATAGACTAGGAAAGTGTTAAAACCTTTTTGAAGTCCTTTTTACTGTCTGTGTCCCATTTGGGAGATATTTTCCTTCGCTTCCTGTCTCAGACACAACAGAATGTGAAAGGAGAGCTCTCCAAAAGTGAGAAGGAATCCCTTCTTAAACAGTTGTCACTGAAACAGATGTTCCTACAGAGGTCACCCCGTCACCTCTTATTCTGGTTACAACTGAAATATTTAGGATTTATCTTTTTGTCTTGGTCACAATGGGCAAAAGAACAAATGGTGATTCCCCCCCCCCCCCCAAGCAGAGAGACCGGCAGTAAAGATAGTAAAAATGTGACAGAGGTTCTACCCCCCCCCACCCCCCCCCCCCCCCCCCGCCCCCCCCCCCCCCCCCCCCACCCCCCCCCCCCCACCCCCCCCCCCCCCCCCCCCCCCCCCCCCCCCCCCCCCCCCCCCCCCCCCCCCCCCCCCGGCCCCCCCCCCCACCCCCCCCCCCCCCCCCCCCCCCCCCCCCCCCCCCCCCCCCCCCCCCCCCCCCCCCCGCCCCCCTCCCCCCACCCCCCCCCCCCCCCCCCCCCCCCCCCCCCCCCCCCCCCCCCCCCCCCCCCCCCCCCCCCCCCCCCCCCCCCCCCCCCCCCCCCCCCCCCCCCCCCCCCCCCCACACCCCCCACCCCCCACCCCCCCCCCCCCCCCCCCCCCCCCCCCCCCCCCCCCCCCCCCCCCCCCCCCCCACCCCCCCCCCCCCCCCCCCCCCCCCCCCCCCCCCCCCCCCCCCCCCCCCCCCCCCCCCCCCCCCCCCCCCCCCCCCCCCCCCCCCCCCCCCCCCCCCCCCCCCCCCCCCCCCCCCCCCCCCCCCCCCCCCCCCCCCCCCCGCCCCCCCCCCCCCCCCCCCCCCCCCCCCCCCCCCCCCCCCCCCACCCCCCCCCCCCCCCCCCCCCCCCCCCCCCCCCCCCCCCCCCCCCCCCCCCCCCCCCCCCCCCCCCCCCCCCCCCCCCCCCCCCCCCCCCCCCCCCCCCCCCCCCCCCCCCCACCCCCCCCCCCCCCCCCCCCCCCCCCCCCCCCCCCCCCCCCCCCCCCCCCCCCCCCCCCCCCCCCCCCCCCCCCCCCCCCCCCCCCCCCCCCCCCCCCCCCCCCCCCCCCCCCCCCCCCCCCCCCCCCCCCCCCCCCCCCCCACCCCTCCCCCACCCCCCCCCCCCCCCCCCCCCCCCCCCCCCCCCCGCCCCCCCCCCCCCCCCCCCCCCCCCCCCCCCCCCCCCCCGCCCCCCCCCCCCCCCCCCCCCCCCCCCCCCCCCCCCCCCCCCCCCCCCCCCCCCCCCCCCCCCCCCCCCCCCGCCGCCCCCCCCCCCCCCCCCCCCCCCCCCCCCCCCACTCTTCCACATTCCACCAAAATGCATAAGCGTAGCCATCCTAGGTTACACGGACTGTGTGTTTCTATTGATGCACACAGTGTAGGGAGACTCAAATCTAGTCCCTGCATACAAGGGTGGCTGTATAGGATGCTGCAAGAGAAAAGAGCAAATCTGAGACTTAAAACATGGGGCAGGTGTCATGGCACCAGCTTAAACTGGAACCTGAGCAGGGACTAAAAGTTAAACTATATAAATGCCAGTAATAAATAAATAATGCACCCTAAAACCTTTTACATGCTGGACAGACTATCTGATTTCTTGCATTGCTGTGACAGGAGAAGCGCAGGATCCTGAGTGAGGTGGACGGAATCCAGAGGGAGCTCGACCAGCAGAGAGTTAAACTGCAACAGTTAAAGGTAATGAGACAAACTGTCGGTGTTCTTCTGAGATTCTATTACAGGTGTGTATTTTGTACCTTTATGTGATGTGTGCTAGTTGTACATCCATTGTTGTCTTTGGTTACCATTTCTTGCTTGGTCATGGACCCAGGATCTTCTTGGGGTGTTTATAGCCAAGTGATTCCTGGTTCTGCCCTAAAAAAAAAAATCCTATATATTGTACAAACCAGGACGCCCAGCTGTTTTAATCACTGTTCATACAGTGGGGGTTCTGAGCATGTAGATTCCTGCTTGTCCACCATGACACAGCCATCAGGTCCTAGACTGTTCCACACTTGTGTTGGAACTGGCAACCCATTTTAATCTCAGAATGTACCCGGTTCCCTTTAGAGCTTCTGTTCTGCTTTCCTGTGCTCCTATGTTCCACAAACTACTAGTTTATCCGCCCTCAGAGGTCACAGTGATGGAGTTTCTCTTTTGCTTTTCCCTCGTCCACAGAGAAAGTCCCTACGAGATCGCTGGTTGATGGATGGCCTGGCTCCTACAGCAGGAGTAGAAGCAGAGAATCCATTGAGTGAGACAGAAGGTCATATAAAGGACCTCGAACTACAGCTTGAAAGGTGAGGCCATGGACCATTTAATGGCTCAACAAAGTAGATTTGCAAGAGCCCATATCTTTGTACACAAGATTGGTTTGTTTGAGGTTCTTTTTATTCCGAGGACCCAAATAAGAAAATTGTTAATGAATTGTATTCTCCCCCCCCCCCCCCCCCTTTTTTTATTGGTTGAACTAGATGGTCTTTTTTAAACCAGATTAACTATAACTGGGACCCAAGAAGACACTTGGTGCTGGTTCACACAGGGGCAACCCGACTTGCAGCTTGACTATGCAAGACTTCTGTATATTACTCAATGCAAGTCGTCCCAAAGTAGTACAGGAACCTTTTTCTAAGTCGGAGTGACTTGAGTCGCTCCTATTAGAAAGGTTACATAGTACAGAACAGAGTGCAACTTGTGAGACGGCTAGGTCACCTGACAAGTTGCCCCTGTGTGAACCGGCACTTACTGTATTACCAAAGTGTCAGTAAAGCCAAATACCAGGGGGGAACAGGAGGAGGAGCAGCCTCAAGACACACCAGAGAGGCAGCAGTGGATTAGGGAAATTAACAAGTGGCTGAGGAATTGGTGTAGGAAGGGGGATTCAGGTTCCTAGAGAACTGGGCTGACTTTTCAGTCGATTACCGGCTCTTTAGCAGGGACGGATTGCACCTAAATGGGGATGGTGCAGCTCTGTTGGGAGAGAAGATGATGCATTACTAGACCTACTGATTACAAACAACATAGACCTGATCACGGATGTGGAAATACAGGGTAAACTTAGGAAAAAGCGATCACAGATCAATTGCATTCAGTATAAACCACAGGAAAAGGAAGCACAGGGGCAGTACAAGGACACTGAATTTCAAAAGAGTCAACTTCCCTAAACTGCACTCTATGCTGCATGATATTAAATAGGATAAAATCCTAGAGACAACAAACACTAAGGAAAAAATGTGAGTGCTTTAAGAATATATTAACGTTATTGGCCAGTGTATTTCCCACGGGCAATAAATATAAAACAGCAAGGATTAAACCTGTGTGGCTAAACTATAATTTAAAAATTCATATAAAAGTGAAAAAAAAGGCATTAAAAATATAAAGCTCAAGGGTCATTGTTAGCATTCCAACACTACAAAGAATGCAATAAGAAGGGTAAGTATGCAATCAGGGCAGCTAAAATAGACAAAAGGCACATCACATGTGGAGAGTAAAAAATTCCAAGAATTTTTTAAAATATATTCACAGTAATAAATTGAAGCCAGAACATATTGGCCCTGGAAGGGAATTTGGTTACACAAGACAAGGAAAAGGCAAAGGTTTTAAATGTAATATTCTCCTCAGTTTTCACAAAGGAAAAGGGGGATATAGTAACCAAGAGTGTAATGTTAGTAACACATCACATAATGTACCCTTGTAGCTAACAGAAGCCAGTATCAGAAATAGACTTGAAAAACTTAACATAAATAAGTCACCAGATGGCTTACACCCAATGGTCCTTCACCACTTGCCGACCACCGCACGCCGATATACGTTGGCACAATGGCAGCGGTGGGCAAATGGGCGTACCTGTACGTCCCCTTTTATTTGTGGGGCTAGTGGGCGCGCACCGTGTACATCGTGACCGCGCCCGCAGGTCCTGTGGACTCTATGTCCGCCGGTGTTCCACGATCGTGTCATGGAGCGGCAGAACGGGGAGATGCCTATGTAAACAAGGCATTTCCCCGTTCTGCCTAGTGTCATGACGGGGATCTACTGCTCCCTGTCATCGGGAGCAGTGATCGCTGTCATGTCAGTGGTAGCCCCCCCCACAGTTAGAATCACTCCCCAGGACACACTTAACCCCTTGATCGCCCCCTAGTGTTTAATTCCTTGCCAGTGTAATTTACACAGTAATCAGTGCATTTTTATAGCACTGATCGCTGTATAAATGACAATGGTCCCAAAATAGTGTCAAAAGTGTCTGTGTCTGCCATAATGTCACAGTCACGATATAAAATCGCAGATCGTCGCCATTATTAATAACAAAAAATGTAAAATAAAAATGTCGAAGAATACATATTGGCCTAAACTGAGGAAAAAAAATGTGGGATATTTATTCTAGCAAAAAGTAAAAGATATTTGTGTTTTTTTTTTTTTTTTTTTTTTTTTTTCAAAAGTGTCGCTCTTTTGTTTATAGTGCAAAAAATAATTTTTTTTTTTGGGTACACGGTTGCACGACCACGCAATTAGTTAAAGCGACGCAGTGCCGAATCGCAAAAAATTACCTGGTCATTAAGCAGCCAAATCTTCCGGGGCTGAAGCGGTTAAAGAAAATTCCTAAAGGGTGGTGATAGTGAGTACTCAGAATGGTCCAGTGGGGTCCCCCAAGGATCTGTCCTGGAGCCCAGGGCCAGATTAAGAACATCATGGACCTGGTGCTGAGGATTTTGGTGGGCCTTTTTAAAAAAAAATTAAAAACAATTTTTTAAATAAATAGAGAGAGGGGGTGAGGGGTAAGAGAGGGAGGATGAGAGAGAGCAGAGGGGTGAGAGAGAGAGAGATGATGCGCATGAGCATGTGTGGGAGTGACAGCAACGCAGCCCGGCCAAGGCAAGTGACCGAAGGCACAGAACCTGAAAGGAAGCCCGGGTGGTGATGGAAATGCCCCGGACCCATTGGATTGATCACAGCACAGCACTGGAGGGCTCAGTCTGACAGAAAAGTGTACCCTAATATGCTAATATGTTGTGCATACTAGTACATTATGGCAAACCTACCTCAGGGCTTTTAAAAAGTAGTAATGTTAGCAAAGTTTACTACCGCTTTAATATCACAGGAGTCTCTCATGGGGCCCTCTACTGACCCGGTGGCACTTGGGCAGTGCCCAAGTGTACAGTTGCCAACATTTCACAAATAACTTCAGGGACACTTTTTTTTTAACTAGTGGTATATTTAGAGTATCTGACATCCCCTATGTTCCTCTATACATCACAATAGTAATCACAAATGAGTACTAATAATGGGCAAAACAAATATGAGGACTGAGAAGATTTCCTTTAGTTGAACTAACAAAAAAGTGGCCATTCTAGAGCTGGTAACATTGAGGATATTCAATATAATTTTAAAGAACTGTTTTTGTGGGTAAGAGGCATAGGGAAGGAGTATGGATGGTAAAAAAAAAGTGGGAAGTATGTGCAGGTGAGGGAGAGGAATGTGGAGGGTATAACAGTGGGCACTATGTACAGGAGATAAGTGTGCAGGGTACAGTGGGCAGTATGCACAGCAGAGGGGTGTGGAGGGTATGCCAGTGGGAAGTATGTACAGGAGAGGAGTGTGGAGAGAAAGACAGTTGGCAGTATGTACAGGAGAGGAGGGTATGACAGTGGGCAGTATGTACAGAAGAGGAGTGTGGAGGGTATGACAGTTGGCAGTATGTACAGGAGAGGAGTGTGGAGGGTATGACAGAGGGCAGTATGTTCAGGAGAGGAGTGTGGTGGGTATGACAGAGGGCAGTATGTTCAGGAGAGGAGTGTGGTGGGTATGACAGTGGGCAGTATGTACAGAAGAGGAGTGTGGAGGGTATGACAGTTGGCAGTATGTACAGGAGAGGAGTGTGGAGGGTATGACAGTGGGCAGTATGTTCAGGAGAGGAGTGTGGTGGGTATGACAGAGGGCAGTATGTTCAGGAGAGGAGTGTGGTGGGTATGACAGTGAGCGGTATGTACAGGAGAGGGGAGTGTGGAGGGGATGACAGTGGGCAGTATATACAGGAGAGGAGTGTGGTGGGTATGACACTGGGCAGTATGTACAGGAGAGGAGTGTGGAGGGGATGACAGTGGGCAGTATATACAGGAGAGGAGTGTGGAGGGTATGACAGTGGGCAGTATGTACAGGTGAGGAGGATGAAGGATTCTGGGAAAGAAAAATGTAAAGGTTTGTGGAAGGATGTTTAGGGACTGCGTAGTGGTTAAGCGGGCCATACATGGATTGAAATTAAGCCAATTAAGCAGAGACCAGCTATAGTCCATCTATAGTCCATCTATGTATGGGCTAGCTGGTTGTACACAAGTTAATCTATTAATCGACTTGAGTAAAACCAGCCTGTCAGGTTTTTCCCAAAACAATCAGTGCTGCCAGCTATAGTTAGCAATACTGATCATTGTATTCTGTGGGTTGGGAAGGCTCCCCACTGGCAGAACACAATAACACTGCAGGACTGATTCCCCCATCCACAGGTCAGCAGATGAGAAGGTGTGTGGGGACAGGCTGGGGAGAGAGGTTTGTCAGCAGGGGGTTGTGAGGTGATCATGGAGGGATATCAATCAGCGGGTCGGAGAAGTAATTGGGTATGATATCTTTTGGAGTAGGGTCTGTCATCTGCAGGTTGGAAAATGTTTATCTGTGATATAAGTTAAAGGGAGATGGATAAAATCGCAAGTGGCTGAGGAGCGACCTGGTTGGTGGCGAGAGTGTAATATGGATGATGTGTTTCAAGTTTTTTTCACATTTGCGGTAATGCTTACTGCCCTCTGAAAAGTGATCAGACAGTGGTGGATTGCTTTTCAACGAGTGGTATAGCAGCAGCTGACAGGCGTTCATGAGGTGCTCCTACCGCCTCCTTGTTTTTTTTTTACATTGCTGAATGGTAGTTTTACATTGTTGGACTATGCTGCTACTGCGAGCGAATTTGGCTTGCAGTTGCAAAGTGGCCCCATTGAAATCAATAGGTGAGTCGATGTGGTGCTGCCTGTCAAACTCTGCAGGCTGAGTTAAAGATGTTGCAGCTAAAGAAAAAAAAATTTGCAGCTGTGAAGTAAAGCATCAAATCTACGGCATTCGTACAGCCCTGTCCAAATGTATTTTTAAGATTTGGGTCAGGGACGTGCGGTGAGGTGAGTGGCTGGTGAGGCACTGGCTAGTATCAGAGCCAGATACACACAGGTTACATACACCGCGATCGTTAGAGCGAGAGCAATAATTCTAGCACTAGACCTCCTCTGTAACTGTAAACATGTAACCTGTAAAAAATGTTAAAGCGTCGCCTATGGAGATTTTTAAGTATTGAAGTTTGGCGCCATTCCACAAGTGTGCAGAATTTTAAAGCACAAAATGTTAGGTACAGGGGGTCCCCGGGTTACAAACATGATAGGGTCTGTAGGTTTGTTCTTAAGCTGAATCTGTTTGTAATTCGGAATAGGTCCATTTTTTAAGTGTAGCTCCAGCCAAAAAAACTATTTTTAAGCTTTTTGGAAAACATAGGGAAGGGTTAGCACCCCTGTAATGTTTGTGTTGCTGTCTTTGCACCTGTTCAGAAGATTTCACCTCACTTCCTGTCCCAATGACAATTGGATTTTGAAAATTTTGGGTTGTTAGGGAAACAAGCCTGGATAAAAAAGCATTAGTGGAGGTACCTTTTTCCCATATTAACTCTAAAGCCCCATACACACGGTCGGACAATCCGCGGACCAGGTCGGTCGGATCCTGTCCGTCCTACTTTGTCTGATGTTGGTTTTGCGTACACACGGTCGGACAAAGTTGTCGGAAAATCCGATCATTCTGAACATGGTGACGTTTGTTGCCTACGACGGGACTACGTAGAGGCTAGTAGCCAATAGCTTTGGTCTTGTAATGTGATCTGAGCATGCGTAGCACTTTGTCCGGTCGGACAACCGTACACACGATCGGATTTGGTGTGATCGGACCGTGTTGTCGGCAAATCTATCCAGCAGGAGATAAGACTTTGTCCGTCGGACAATCCGACGTACACTGTCCGATGGTGCATACACACGGTCTGATTTTTCAACAACATTGTCCGATCGGACAGAATCCATGAAAAAGTCCGACCGTGTGTATGGGGCTTTACAGGAGTTAATTTCCCTTCCTGGGGGTGGATTTCCTCTCACTTCCTGTTGTCTCCCTCCGTTTGTAAGTAGGAGTCGTTTGTAAGTCGGATGTTTGTAACTAGGGGACCCCCCTGTATCTATTTACTCGGCGTAACATCATCTTTCATAGTGTATAGAAAAATCATGCTAACTTTAGTGTTTTTTATTTATTCATGAAAGTTTTCTTTCTAAAAAAAAAAAAAACATTTTTGAAAAATTGATGCCCAAATACCGTATGAAATAAAAAGTTGCAATGACCACCATTTTATTCCCTAGGGTGTCTGCTAAAACATATATATATTTAATGTTTTGTGATCCTGAGTAATTTTCTAGCAAAAAAAAAATATGATTTTTACATGTAGGAGAGAAGTGTCAGAATTGGCCTGAGTGGCAAGGGGTTAATTACCATAAGTAATATACAAATAATTATTATATATTGTTTTTAGGTAATTAAGGCACTGTGAGCTTATCCTCAGCCTGCTGCAAACAGAGTGTGCCAGCTTGTATTTAAACTGGCAGCTCTGTATGTAGCTTCTGACAGGCTGTGCAAGGAGCCCCGTATCTCCAGAACTATAGGTCCTAGGAGATCCAATTTTGACCAGTGGTGGGGTAAGTCTTCGGCTACCTACCTACCAAATTTGAGGGTCTCTACTAATCTCAAAGCTTGATTGTTTTTTTTTTTGTTTGGTGGATTTTTTTTTTTTGGTGAATTTTTTTTTTTTATTAATTTTTTTGGGCAATGGGCCTATCTTAAGGTAAGGGGCCTGGAGCTGCAGCTCCAATAGCCCCTATGTTAATCCGGCCCTGCTGGAGCCAATTCTGTTTCAATTATTTGGAAATGATATAGAGGGTGGTATAAATGGCTCAATTTCAATGTTTGCTGATAATACAAAGCTAAACAGGGCAATAACTTCACAGCAAGATGTGGAATCCTTACAAGAAGCCCTAAAAAAAATAATGGGTTGGGCAACTGAGGTTTAATGTTAAAAAATGTAAAGTAATGCATATGGGTGCTAAAGATACAAATGGAAGTTACTCGCTAGGGGGAGAAGCTCTAGGGGAATCCCAGGATGGAAAAAAGATCTGAGGGTCCTAGTAGATGACAGGCACAGCAATGGCATCCAAACTGCTGCAAGCAAAGTCAGCAGAATATTGGTATGCATCAAAAAGGGGATTTATTCCAGAGATAATACGATCATTCTGTCACACTACAAGACTCTGGTCCGGCCGCATCTTGAGTATGCTGTCCAGTTCTGGGCATCAGTCCTCAGGAAGGATGTGCTGGAACTAGAGAGAGAGAAGGGCAGCAAAGCCAATAAAGGGACTGGAGGACCTCAGTTATGAGGAAAGACTACAAGCATTGAACTTATTCTCTCTGGAGAGGAGATGCTTGAGAGGGGATATGATGGCGATTAGACATGTGCACTGACAAAAAATTTGTTAATTTTCGTTTTCGTTTCATTATTTTTTTTTTTTTTTGCTTTTTTCGGAAAATCGAAAATTTGGAATTCGGAAATTTCGGGAATTTTCACATTTCTATGTTTCGAATTTCGTATTTCCGAATTTTGTATTTTACGAATTTTCGATTTTTGAATTTTCGGATTTCCGTATTATCGAATTTCGGTTTTTCGGAATTCCGAATTTTCGGAATTCGGGAATTCAAAGGTTTGAAAATCCCAAAATTTGAAAATCTGAAAAAAAGAAAATCAGTTTTAATAACTAACTATTAAATTAACAAGTACAAATTTATCCGAAGTTACGAATTATCTGAAATAACGAATGCCGCATCTAGCCAATGCGGCGTTCGTTTCAAATTTTTGAATTTCAGAATTCCGAAAATCCAGAAATCCAGAAATCCCAAAATTTGGAAGTTTCGTTATTTCGGAAATTCGTTATTTCGCAAATTTTGAAATTCGGAATTAACAAATTTGTCAAAATTCGTTAAACGAATTAGGAACTAAACGAATTGCACATGTCTAATGGCGATAAACAAATGCCTAACTGGTGACCCTAGCATAGGGGGGAAAAAACGTTTTAGTGGAAGGGAGTTTAAAAAAACACGCAGCCATTCATTGAAATTGGAAGAGAATCGGTTTAACCTTAAATTGCGTAGAGGGTTCTTCACTGTCAGTGGTAAGGATGTGGAATTCTCTTCCACCATTTAATGCACCCCTCACTACAATTTATTACTCTTACTGGGCTATGCCCTGGTTCGGCTTCAGTATTGTCAGCTGTCCAATGCCTCTCATGTTAGCCCGGCTGTATTCGATCCTTAATTGATGGTATATTCTAACATGCTGTGAAAGACAAGCTACTTTTACAGGCAGATCTCTGGAGACACACTTCCGGTTATATTCTTTGTTTTTATTAGCGTTATTGGAATGTCTCATCTACAATATCTCCACAAAATATGGGAGTCTATACATTACTGATTATTATTGCAAGATATGCTCTATAAAAGACATTGTTCATTGTACATCTCTGTATATATTATATTTTAACGTTTTTGCTATTGCTACACTTTAGATGTATGATTGACCTTCTTATAAACATCCCTAAAATAGATTTATATATATATATATTACGCTCTGAAATGCATCGGTTTAATTACAAGAACTTTACTGTCAATCATTGTGGTGATCTTGTACCTAGCATACAGCTATTGTAACCATTCCAATATATCTTGTTTAAGTTGTGTTTAATAAAATACATATTTTCTCTACAAATTATGTTAGTGCCTTTTTAAAAGTCCACCTAGTCTCTTGTCTAGTCATTTTGGATGTGGCACCCTACAGGGATATAATCTTTGTCCTAATGTAATTAGGGCAGATCCACCAAGGTAGCCTTACCCTAGGTCCTCATTTGCCTCTGTATGGTCAGCTCTGCTCCTCATTGACTGGCTCCTAGACCTCCACTGGTGGCTATGTTGGGCGTGCAGCAGTAACCCTTAGTCTTTGCCTACTTGTACTAGAACCTCTCCCTTTCACTGATTCTCAGTCCCTGCCTGGTGGGGTTCCTCTCCCTACACTATATACTCACAAATGCGCACCATTATTTAAAAGGGATGGCCGCAGGTCACCAGGGTTCTCATCTTCCAATCAGACCGCTGTTTCCTATGTGACACCTACAGAGGCTTCAGAGGATCAATGTTCCTCTGAATCTCCCCTCCATCAACATAAATCCAAGACGCCACCTGCTTGATGACGTGGGAACTACACCTGCCTACACGCTTATCACTTTTGCACCCTCCTGCACCTCTCTGTCACTGCTTACCTCTGCACCTCTCCTTTTCTCCCTGCACTCCTCTTACATTGATCACCTCTCCTGCCCCATGCTTACACAGGTGACCTTTGCACCCTCCCTGCCCCCCACTTACAATGATCACTTGTGAATTCCCTTTTGTACCCCTCTTATGCTGATCACCCATGCCCCCACTCTGATAACCTGTGAATCCTCCTTCCCCTCTTACACTGATCACTTGTGTACTCCCACACCCCTCATACACTGATCACTTGTGTACTCCCTTCCCCACATGACACTAAGCACTCTCCTCTAATCTGGGCATTACAGCAAGTGGTCATATCAGCTATATAAAGCCTGCTCTAATAGGTGTATCTATATCTCCTTTCCACTGTGCTGCCTGTAAAGTGTTGCTGCAATGACCCATGCAAGTAGGGTCTGAGGTCCATGATTTCAGGCACAAGGGTTTGAAGTAATGTTTGTTAATAATTCAATTAGGTTATTTTTTTTATTAATTTTTTAAATACTTATTTTGCCCCTATTTTCATTCTAGTCTTCAATCAGAACTGGTGTATCTGGAAAACCCACAACTGAGGCCTTTGAAAGGAGCGAAAGTCCAGGTAACATCTCACTTTTTATTCGGAAGAACTAAACCAGTAATATAAAGCTTTTTTCCTGAAGTTCTCTGACCTTTCCTGAAGTGTGTGTGTGTGTGTGTGTGTGTATATGGGTATATATACTCGAGTATAAGCCGAGGGACCTAATTTTACCACAAAAAACTGGGAAAACCTTATTAACTCGAGTATAAGCCTAGGGTGAGAAATGCACAGCTACTGTAAGTGGAAAAGAGGGTCAACAATGCCCATTTGCATGCCTCACTGTGCCCATTTGCAGCCATAGGTCCCCTGAACTTCAAACTTGGTAGTTAAGGGTTCCTAGATGCCCCCTAGCTGCAGCCAAAATTTGGGGTCCCGAAATGACATTGCTGCAGATGGACACAGTTGACCGACTTTGGGGCCCTGTATCTCGGGGGCACTTGGTGCTAGGAACCCCAAATTTGGATATGTTGTAATGTTTTTGGGGTTCCTAGCACCAAGTGGCCCCCCGAGATATGAGGCCCCAAAGTCGGTCAACTGTGTCCATCTGCAGCAATGTCATTTCGGGACCCCAAATTTTGGCTGCAGCTAGAGGGGAATCTAGGAACCCTTAACTACCAAGTTTGAAGTTCAGGGGACCTGTGGCTGCAAATGGGCACAGTGAGGAAAACGTCAAGCACTTTTCTGCAGCAAAAAAATTAAATTTTCCAACCCGACTTTGCAGCCCCGTATCCCGGGGCCACATAGATTATATATATATATATATATATATATATATCTTCTTTTTTTTTGGGGGGGGGGGGGGGATATTTATTATAGCAAAAAATATTGCTTTTTTTTTTTTTTTTTGTTAGCGCAAAAAATAAAAACCACAAAGGTGATCAAATACCACTAAAAGAAAGCTCTATTTGTGGGAAAGAAAAGAAGGTCAATTTTGTTTGGGTACAACGTCACATGACCGTGCAATTGTCAGTTAAAGCGAGGCAGTGCCGAATCGCAAAAAGTGCTCTGGTCAGAAATCTTCCGAGGCTGAAGCGGTTAAGGCTACATGCCAAAACTCGGAAGCCCTGTATTATTTTGTACTACACCTGGATTAATAAACAAATTCATTGCGGAAAATTCAACTGCCGGCTTTCTTTTTACCTATATGCTTGCATGGGTGCTAGGAGAACACTTCGAGCCAGTGCACGGTCCGCTCACCACCTCGGGGAATTACAACAGGTGTTCTTTACTATATTTGAATATCACCTCCTGGGCTTATTTACATCTGACAGGTTTATGGAGCTCCTGGAGGAGACACTCAGGCTCTAAGAGGAGAGAAGCACACACAGCAGTTCTGCCTGCCCCTCTCCTCTCATGCTATTTTACTGAAAGTGGAAGTAAACATCCATCACTAAATTTTACCTATAGGTAAGTTTATAATAAGGCCTACCTATAGGCAGGGGCATTGCTAGGTCTACAAAATATATGGTGCTAGAGCGAAGTAAAGAAAGTCGTACGCTTGGAGGCATACGCATGTATTTAACACACACATACATACATACGTGTGTGTGTGTGTGTGTATGTATATGTGTGTGTGTGTGTATATATATATATATATATATATATATATATATATATATATATATATATATATATATATATATATATATATATATATATATATATATATATATATATATATATGAGCTA